>BSBM01001920.1:542500-901280 GCA_027924585.1 Larix kaempferi
AAGAGAGAGTGAGAGAGGGGGGGTTAGTTAGGGGTAAGGGGCTAGGACGGGGGTTAGAGAGGGGGAGAGAGAGAAAGAGAGACTGAGAGGGCCTTATTAATAGTTGGGGGGGGGGAGGGAGAGAGAGAGAGAGAGGAGAGTGTGTTGGTTGTAGGGACTGTAAAACAGATATGGAAGGTGTGGTTAGAGGTAGGTGGAGGTGTAGGGAAGAGAGAGATACTGAGAGAGCCTGGGTTAGTAACGGATAGGGAGAGGAGGGGGTTTTGGGCTAGGGGGAGTAAAAGGGAGATAGAAAGAGTAAGATGGTTAGGGATGGGGGAGAGGTTAGAGAGAGGGAGAGAGGGTTTATAGAGAGAGAGAGAGAGAGAGAGAGAGAGAGAGAGAGAGAGGTGTAAAACCATAGAAGAGATAGTACGTCATCATCATCGTCGTCGTCATCTCCATATTCATCATCATCATCATCATCCTCATCGTCATCGTCATCTCCATATTCATCATCATCATCATCCTCATCGTCATCTTCATCATCGTCATCATCATCGCTGTGGTCGTCATCACCATCATCTCCATCGTCATCATCTGCGTCATCATCATCTACATCATCCTCATCCTCATCATCATCTTCATCATCATCTGCGTCATCATCATCATCATCATCTTCATCATGATATTCATCATCATCTGCATCATCATCATCATCATCATCTTCGTCATGATATTCATCATCATCATCATCATCATCATCACCATCATCATCTTCATCACCGTCATCATCTTCATTTTCATCACCATTATCATCTTCATTTTCATCACCATCATCATCTTCATCTTCATCATCCTCATTATAGTTATATTTATCTCACCCAATATAACACTTCAAAACATAAATTTGTGAAGATTATAACGTGCGAGCGTTATTTAATACCATAACATGTGCGCGTTATGCACACACATAACGCTAGCGCGTTGCTTATAACATTGAGCACCAAAACACTAAAATTTAAATTTAAACATAATGTGTGCGCGTTCCTTAGTGCCTAATCACCTGCTCCTCCTGCGACCACGTGTCAGCCACTGTCTTATGTGGCTGGTTCGGACTTACCAAACTTGTGCTAAGGAAATTTTAGACCATAGCTAATTTGACATTTTCAGTATTTTTCTGCGTATGCCTGTTTTGTGAAAATCCTCACAGCAGATCTAAGAGATGATGTATACCTCACAAGAGAATAGTGGATTAAGCAAGAAAATAGAAGAAGAGTGATACATGCAGTATAATGAGCAACAAAATAATATGGTACAGTAGAACTCAGATAGAAGCAATAATACTTCACACACACTAAATTATTAATCACAAATGGACATATAAATAATACAATGCATGAGAAATTCGAATGGGTGGCAATTCGAATTAGCCTTCATGGAGTGATCAAAGGATCACTGGAGTGTCATCGGAGCACAACTAGGTGTCCTCATGATCATCGGAGCGCAACTGGAATTCTTCATCATCATCAGTGGAGTCATCAATGCTCAAGTAACTGTCAACCATCAGTCAAACTAACTCTGGTAGGTGTAACTGAGTGTAACTCAATGTAACTGAGTGTAACTCAATGTAACTGAGTGTAATTGAGTGTAATTGAATGTAACTGAATGTAACTAAGTGTAATTGAGTGTAACTGAGTGTAACTGAGTGTAACTAAGTGTAACTGACTGTAACTGAGTGTAACTGAGTGACAACTGGACTGGTAGGTGAAGGAGGGCGAGTTTCTCCCTAAAATCAAGGAAGAAGGGCGCATTAAGCAACTGGAGGGCTAAAAATGAATAGTGAGAAGCTCCTGGGGGCTGGCTAACTGAGGGCTAGGTGCTGGACTGATGACTGGGATACATGCAAAATGCATGCAAACCCTAGAATGCATGCAAACCCTAAAAGGTGCATGCATGACTGAAAATGTAAATGATCAAAATACTGGTGGGACTAGGATGGAGTATAGGAATATCCTAACACCCCCCCTTAATCCATCCTGGGCCCTGGTAGCTAAGACCAAAGGTCACCCAATACAATGAATAATAACAATCAATAAACCAAGGAAGTGGGAAAATTTCATGGGAAACATACCCCCTCCTCAAAAAATAGACTGTAAGGCACACATAAAAATAAATGCTCCAAACTCAAGCATGTGTGATGCTTGGTTATATGTCTGGAGGTATCTTCTTCTTGGGAAGAAGTGGATCATGCTCAAAAAGCATGTGCTTGTACTTGATCTTCAGATCGAATGTGATGAGAACAAATCCAATAGTATGAGAATGATCCTTGAACCTGTGATTCGAATCAGCTGAGGTAGGATCAAATCTGTGAAAGTGCATATAGTCTTTTGTCTTCTCCTTCGAACCACCATGGGTGAGATTATGCCAAAAATAGCTATTACATGTTTGCTTGAAATCAAAATCAGATTTAAGAATTTCAAAACAGTTTCTTGAGATCTCTTTTGAACCAGTAGGGGTGAGATCAAAACTATCATATGATGCATGAGAAATTATCTCAAGCGGGTGGCAATGGCCATATTCTTTAATAACCTTCTGAAAGCATGTGCTAATGATCATATAGTAGTAAATAAGAGATGTTTGCTGAAGAGGAGCGAATGCATTACCTCCAATAGCTGATGTTACCTCCAAAATAATCATGTGATCATGATGCAAACCAACAAACTCTGGTGCAATATCTAGAGTGTGAGATGGCACAAAAAGAGAAGAAAGTTTGAGCATGAGCGGAGAATCTGCAAGTTCTTTGTCAACAACTTCAATATGAGATGATACTGGTTCATGATCGGAGAGATCATCAAGGGGAGCGAATGCAACATGATCTGAGAGACCATCAGGAGGAGCGAATGCATCATGATCTGAGAGACCATCAAGTGGAGCGAATGCATCACCTTGCTTGCTTTTGAAGGGATTTGGACCAAATCCATCATTCTTTTTTCTGAATCTTTCATCCAGATGAGCCCATAACTCTTTTGGAGTTTCAATATCAATGATGGTCGGGTACAATATGTAATCAGTCATAGCAAGCATCATTCTTCCAATGTGCATGTCACCTTTATTCAACCATTTAATCTTATTTGTAGAGGATTCGAACTCTCTTTCAAAATAGCAATCAAAGACATCATGGCTCTTCAAATATGCTATCATTCTTGGTTTCCATTCATCATAGTTGAATGGAGAAAGAGGAGTAATTTCTTCTAAATTCATTGAAGTTGTAGAAGACCTGCAAAAACAATATAGAATAACTGCAACTGCTACTGCTGCAAAAATGCAGAAACTGCTGCAACTGCTGAAATTGAAATCTTGGTAATAACCTGCAAAAAACTCTCAAATGGAGATAAACAATACTCTCAACATGCTCTGATACCATGTGAAAATCCTCACAGCAGATCTAAGAGATGATGTATACCTCACAAGAGAATAGTGGATTAAGCAAGAAAATAGAAGAAGAGTGATACATGCAGTATAATGAGCAACAGAATAATATGGTACAGTAGAACTCAGATAGAAGCAATAATACTTCACACACACTAAATTATTAATCACAAATGGACATATAAATAATACAATGCATGAGGAATTCGAATGCCTAAGGTGGCAATTCGAATTAGCCTTCATGGAGTGATCAAAGGATCACTGGAGTGTCATTGGAGCACAACTAGGTGTCCTCATGATCATCGGACTGCAACTGGAAGTCTTCATCATCATCAGTGGAGTCATCAATGCTCAAGTAATTGTCAACCATCAGTCAAACTAACTCTGGTAGGTGTAACTAAGTGTAACTCAATGTAACTGAGTGTAACTCAATGTAACTGAGTGTAACTGAGTGTAATTGAATGTAACTGAATGTAACTGAGTGTAAATGACTGTAACTGAGTGTAACTGAGTGTAACTAAGTGTAACTGACTGTAACTGAGTGTAACTGAGTGACAACTGGACTGGTAGGTGAAGGAGGGCGAGTTGCTCCCTAAAATCAAGGAAGAAGGGCGCATTAAGCAACTGGAGGGCTAAAACTGAATAGTGAGAAGCTCCTGGGGGCTGGCTAACTGAGGGACAGGTGCTGGACTGATGACTGGGATGCATGCAAAATGCATGCAAACCCTAGAATGCATGCAAACCCTAAAAGGTGCATGCATGACTGAAAATGTAAATGATCAAAATACTGGTGGGACTAGGATGGAATATAGGAATATCCTAACATGTTTTCCACTGCTCTTTACAACATGACACACCTGACCATTAGTGACGAAATTTTAGGGATAGATAGAATTTTTTATGAAGATTCAAAATATGTAATTTTTTTAAAAAAATATTGAGATTTTCTATTTATTTCCTAATTTTCTTGTGTCATCACTCCATTGGTCAAAAAACATACTGTTAGTGTTTATTCCATGACTTTTTCATTTCACAACCATTTTAAAAAAAACTTGTATGTTGCACTAGAGGACACCAACCTCTACATGCTATAAAAAATCCAAGTCAAAATAACTACATTAAGACCTTCAAAGGTTGCACCCACATTTGACGTACCATTCTCGAGGTTTTCCCACTTACATAATTAAAAAAATAAAAATTAAACATTTAATTTTGGAAAAATAGCGCTGCACTAGTGCTACGGGTTCTATACATGTATACCAGATTTTGTAGCCTGAAACCGTCATCTAGGCAGTGAAAGGATGCACCCACAAAAACATATACCTTATAAAATTTTGCCAAAAAAATAAAAAGTGACTGTTGGAAAAAATGAAATTTGACATAGTTATGTAAATTTTCAATACTTAAAAGTTATATATTCGGAAACGTGACTCAATTTCCTACGTTTCATCTTTTTTACTCGATGCAAGATATCTTGTGTGAGCATCTAAAAAAACCAAGTAACTTGAGGGATGGCTGATTTTTCAGCTTTCTATTGCATCTAACGTGCCAAAAGTGACCCTCATTAGCTTGCACATGCCTCTTTATTTTATTTTATTTTATTTTATATTTAAATATGATACCTCTTGTTTATGGTACAAAGGACCCCCCTCAATGTATCGATTTGACTTCTAAAGTCTCTCGAGGTGTACATACCCTATCCCCCTCCAGATTTGTACATATGACAACCTAAGAGGAAACACATGTTCTTAACCATTAGGCTCACTCAAGCTATACCATGAACAATATCGTACTCAAATGTTGAGAAATTATGCATACAATCATAGAATGCCTTACATGTGCTTGCACATATGTTGACAAAGCGTTAATTATAAGGTATGTTGCAAAAAAAATTCAAGAGTGCTTCAAATGCCACTCATTAATCTCAAATGGGCTAAGTTTGGCTAAAGCATGGTAGTGATTGTTATATGCAAACTCTGCTAAATGCAAGTAGTCTTCCCACTTACCAGGTTGATCCTTAACATACATTTTGAGCATATCTTCCAATATCTGGTTCACCCTTTCAGTCTGTCCGTCTGTTTGCAGATGAAACGTATTGCTGAAATTTAAGGTGGTATTTAACCCCTTGAAAAAGGATATCCAAAAGTTACCTGTGAACTTTGAATCTCAGTCTGAAACTATTACCTTGGGTATCCCATGCAGTCGAAAAACCTTCTTCATAAAAATTTCTGCGATATCAGGAGCTTTATGGGTAGTTTTGACATGGATAAAATGGGTTGCCGTGCTAAGTTTGTCTACTACCACCATGATGGAGTCGTGCTGTTTTTGATTCTTCGGTAACCCAGTGATGAAATCGATGCTTATGATTTCCCATTTCTAGTTGGGTATAGGCAAGGGCTGCAGCAATCCAGCAGGATGTTGATGTTCCACCTTCACTTTTTGACAGTCAAAACACTTAGCTATATATTTTGCTGCTTCATCCTTCATTATGGGCCAATAGTAATCCTTCGTTAGCATTGTGATGGTCTTCTGATAAACTGGATGGCGAGAATAGTGGCTTTTGTGCATCTCATCCAAAATCAGAATTTTTACTGTTGGTACGTTTGGTACGTACAATCTATTTTTGTACAGCAGTAAGCCATTTTCCTTCAAACTGAAATCTGTTATAGAACCTTCAGAATTGTTTTCTGCTATCCTTTCCTGTAATTTTCTATATTCCTCATCCTCTTTAATTCCTTCAAAAATTGGTTTCTCCAAATCTATTACGTATGCGCTGATGGCTGAAATAAAATGTATCCTTGCATTACCACTTAACGCATCAGCAACTTTATTCTCCTTCCCCTTAATGTGCTGAATTTCAAAATCATACTCACTCAGAAAAGTTAGCCATCTGGCTTGCCTAGCATTCAAATTTGTTTGATCTAATAAATATTTCAGCCCCATATTATCCGTCATTAAGGTAAATTTTCTGCCAATAAGGTGGTGATGCCACATTTTCAAGGCATGAATTACTGCTAACAATTCTAGATCGTAAGTGGAATAGTTCTTCTCATGTATTTTTAGCTTTCTCGATTCATACGCTACAGCATGTCCCTCCTGCATTAGGAATCCTCCTAGTCAATCATTGCATGCGTCTGTAGATACTACAAAATCTTTATTAGGATCTGCAATCCTCAAAATAGGTGCTGAAGTCAGCAATTCTTTTAACTTTGTAAAACTGTCCACACACTTTTGATCCCAGACAAACTTCTTTTCCTTTTTCTGCAGCGACGTTATGGGGTTTGTAATCCTAGAAAACCCTTCAATGAATTTTCTATAATAACTAATGATGCCCATAAATGATCGCACATCCGTCACATATTTAGGAATTGACCATTCATTAATGGCCTTTATCTTGGCGGTATCAACCAAAATCCCTTCCTCAGAGATTATGTGTCCTAAGCACTGAATCTTTTCTTTGTAAAAATCACATTTACTGAACTTAGCATACAGCTGGTGCTCCCTCAAAACTTGCAGAATGATACGTAGATGCTCATCATGCTCCTCTTTGTTCTTAGAATATACTAAAATGTCATCGATAAACGCAACTGCAAACTTATCTAAGTACTTGTGCAGAATTTTGTTCATTAAACACATAAATACAGCAGGGGCATTAGTTAATCCAAATGGCATGACAACGAACTCATAGTGTCCATAATGAGTTCTAAAGGCTGTTTTGAAAATGACTTCATCCTTCACACGAACCTGATGATATCTTGATCGTATATCGATCTTCGAGAATACTGTTGCTCCATGTAGCTGGTGAAAAAGATCGTCAATGCGGGGCAGCGGGTACCTATTCTTGATCGTCATTTTATTTAGTTGATGATAATCTATGCAAAGTCTCAGGGTACCATCCTTCTTCTTAACAAAAATGACCGGTGGTCCCCAAGGAGACACGCTGGGTCTTATGTATTTTTTATCGATCAGCTCCTTCAACTGAGATTTTAACTCATTCAGCTCTAGTATATTCATCTGGTATGGAGCCTTAGAAATTGGTACTACACCAGGTATTAATTCAATAGAAAAATCTAGGTCCCTTTTGGGAGGTAATTCTAGGATATCTTCAGGAAAAATATCTTGGAAATATTTTAAGACAGGAATGTCCTCTATTCTCAGTTTGTCCTCCTTAGTACTCATATCATCATGCACCACATTTACTACAAACATCTGACACCCTTTTCTGATTGCCCTTTTTACTTGCATGGCTGAAATCTGTCGAACGAATGTTTTCCTAGGGATTCCTTTTACGTCTGCTATCTTTCCTTCATCATCCAAGCAAATGAAACTTTTTTCATAACAATTCAAAATGACACGATGGGTTTCTAACCAATCCATACCGATTAGGATGTCATATGACCCCAAGGGAAAAATATTTAACTTGACTTGCGTTGTTAATTGATTCATAGACAAAACACAATTTTCCACAAAATCAGAAACCTTTCTTTTTGTTCCTGTCGCTAATCTAACTAACCAGGATTTATCGAATTTCTTTGTTTTCAAATCGAGACTTTCTACAACAACCGGTGATATATAACTTAGACTAGCACCAGGGTCAATTAAAATAGAAACTGGGTGGTTTTGCAGCATACCTTCAACCTCCACCATTGAGACTTGGTATTCTGCTTGCCAGTTGTCTAATGTTGCACTAATTCTGGGTACTTTTCTTGCCACTTCTCCTACAATAGCTTCAGACTATATGGAGTGAATATGGTTGGCCGATCGTTTCTTGAGGGGGTAGTCTAAGGCATAATGGGGCCCTTGGCACTCAAAGCATTATATAGGTTGCTAATATTCATTGGTCCTGGCAACATTGGGGGCATTTCTGGGTGCTGTAAATTTCTGCTGCCGATTATTTCTGTTCTGTTGAAATTTTTTATTTTGGAAATTTTTCCTCTAGAAACTGGAATTGCCACCATATCTGAAATTTTTCCTTTTTTGTTCAAAATTACTGGGTTTTGGGTTTTTCCAGCTAAGTACCCCTTCTCTTTTCTTATTTTGGTCAAGGCAAAAAGTTGCTTCCTCATGGCTTCTTCTAGTGTCTTAGGGTTATCGTACTCTATCTTGTCCTTGATGTGGAAAGGTAGACAACTTAGGTACCTCTGGACCTTCGGTTTTTCCTCCACCATATACGACACATACCTTATCAAACTTAAAACTTGTTGTTCAGTTCTTTCATGTTCATCATTCCTAGTTTTAGATCATAGAATTCTTTGGATTTCTCTTCATAGTACTGCTCAGATAAGAATTTCTTCTTGAAGTGTCTTTTAAAGGTACTCCAACTCACATCTCGGTCTTTTATACCTTTTACCCTTTTAAGGTCTTTCCCACCAAATATCTGCCTTCCCGGTCAGATTATAAATTGCCATTTTTGCCTTTAGGGATTCTGAATAGTCGTAGATCTGAAAATACTTTTTCATACCAGAAAGCCATGCTTCCGCTGTCTCTCCTTTCTCTGTTTTTCCATTGAAAGTTGGGGGTTTAATTTTCTTGAATTCACCAGATATTTGTTCATACTGTTTATTTCTTTTTCTTTTTGGCTTGAAGTCTCCTTCACTGCTGTCAGTAGAGTAGTTATGCTTCTTTTTACGTGGATGTTTGGCAGTTCTTGATGATGTTGAGTTGTTGTTTCCCTCAGCTGTTTCTATTTGTTTATCCTTGCCTTCATGAGATAGCTCTTTAGTTTCGGAAGTATGTTCAAGGTCCTGTTCATATTTTGGATATTGGTCGAACAGTGCTTGCTTCAACTCCTCCTGTTTCCTCAAGTTCTTTCATTGTCCTGTTTTACTAACTAGATCTCTGCCTTCAATTCTTGAAAAGCACGCAATAATTCTGATGAATTGTTACCCCGGTTTCCCTGGAATTGTTGTTCCATACTAGGGATGTTTGGCGGAAATCTGCCCCTTATGTGTTCAGTTGATCCTTCCATATCTGTAAATCAAAGAAAATTTTTTGTATACGACAAAATAATTTAAACTTGAGTTAGTGAAAAAAAAAATTCACAGTCATGAATTTTCTATTTGCGTGTTTCTTGGACCGTTTTTAGGATTAGAGTTTGAACATGAGCTCTGATACCACATGTAACATCTCGATATTTTCATAAAAATTTAAAAATTCTTAAATCATCATTTAATGCTAATAATTGTAAAATGCGGAAATAATAAATGTTTTGTAAAGCAGTAATTAATAATTACATCATTTGTAGGGACAACTTACTGCTGTGTTTTCTTCTTTTATGATGGTGTTTCGTGTCGGTGACACGTCATGAATTCAATTAACAATTATGACATTTATTTATATGTTTGAATGATTGAATTTTCGATACATTTGGAAAACATAATTTTCCTCGACAAGTACTGACAATTTAATTTTTTTGGATGATGATGAAAGGGGTCCCACGAGGTGCCCCGAGGCTTACTTAGCTACTCAGCTAAAGCATTGTACTCGTCCTTCATGCGTAGATTCGCAGGTAAGAGATAGCGATAACTTTCAAAGTGTTTAATAACCATTTTCAAAAATGATAACAGCTAGTATTTTGACATCACAGGTATGGTTTCTTTTTCAATTTTTGTAAGGAGTAACTTGGCTAGCTCAAACTACAGAAGTTGTCAATTTCAGAGTGTGATTGTTATCAGTTTCTGTACTAAGGGTTTATGGCTTCTCTTGTTATCATTCCAAGAATGTCTTGCGGCTTTTTAAAACAATCTTTGTATAAATTTTGACTTGTGACAATTCTAAGGCAAGGGAACATGGTCCTAAGCACACCATAGTGAGCATGGTAAGGTGATTCTAAGTTCTTATTATCTAAGCCATTACAATGATAATGTTAATACATTAATATCCTACCATGCAATTTATACGATGGTTCTTTGGGTGGGACTATACCCTAAAGGGTGTATCCATATAAATTATGACATGAGCAAAGATTGAAGAGCTTTATAATGAACTTTATGATGCACTTTATCTTAGGTTGGGGCGGAATCTATCCATACTTTAGGATTGAATGCGACCTAGGTGGATGTTATGTGATATGAGTGCACTTATATCGATTTAAATGGAACATACGAAGTCTGTTATATATGCTACCGAATATATGTTTTAACCTTAGTATTATTCATATAGTTGATGCAATAACGTTGAACCTTATGGTTGGCAGGTGGAATGATGGCATTGTAAAAAAATCTGTGTACGAATTCAAGGGTATCGTAATGATTGGATTTGTGATCAAGTCACCTGGCCACCGCATTAATGGTAATTTTACATGCACGTTGTAATGGATGTCCAACATGTGAGAAGGTTTTCCAGTGCTGAGTTGTAACGGGACTCCTACCTCGGTGTCAATAGAGTTGGCAACGTCATGGCTGAGGAGGTGGATGGGTGATTTATTACCGCAACTACCACCCTCCATCGTGGCTTATTGAAAATAGATCTCCGTCGTTGATTGTTGTGTGTTGGGATTGTAGTGAACCCTAACGTAACTTACAGGATATTGTAACGTTTTCTTGGTCATTGTTTTGGTGGTAGGGTTTGGGGTGAGGCAAACCAGCCGAGAGGCACTGAGGGTTTTGATGTTTTTAGCCTCCCTCAGGCTCAATCCTTAGATCAGCAGCAACCTTCAATCTGTGAGTGATTTCTATCCATGGAGGCCGAGTCTAGAAATGAATAGTATAGCAATCCACAGGTTGGATGAGTGCGTCCGTTGCTGGCGTTGTGGTAACTTGAAGGTCTGGGGTTTCAAATCGGTTTGCAAATTCACAAGTGTCAACACAGTGTGGCATACAAGTTGGGTCTTTCTCCTTCGAAGTGGATGGATGGATTCATCATTCTCTTATCAACAATGCAAGTACAGTGATGTTGCATGGTTTTAGAGACTTTCTTTGTTGCATGCATCCACGTTTTATGAATTTTATTTAACTCTGAGCATGGTTGCTTGAAAGGTAGCTCTCGGCGAACAGCAGTGTGCCAGGAAAGTTGATAGGGAAAGAAAAATATAGCGAATCCACCAGTAAGCTTCGGTGGTACCCCTACCTCGTGGTTCTCTTGGATTCGGACTTGGTGAGTAGGGTGTTGGAAATGTGTCTTCTCGGCATTGGCTTTTGCCTCGCTTGCAACCTTGGGAAAACGTTATTGTTTATGGTTTTTTTGTTAGCATAGATGATGTAAATATTTTCTAAAATGTATGGCCAGCCTTCCTTTGTCTCGGCGAGCTTGATAGGGTTTGAACCCTCGTCATTGTAAGGGATTTCACAGCATTAAAAGTCTGATGTTTGTCACTTTGCACTTCTAAATTGATGGAAGAAACAAATGTGGAACTGTAGGGAATAGAAATGTTGACTAAGGTTTTGTTTCGGCATTAGCTGTGTAGTGTAAAATAAATGGGTGTTGAATGAAACCCTCAGTAAAAAAATGAGGTGATCTATAGGATGATACGATCGTATTTTTAAATGGAAATGTTCATTTCTAGGGTTTTAATGTTTACGTATGGTGTTTTGAACTCTCATTTTCGAATTGGTTTTAAAGAACAAAAGGCATGTTTTAAGTGTTTAACCAATGGATGGCTGTAAGCCGATAATGGAATACCTAGCTTACAAAATGTCTGTGCATACTTGGGTTAAACTATTAAAAAAAGGGTATTAGTTTTGGTTTGAATACAACAGTGTTTGGTGTTAAACCCTAGCCTGTCGATGATAATGAAATATGCTGGGCTGTAATGATGTTTAAATGCAAGAATAACAGTTCTTGTTTCCACAGTTAGAATGTCTATAATAATGAAAACACTTGATTTTGCAACTATTAAATGTTTGTATATATTAGTATGACAAGAACAGATTAAACCCTGGGTTTGAGTGTAGAGATGCAGTACCTACTCTGTCAGTTGATAAAATAATTACTATCTTTTTCTTTGCATTTAAGAACATGCTATTCTGTGATGTAAATTCTGCCACATAGAGTTGATAATACATAATCAAAGAAAATTACAGTGTATTCGTCAGTTAGTTTAATTTTCCTATTAGTTTAACATTTTGTCTACTTTAATTCTATCTCCCTATATTCGTCCAATTTGGAACTCTGGAGAAATGAAAGAATAATACAGTGTCTTTTGTTTTTTTGCACAAGATAATACAGTCAAGACAAAAATTTCTATAAAATCAATCAAACTCTAATAACAATAAAATAAAATAGAAGTGAGGGAGTTTGGTTAAACATAATGCATGATATTGGTTTCTTTTTGAAGAAATAACTTGTGATCAGTAACCCTAGATGTTAACACCATGTCCACCTTCAGAAGTCAGAACAGAAATTGCTGCTATAACTAGTTTCTGGTAGGTTGTTTCAGCATACAGATTTGAACAGTATATTCAATGCATGCAAAGATCTAATCTGCAGTTGCTAAAATAAGAGATGCATGGGGAACATGAGTCTGTGCATGGGTGTCTCTTTGGGATTATAAATTTAGATGCATGCTACGTTTTACTTTTAAATGAATATATTTAATGCTACCTCTCTGTACTGGAGTATGATGCAGCTTCACGCATGGGGAAAAATGCAGAGGAGTCATTTTATCAGTTCAACAATTTAAAATCAATCAGGATCTGACATTTTACTGCTACTGATCATTAATAACATTTCCAAGCCATTTTTCTGAGAGCATTCATGTGATTGGAAACACAAAAACAAAAGAATAGAACCTGAGTGTGATAGGAGGAACAAATCACTCAAGAAGCCTGTTACACCCAACCTGCTCCTAAGTAGCCAAGATGCCTACATTAGGGCCCCCAATCCTATCCACTGATCCACTAGGAGGAAGAAATATCTGAAGCTTAGGATCTCTACTTGCAGCAGCAAGAAATATATCCAGCCTTACACGCTTGGTAATCAATGGGACCAGCACCAGCACCTCTGGTCTGTGATTCTCATAACATTTGCAGACTTATACTTTCACTCTCCATTACCTCCCTATTCGAATCTCTCATCCATCACCTGATGCACATGAGGAATCTTTCTGCAGAAAACATTGTAAGAGCTCCTTGCTCAATTCGAATTGCCTTTTATAGGCTGCCTAGGTATTTTTTCATTAATTGGTCATTAGTGAGCTACCTTCTCACCTCCCTCCACCTGGAGGGTGAAATGCCATAAAATTAGGGGGATTTGTCCCATACCAATAGCTAATGGTAGAGTGCAAATGTTGCCATATGTCCCAATCCTTCCAGCAGCTTCCATTGCTCCTAGTGGGCCAATCAACACTCTTGTAACATCTTTCTTGAGTGTTTGTCTCCCATTTTTATTTATTAACTAATAATAATGAGTCATTACATTCATCCTTGACCTAATTGGTCATAATTACAAAACTTGTAATTATAATTTAACACAAAGTATTTTGCAAAAAGGATAATAGTAGAAAATAATTATTCCCAAAACTTGGGTAGGTGACAAAAAGGTAGAAAAGAATCAGAGTGGTCCACGTTATCTAGCTTGGGGACTGCCTATATTTCTTAATAGCTAGAGGTTTACTTGCTTCCTAAAAGCACCCCATTCATCTTCAAGAAAACAACAGTTTCTCAAAGCTGTCTGAGTCTAGTTATTTCTTCACCCAAAGAAACCTGTGTATCGAACCTGTATGGTATACGTGTAAAAGCTACAGGATTGGGTAAAAGTCAGGAACCGACCTGCATGCCTTGTTGCTGGAAGCCATGTGTGGAGTCTCATATTACACTGCTAGTCTTGTGTGATGGATTTAAGTAGCCAATGCTGAGTAGCTTCCAGCATTAATATAATATAGCTCTACTGAATATTGAATAATTGGATCATAGTCATGTGTACAGCCTTGCAGCCATGAAGATAAAAGTCCAGCCTAGTGGTGAAAGGTTTATCACTTGCATTTCATAAAGATACCTTTGGGCTCTTGTTATAAGTGGGTCATCTCTTCCTCATAGTTCCGGATGATGTAAGCTTCGTGGAAATCAATTCCGGATTTCCATGTCTGCATGTGACTAGTTATATCCTAATATATTTTTCTATCATTTCCAAGTTTCACTCATGCCACACATTATCAAATTGAATTTAGTTTACAATTGCATTTTATTTAATGGGATTAAGTTTAAATTATTGCACCGAGAGGCCCTCTACAGCCCAGTATGGAGAGATCTTGTAACATGTGTGTGTTTATCAAGTGTTTGTCGAGTTAGTAGAGTAACGAAATAATACAAAGCAAACAAAAAAGAATAATACAAAGTAAAAACTAATAAATATTATGTCGTCCATAAACAAAAAAGAAAAATACAAAGTAGAAAGTAAATATGAGACTTAAACTAGAGACTTTAGAGCTTAGGCTTAAGTGGTAAATATTATGTTGGCCATAAAAAAAATATATACAAAGTAAAAAGTAAATATGAGACTTAAACTAGAGACTTTACTTTTTACTTTTAATACAAAGTAAAAAGTAAATATGAGACTTTAGAGTGTTTGTCGAGTAACAAAATAATACAAAGAAAACAAAAAATAATAATACAAAGTAAAAAGTAATAAATATTATGTCGGCCATAAACAAAAAAAAATAATACAAAGTAAAAAGTAAAAATGAGACTTAAACTAGAGACTTTAGAGCTTAGGATTAGGTGGCTCAGGTATTGCACTCAAGGAGCTATTCAAGGAGAGGTTTGCACCTGGGAGATTTGATCGCTCTCGGGGGCGCTTGATAGAGCCTAGGATTGGGATCTAGGTAGGTTAATATACATACAAAGTTGTGCAGACTTTTAAATTTATCAAATTTTTTATGTATTAAACAAGATCCATCTAGTGGCAATGTCCCCAACATTGGTGGCAGTTAGTTATGGGGAGTTTTCTGCAATGGAAAAATTGGTTGAAGGAATTTTTTTTTGCATAATAATAATTTAGAGGTTAAAATCCAACAATGAAAGCTTCATGAGATAACTTATATCTATTTGAAGCTAATTTTATTAATGTGATAAGAAAACACGTGAGTTATATATAAAAATTGCAGTTCTTTACAATGAGTGTAGATAAGAGCCATTGGAAAAATAAATAGAGTAGAGTATCATTAATAACGTAATTAAATATGATTTGAACATAATTATTTGGCTTTTCTTCATGTTTTAGTAAACATAATTATTTGGACTTTTTTAATTTGTGACGGGACAATCTAGGGTTCTATTATAAAGAGAACAACTATTATAACATGGCACAAATATTCAAGCCCTACATAATAAGAAGAAACATGGTATTAATGTTTGATGGAGGAAACAAGCATTTTATATTACGAATATGTTTGGAAATCAGTTACTAGAAGCATAATATCAAAAAGATGTTTGTGAAGCAGTGACTTAAAAATTTAAAACAATAATTCTAAGTCATAAAGATATCATGCTACTTCTAGAAAATTATTAAATTATACATAATATAACTAATATGAAGCCATTGTTTACTTACATAATTGAATTATAATAAAATTAAAAGTAATTTATCATAAAATAAATGATCCAAACAAGTGACCTAAACTATCAAAAAAGAAGCCTCAAGTATGAGAGAAAATTTAATCAAAATAAATAATCCAAACGAGTGATTTAATCCATGAAAAGAAAAAGCCTTATGTATAAGAGAAAATTTATTATTTTTCGATCACAAAATTAAGAGAGTTTGTTTTCCCATGCTCACTACAACATTTATAAATTAAGAGAACATCATAAGTAGAATTATGAAAAAATAGGATTCATCTTTTGGTTTTATAAGGAAAAAACCTGGGTTGTGAAAACAATAAAAAAATTATTCATTAAAAATATTTAGGAAAGATTTTGGGAGTGTGCACGAAGTTGAGGGACCTTTTAGATGCAATGGGTAAATGTGAAACACGTGAGAATTATGTAAATGAACAACGCTCGCGCGTTATGTAAAACTAGGTATGGCGGGCTCCAAACTTGCCATGTCATTTAACATGTAGGGTAGGATCACAAAATGCTCGAGCGTTATTGTGATCACCATAACGCTCGAGCATTATTGTGATCACCATAACGCTCGAGCGTTATGGTGATCACCATAACGCTCGAGTGTTATGGTTAATATAACAAAAAAAATAGATCACCATAACGAGCGTTATGGTTAATATAACAAAAAAAATAAACAGTGCCGTTGTATTAACCATGGCACTATTTATTATTTTTGTTATATTAACCATAGATCACCATAACGCTCGAGCGTTATGGTAAATATAACAAAAAAAAATAAACAATGCCGCGGTATTTTTTTTGTTATATTAACAATGGCACTGTTTATTTTTTTGTTATATTAACCATAACACTCGAGCATTATGGTTAATATAACAAAAAAATACCACGACATTGTTTATTTTTTTTTGTTATATTTACCATTACGCTCGAGTGTTATGGTGATCACAGTAACGCTCGAGCATTATGGTGATTAGAATAACGCTCGAGCATTATGGTTAATATAACAAAAAAAAAAATAGTGGCGTAGGCCATGACACTGTTTTATCCATTATGCTACCCAAACGCTAACGCTCGAGCGATCTCGCCTTCCCAAAACGCATTAGAGAACCTCAACCGAGGAGATTTGGAGGCTCAACAATCCCAAATTCATATTGCAAGAATGATTGGAAAGGTAAGCATCTAAATCGTTGCCTCATCTCATCATTGAGTTTATAAATTGTTTGGTTGCCCTAATCTAAAAATATTTGTAAATGAAATGCCAAAACTTAAAATTTTAAAATTTTATTGAATTTTACATACACCCCATTAGACACAATGGCTCACTAATCACATCAATCATCAATGTTACCTAAAAATATTTGTAAATCAAATGCCAAAACTTAAAATTTTAAAATTTTAATGAATTTTACATCCACCCTATTAGACACAATGGCTCACTGATCACATCAATCATCATTGTCACCCAACATATCTATCTATAACATCATTCTGATTATCATTAATTTTCATAACCCAAGCAAGCATTATGTCCCTATTTCATGTTGCCCTAGATCAACATTTTGTTCGTCGTATGTAGCCCCAATAATCATGAATTCATTCTGTCCATACATACCATCATCATCTTAGTTTGTACACCAACAGCACATCAGCATATTGTACATCTTCATTATGTCATCATTATTCATGTCACATCAATCTACTGCCATATCTCCATTCATACACTTTACACTGTCATATGCAAATCACAACATTATGCCCATATCATTAGTCATCTCTTCATCATTCTACCAACATGTCATCATTTTGTCCATCAATAGGATGCCTCAGTTTAACTAATA
Source organism: Larix kaempferi (assembly GCA_027924585.1). Classification (NCBI taxonomy): domain Eukaryota; kingdom Viridiplantae; phylum Streptophyta; class Pinopsida; order Pinales; family Pinaceae; genus Larix; species Larix kaempferi. The sequence goes on from BSBM01001920.1 coordinate 560,250, forward strand.
AAAATACATATCTTTGACACATCATCATGGTCTTTATGCCCGCATGGTCTCCACCCTTATGCCCTCAATGACCTGTAATGTATGCCTGCAATGGTCATATGAAATGATATTTATGTTTGTAATGTATTCTTGAGATGATATTTATGTTTGTAATGTATTCGTTCTTGCACAAAGTTTGTACATTTTTCATTTTTGAGAGATGTTATTATAGCACATGTATACATGTCTAATGATTTTTATTTTTATTTTTTGTTTGCAGTGAAGACCATGGATGCCCACACTGACATCCAAAGAGAGATTTCGAGGCTCAAAGAAATTCGATCCTCAATTACTATTGTTGATGAGACGAATGTTATGCTTGCATCCAATTTGGATGCAATGATAGAGACCTTTAGCAGGTCTAATGGTGCTTTGCAAGATATTGCCATTTTTCAGAGAAAGAAAGAGGCAACAATATGTGGATGGACTTAGCTATAGAGAAGTCAAGATGTTGAAAATCTCAAAAGAACAAATATTATCTATGTTTAGAGATCCATGGAATGGTGAAGTCCCTAATGCAAACAAAAGGCACATTTCTATCGAGTGGTGTACATATCAACCATTCATAGATAACTGGATGGACCAATGGTACATGGTGTTTGATGCACCACCACACAACAACAAGGAAATGCCTTTGTATTTTTTGAGAAAGATGTACACAGATTTTGTGCTGGGGAAGCATGTTAACTATTTTGATATCTTGGATTACCAGGGTGTTGGGATGGGGATGCCTCAACAATGTCCCAATACGAGGCACATAGATCCCAATCGCCCAGTAGCTCCACCTCATCAGAAGCTACCCAAGCCAGATGTGCCGCCTGCACATTAGTTAGTGCTAGAGGCAGAAGAGTCATTCCTACTGTTGGCACAGGCAGTTGTTCACCATAGCATGTATTTTCATGGTACGAACCAGGTAGGGCCATCAGAGCCACCATCCATGGGTGGAGTAGAGCCGCCACCTGTCGGTGGGGTAGATCCACCACCTCACGGTGGGGTAGAGCCACCACCTTCCAGTGGCCAGGGAGGATCTAGTAGTGGCACTGCACCTATACAGCATGAGCACAACCATCAGCCCCACCCATGCACAATATGCGGCCATCCTTGCTTTGGTCCTGTCCAAACAGATGATACCTTTACTAGGTATTTTACACAGGTAAGTAAGTGGTTAACAATTTAGTGTCATTTTTAAATTATTTTTCCTTACTATACACATATATATAGATTGCTAATATTTTTAATGGTTTTAAAACTTGTAGTTACTGCAAGAAGGGCACGCGGTTGAAGACCTTTGAACTGATGATGCAGAGCATAGTCCAGAGGCCAATGCACCAGCACCGCATGATGATGATGATGATGTTGCCATACTTTCAGTGACAACAAATCACAATGAGGTAACTATTTCAACATGACATTATTTTAGTACATGAGTAGATCCAGTTAACAATTTAGTGTCATTTGTAAATTATTTTTCCTTACTATACGCATATATCGATTGCTAATATTTTTAATGATTTTAAAACTTGTAGTTGCCACAAAAAGGGCATGAGGGCCAAGAGGCTCATGCAGTAGAACCTTCTGAGTTACAAGATATTGTCATACCTTCAATGACAACTTCTCATGCTGGGGTAACTATTTCAACATGACATTATTTCAACACATGTTATTTTTTATCACATGTTACTTAATCAATGCTACAAGATCTAATATTTACAATTTTCTAAATTGCAGGTTGTAGATCCCCATCAAATGGAAGTGATTTCATCTAGTGAGCTCCCCCCCAGTGGGAATACAAACGATAGCATGACCGCAGAGACACAATGGGCGGCAGACCGTTTCTTAGAATTGATTGACGTATACAGTACATCGGTATGTATTTCATCATTTTCAGTTTGTTAATACATGCTATTTCATTGACCAATGCATTTTTAACTACGTCATTATTGGTGATTGTAGCCACCAGTAGATATACATTCGAGACTATCGACAGTTTGATCTCTCCATAGTCCCAATGTGCAAAAGGGACAAGTGTACAAGAGAGGCTCCACTCCTAGAAAGAATGTGGATGTCCTCTATAGCAGACACACGAGAGATCCATCTACCCCTGACCTAACAAAGGCCATTGATGCTGTAGTCAGTGCCACATCTACAATAGCCATGAGTCATACGGAGGTAACTATTTGGACAATCACAATGCATAGTATTTAACCATGTTACTATATTATTTGTTCATGCATGTCTAATTATTTCTTCATTTTGTGATTGTAGCCATTAGTGACAGTAGTGCCCGACCCCTCTACTCAATCCATGGTTCTGACCGAGTCTCCTCTTGCGGTGAGATGTTCATTAATGACCAATTTTTTTTATTCGAATTACCCAAACACGTTGATCAATGTTGAATTGTTGAATTAATTGAGATATGATCTTTTATTTGCAGAGCACAACTATAGAGATGCCTTCCAGGAGCACACCGCTAACATCTATACCCCATGAGGACTTGGTGAGTGTTTGTCATAAATAATTTGGCCATAAGCTAATTTTTTAAGTTTGTTGATGGTAGGGTATTAGTGCAGTTATTTGATAAAAATAATGATTTTTTTTGCAAACTTATGAGATGCCGAGCAATCCCAGGGAGATGGTCGATAGAGGAAAGTTAGGGAAAAACAAGAGAAAGATTGATTTTTGATGTTGCATAGTCTTGGATAGATTTATTTTGACATACATGTACACATTGTTGTACTTAGGGATACATGTACATTGACAGGCCATTTGAGGGCCGGCTACTTTCCCATATTTTGTATTACAAACATTCGACTATCAATATATTCCATATTTTCTCTTGAGTTTCGACTTGTGCTTGTGATGATTCATCTCTTCCACAAATTGATAAATTATGCTATTGAAATTTATAAAATTACATTTCAAGCAATATTTATTCTCTTACATTTATTGCATTGATCACGTAACATCTCACCATTTTGTTATGAAAACATTATCTTAATGGAAAAAACTAATAATATCTTTCAACAGTTCAATGAACTTAGCACATGCATGTTAATTTGATATCTAATTTAAAATTGTGTTTTTTGTCAACTCCAAGGGTTCATACCCATTGATCATGATTATGGTTGCAAGGAAAATATGTTGCAAGGAAAAAATCTCTGTCATAATAGTAACATGTTACGCATACCATCAATGTAATCCTATGACATTTTCAGACAGTAAGAGGAAGTCCAATAGATGCTACACATTTCATCAATGCTATTGTATTTCATCAAACTATGCGTACATGAGCATCTATGCAATTCAATTGAATGGCAAGGAATGCATAACTAAAGTGTAATAAAATTCATTGGGCCTTCATGGACATATGGTCAAATATATGTAACAAATATACCCTAGTTTGTTAAAATATGCTAACCAATACCTGGTCATGAATTCACTCTCATAATATCATTGAAGATATAAACCCTATCCTTACTCAACGCTAGTACGTAAGACACTAGTTTGTGCTTTACATCTTTCATATGTCCATTTTCCACCTGTCATAATGCAAAATTAATCATCCAGAATCCATGGAAAATGAAATACCTAACTAGTTTAATGATATTCCTTGATAATGTTGTATTGATGAATGAAAATAAGATGTTCATGGTCCTATGTTTGTTTTGATAAATTGCACAAGTTTCGTAATAATCATTCTCATCCTCATCCTCATCATACTCACCCTCATCATCTTCTTCATCATCGTCATCATCATCATCTTCATCATGATCATCATCTTCATCACCAGCACCACCATCATCATCATCATCATCATCTTCAACACCACCACCACCATCATCGTCCTCATCATCATCATCATCCTCGTCATCCTCACCCTCATCCTCATCCTCATCCTCATCATCCTCCTCATCCTCACCCTCATCCTCATCCTCATCCTCATCATCCTCACCCTCATCCTCATCCTCATGCTCATCCTCATCCTCATCATCATCCTCATCATCCTCATCATCCTCAGCCTCACCCTCATCCTCATCCTCATCATCATCCTCATCATCCTCACCTTCATCCTCATCCTCATCCTCATCATCCTCATCCTCATCCTCATCATCCTCATCATCCTCACCCTCATCCTCATCCTCATCCTCATCATCCTCACCCTCATCCTCATCCTCATGCTCATCCTCATCCTCATCATCCTCCTCATCATCCTCATCATCCTCAACCTCATCCTCAACCTCATCCTCATCATCATCCTCACCCTCATCCTCATCCTCATCCTCATCATCCCCCCCCCCTCATCCTCATCCTCATCCTCATCATGCTCACCCTCATCCTCATCCTCATCCTCATCGTCATCCTCATCATCCTCATCATCCTCAGCCTCATCCTCATCATCTTCATCCTCATCCTCATCATCCTCACCCTCATCCTAATCCTCACCCTCATCCTCATCCTCATGCTCATCCTCATCCTCATCCTCATCCTCATCATCCTCATCATCCTCACCCTCATAATCATCCTCATCCTCATCATCATCCTCATCATCCTCATCATCCTCACCCTCATCTTCATCCTCGTCCTCCTCATCCTCACCCTCATCCTCATCCTCATCCTCATCATCATCATGGTAAACCATTATATTCATCATCATCGTCATCGTCAACATATTCATCATCACGATCATCATGCTCATTACCCTCATCATCACCACCACTACCATCATGATCATCATCCTCATAATCCTTATCCTCATCATCATCATGGTGAACCATTATCTTCATCATCATCATCATTGTCAACATATTCATCATCACGATCATCATTCTCATCACCCTCATCATCATCACCACCATGATCATGATCATCATCCTCATCATCCTCACCATAATCATGATCATCATTCATCAACAATTGCTCGACAGACGATTTTGCAAAGTTGACCCCCATGTGAAAACATTGCACACTCCCTCACTGAGCAAAATCCTAGTTTCAAATATGGACCTATAAGGTGACACATGGGCCATGGGACTGGTGGAGAGGGGCACCCTTAGCACCGTCCCGACGTCCTGAATCCAACGGCACTGATGGTTCATCGATCCGAGCCATGATCTTCATTATATGGCTCATTTCGTCTCGCATCCGAAAGGCCTTCAGGGACACGTGCTGGATACCTACCGAGGCCATAGAAATCCCACTGTACAACAAAACCAGGTTCAGGGAAGACATGCAGGTGTGTCTAGGATGGTTCCAGCTGGGAACGCTAGCCACAAGTTCCCAGTGGATGATTTTGCAAAGTTGACCCTCGTGGGAAAAAATTGCACACTCCCTCATCAAGCAAAACCCTAGTTTGCAGACTGCACCTAAAAGGTGACACATGAGCCATGGGACCAGCGGAGAGGGGAACCCCTAGCACTATCCTGATGTCCTAAGTCCAATGGCACCGACGGTTCGTCAATCCAATCCACGGTCTTCATTCTATGGCTCGTTCCATCTCGCATCTAAAAGGCCTTTAGGGACACCTGCTGGATACCTACCGGGGCCATAGAACTCCAACCATGTAGCAAAACTGGGTTTGGGGGAGACATGCAGGTTTGTCTAGGATGGTTCCAGCTGGGAATGCTATCCACAAGTTCCCGGTGGATGATTTTGCAAAGTTGACCCCCGTGTGCAAAACTTGCACACTCCCTCACTGAGCAAAACCCTAGTTACAAAGATGGACCTACAAGGTGACACATGGGACATGGGATCAGTAGAGAGGGGCACCCCTAGCACTGTCCCGATGTCTTGAATCCAACAGCACCGATGGTTCGTTGATCCGAACTACGGTCTTCATTCTATGGCTCGTTCCATCTCACATCTGAAAGGCCTTCAGGGACACCTGCTGGATACCTACCAGGGCCATAGAACTCCAATTGTGCAACAAAACTAGGTTTCGGGGAGACATGCAGGTGTGTCTAGGATTGTTCTAGCTGGGAACGCTAGCCACAAGTGCCCGGTGGATGATTTTACAAATTTGACCCCCATGGGAAAAAATTGCACACTCCCTCACTGAGCAAAACCCTAGTTTCCAAGATGGACCTACAAGATGACATCGTGGCCATGGGACCGGAGGGGAGTAAAAACCCCAGCACTGTCCTGATGTCTTGAATCCAATGGCACTGATGGTTCATCAATCCGAGCCAAAGTCTTCATTCTATAGCTCGTTCCGTCTCACATCCAAAAGGCCTTGAGGGACACCTGCTGGATACCTGCCGAGGCCATAGAACTCCAATTGTGCAACAAAACCGGGTTCCAGAGAGACATGTAGGTGTGTCTAGAATAGTTCCAGCTGGGAGTGGTAGCCGCAAGTGCCCGGTGGATGATTTTACAAAGTTGACCCCCGTGGGAAAAAAATGCACACTCCCTCACTGAGCAAAACCCTAGTTTCCCTAAAGGCCTTTTGGATGCAATACGGGACAATCCATAGAATGAAGACCATGGCTCGGGTCAACAAACCGGAAGCACTGTTGGATTCAGGACATCGGGACAGTGCTAGGGGTTCCCCTCCCCACCAGTCGCATGGCCCATGTGTCACCTTGTAGGCCCATCTTTGAAACTAGGGTTTTGCTCAGTGAGGGAGTGTGCAATTAATGCACACGGGGGTCAACTTTGCAAAATCATCCACTAGGAACTTATGGCTAACGTTCCTAGCTAGAACCATCCTAGAAACACCTGCATGTATCCCCTGAACCTGGTTTTGTTGCACGGTTGGAATTCTATGGCCCGGCAGGTATCCAGCAGGTGTCCTTGAAGGCCTTTTGGATGCGAGACGGAATGAGCCATAGAATGAAGATAGTGGTTCAGATCGATGAACTGTCGGCACCATTGGATTCAGGACTTAGAGACAGTGCTAGGGGTGCCCCTCTCCACCAGTCCCATGGCCCATGTGTCACCTTGTAGGTCAATCTTTGAAACTAGGATTTTGACCAGTGAGGGAGTGTGCAATTTTTGCACACGGGGGTCAACTTTGCAAAATCATCCACCGGGCACTTGTGGCTAGAGTTCCCAGCTGGAACCATCTTAGAAACACCTGCATGTCTCCCCTGAACCCAGTTTTGTTGCACAGTTGGAGTTCTATGGCCCTGGCAGGTATCCAGTAGGTTTCCCTGAAGGACTTTTGGATGCGAGACAGAACGAGCCATAGAACGAAGACCGTGGCTCAGATCGACGAACCGTCGGCGCCGTTGGATTCAGGATGTCGGCACAGTGTTAAGGTTTCCCCTCTCTGTCTTTACCATGTCCCATGTGTCACCTTGTAGGTCTATCTTTGAAACTAGGGTTTTGCTCAATGAGGGAGTGTGCAATTTTTGCACATGGGGTCAACTTTGCAAAATCGTCCGTCGGGCACTTGTTGACGAATGATGATCATGATGATGGTGAGGATGTGGATGAGGGTGAGGATGATGAGGATGATGATCATGATTGTGGTGGTGATGATGATGAAGATGTTGATGATAAGGGTGATGAGAATGATGATCATGATGATGAATATGTTGATGATGATGATGATGATGATGAGGATGAGGATTATGAGGATGATGATCATGATGGTGATGGTGATGATGATGAGGGTAGTGAGAATGATGATCATGATGATGAATATGTTGACGATGATGACCATGATGAATATAATGGTTTACCATGATGATGATGAGGATGAGGATGAGGATGAGGGTGAGGATGAGGAGGATGCGGATGAGGGTGAGGGTGAGGATGATGATGATGATGATGATGAGGATGAGGATGAGGGTGTGGATGATGAGGATGATGATGATGATGATGATGAGGATGATGATGAGCATGAGGATGAGAATGAGGATGAGGGTGAGGATGATGAGGAAGAGGGTGAGGATGATGAGGATGATGAGGATGATGATGAGGATGAGGATGATGATGAGGGTGAGGATGATGAGGATGAGTATGAGGATGAGGGTGAGGATGATGAGGATGAGGATGAGGATGAGGGTGAGGAAGATGAGGATGATGAGGATGATGAGGATGATGATGAGGATGAGGATGAGCATGAGGATGAGGATGAGGGTGAGGATGATGAGGATGAGGGTGAGGATGATGAAGACGAGGGTGAGGATGATGCGGATGATGATGAGGATGAGGATGAGGATGAGGGTCAGGATGATGAGGATTAGGATTAGGATGAGTTTGAGGATGATGAGGATGATGAGGATGGTGATGAGGATGAGAATGATGGTGATGATGATGAAGATGTTGATGAGGAGGGTGATGAGAATGATGATCATGATGATGACGATGATGATGGTTTACCATGATAATGATGAGGATGATGATCATGATTGTGGTGGTGAGGATGATGAAAATGTTGATGATGATGATGATGATGATGATGATGATGATGATGATGGTGGTGGTGGTGGTGGTGATGAATATGATGATCCGGATGATGATGATGATTACAAAACTTGTGCAATCTATCAAGTTGTACCAATTCTATGAAATTTATGAATCTATCAAGCTATCAATGTATGGATGCAATAGTCAAAATATTAATGTCAATACTCAATGAGACGATGGAACAAAATCATAGCATACATGTACACCACATACCTATAACATAATACACAATAAAACAAGCAAACCACGTACCATATTACCTACCTATGGTCATTCGACTAGACCATTAGGATCACCTCGAATACCAATGGTTTGTTGTAGCATCTCGTGCTCAGAATAAGGCAATAAGTATCGTGCCTTTGATGAGTTCTTCCTTGGCATTGTTTGCAACTGGAGGTTTGTACCAATAACTAAGTGTGTATAATGGTATACAATCCCACCTGGTCTAAATAAGAAACATATCCCTGCACGTTATAAATTGTTCATCTTGCCAACGATCCACATGCACATGCTTTACATATTGTTGTGTCTTTTCAAATAATTCCTCCATGAAGTCGCAAACCCGTACTTGGTATATCAACAATAAAGACATTATATCAATAGATTGTTACATATGAAAGTGCAATCTGAAGAGAAAATAGTATCCAATAGCTCATTACCAACCTGAGAAGTGACCAATTGTATTGTTTTTCTTTCATTCCCTCCATCAATATCATACGTGACATATTTGAATGACTGCAAGTTCACCTCCTTCCTCCCAAGTTCATGCTCATTGGTCACATGTATGCATTTTTCCAATAAGGTGAATGCACCACACCTTGGGCATGTCCCATCTATGCAATTTTTTTGATAAAATGTGCAATCGTTTGGTCTGCTACACAAAATGCTATGAATAAAGTCTCTAGATGGAATCAATGGTAATGCAGCTGAGCATTCCTGTACAAGAGTGTTACACAATACACGATAAATATATGTATATGTGTCATAATAGTAACCATACTCAATGTGGTATTGACAACAACATGTGTTACAAACTGTGTTTATTTTAACATACCATGGTTTGCATTTTTCAAATGATCTTTGGCCCAAGTCAAGTTCGTCATGTTCATTCCTAAATCTCTCATATAAATCTGTTTGTGTCATATCAAGAAAATGTTTAATGTGTGGTTCACAATCCTTTGAACCCCTTCTAAATTTTAATACATCCTTTTGGTTGGAAGAAGGTCTAGTGTTGTCATGCCAAAAAGCTTGCACTAATCCCTTTACTGCATCAATGATCTCCATATCAGAGCGTGGCAACCTGCCAATGAAGGCCCAAACATCTGTTTGACTGGTTTCAAGTTGTTCTCTTCTAACACAATACCTACGAAGTGTCTTCACATTCAAATTAACAATTTTGGATGTAGGTTTAAGAAAACGAAGTGCCCTAGTGCTTTTGTTAATGATTGATTGTGACAGCACATGACGAGCTGCATTGCGATCCTTTGAGCGAGATTTCTTTCCAATTGTACTAAATGAATCTACTAAACTTTTAATGATATGGGAACTTGGTTCTAACTTTTTGGCCATCTTTATCCCTAATGTTCTTCTAACAACAGTCATATGCCTAGATTTCAACAATGATAAAAATAATTTTCACTTGTCCCCATCACATTTAGAATAAAAAAAGCTATCAAGTATTTGTCGAGTTTGATAAGCAATAGAACGTGTAGACAACGTAACTTCAAGTGAACTAATGAGAGTTTCATCAACCTGTATACGTCTCAGAGTTCTTCGGCGTGCAATTGCTAGTGGAGGTAAGGGTGTTGGAACTGGAGCATGTACACCATCACCAGGATGCTCTGGCATTTCCATAGGAGCCCCTTGTCTTTCATTCTCTTGGACGGTCTCCATAATATTTGCTTCTTTCATTGTCAATCCTCCACTCAATGCCTCTCTAACTTCGTCGCTTGTATAACCACTACCCAACAAGTCATCCACTACCATATTTTGAGGTTGACTGGATGTGGGAATTGAAACATCACCCGATGAGAACCTACGTCTTACTTCTTCACTAGTGCCATGGGGTGCTTGTTCATCAAATGTTGTTGAAATTGAGGGCCCCTCTAGTGAATTTCTTCGTATTTCTTGAGGTGGATGGGTAGGAACAATCGTGGCATCACTACGGTTGGAATTGGATGAGATTCGATGGAATTCCTTTGATTCCACATGTCCAACCTTTTCTTTTCTCTAACTTCTTCCATGGTTTCTTGAGGCTTGTCTTTCCTTGCCAATTTCCTTTTTTGATTGCGTGAATTCCCTATGACCACAATGAGCAATACTAAGAAAATAGATCCTAGAGGTGTGCTCAATTATTCAAATATCCAAATTATTTCTCAACTATGAATATAGGTTCTTCAAACTTGCTCAATTGTCAATATAGATACTTCCTCAAATGTGAATATAGATGAACATCAATCTTGCTCAAATGTGAAAGTAAATTTTCTACCTCACTTATGAATATAGAAAATTCTTCATTTGTGAATATAGAAATTTCAAACTTGATCAATAGGGAATGTAGATTCTTCTTCAACTGTGTTCATATAGATTCATCAAACTTGCTTGACATTGTTAATATAGAATCACCTTGAAGCTTGAAATTGTCAATGTAGAATCCTCTTGAAGCCTGAATTTGTGAATGTAGAATCCCCTTGAAGCTTGGTAATTGTGAACGTGGAATCCTCAATTCCAAATTCCAACTATAGAATCCTCTTCAAACTTGTTGATTGTGAACATGGAGTGTCTTGAGCTTCCTCCAATGCTTTGACTGTTAATTTTGAAATGTCATGCTGTATGGGAGACTGGAAGGCGAGAGGGGAAAACGCAGAACGCGGGAGGATAGAAGTATTTTTGCACAGACATAACACGCTAGCGTTATGTATACACATAACACGCTAGCATTATGTACACACAAAATGCGCGCGCGTTTCTTGAATATTAAAAAAAAACTGGGTATTTAATATGTTTGGTGCACGGCTAATAATGTACCTAGTTGCACAAAACACGCGCGCGTTTCTTTATTCATAAACGCGCTAGCATTATTGAAATAATAAAAAAACCTTATTCAATAGTTTATTTAATAGTTTCTATGGGTTGGGGGGTTAAATAGGGATTTAGTGTTAGGGGTTTAGGGATTAGAGATGGGGGGTGGTTAGGTAGGTGTAAGGGGATAGGAGGGGGGGGTAGTTAGGGGTAAGGGGCTGGGAGGGGGGATAGCGAGGGGGAGAGATAGAGAGAGACTGACAGAGGGGGTTAGTAATGGTTAGGGGGGGAAGGAGGGAGAGAGAAAGCGAGAGAGGAGAGGGTGTTGGTTGTAGGGACTCCGAAAGAGAGATGCAAGGCGTGGTTAGATGTAGGTGGAGGTGTAGGTAAGAGAGAGAGACTGAGCGAGCCCAGGTTACTAAGGACTAGGGATAGGAGGGGAGGGAAATAGAGAGGAGGGGGTTTTGGCTAGAGGGAGTAGCAGATAATGAAGACGACGATGATGAAGATGAAGACGATGATGACGATAATGATGATGATGATGATGAATATCATGATGACGATGATGATGAACATCATGAAGATGCTGATGAATATGATGATGATGATGAAGAGGATGATGAATATGACGACGAGAATGATGAGGATGAAGATGATGATGATAATGATGATGATGATGACAATGATGATGTTGAAGATGGTGATGAGGATGATGATGATGATGAAAATGATGATGATGATGATGATGATGAAATTGATGATGATGATGATGATGATGGTGATGATAAAGAAGAGGATGATGGTGATGATGAGCAATACACGATCATGAAGAAGATGGTGATGAGGATGATGATGGTGATGATAAAGAAGAGGGTGGCGATGATGATGATGATGATGATGATGATGATGAATCAGTCATGATGAAGATGAAGGTGGTGATGAGGATGATGTGATGGTGATGATGATGAAGATGATGATGAATATGACGACGAGGATGACGAGGATGATGATGATGATGACGGTGATTCTATGTTGATCATAAAGAAGAGCATGATGATGATGATGATGATGATCAATCATCAATCATGATGAAGACAAATATGGTGATGAGGATGATGATGATGATGATGATGAAGATGACAATCGATATGACGATGATGATGATGAGGATGATGATGGTGATGATGGTGATCATAAAGAAGAGGATGATGATGATGATGATCAATCATCAATCATGATGAAGATGGAGATGGTGATAAGGATGATGATGATGGTGATGAAGATGATGATGAATATGATGATGACGACGATGATGAGGATGATGATGATGAGGATGAGGATGATGATGATGATGACGACGACGATGATGATGGTGATGATAGAGAAGAGGATGGTTATGATGAAGATGATGATGAATATGACGATGAGGATGATGAAGATGATGGTGATGAAGATGATGATGGTGATGATGACGATGATGATGATGATGATAAATGATGATGATGATGATGACGATGATGATGATGATTATCATCATCGTTGTGGTCGTCATCACCATCATATTCATCATCATCATTTGCGTCATCATCATCATCATCATCATCATCTTCATCATGATATTCATCATCATCATCATCATCATCATCATCACCATCATCATCTTCATCATCTTCATCACCGTCATCATCTTCATTTTCATCACCATCATCATCTTCATTTTCATCACCATCATCATCTTCATCCTCATCATCCTCATTATCGTTATCTTTATCTCACCCAATCTGACACTTCAAAACATAAATTTGTAAAGATTATAATGCGCGAATGTTATTTAATACCATAACGTGTGCGCGTTATGCACACACATAATGCTAGCGCATTGCTTATAACATTGAGTGCCAAAACACTAAAATTTGAATTTAAATATAATGCGCACTCATTATTTGAATTTAAACATAACGCGAGCGTGTTCCTTAGCACCTAATCACCTACTCCTCCCGCGCCCGCATGTCAGCCACTGTCCTATGTGGCTGGTTCAGACTTACCAAACCTATGCTAAGGATTTTTTAGACCACATCTAATTTGACATTTTCAGTATTTTTCTGAGTATGCCTGTTTTCCACCGCTCTTTACAGCATGACACGCTTGACCATTAGTGATGAAATTTTAGGGATAGATAGAATTTTTTATGCAGATTCCAAATATGTAATTTTTTTTTTTAAATATTGAGATTTTCTATTTATTTCCTAATTTTCTTGTGTCATCACTCCATTGGTAAAAAAACATACTGTTAGTGTTTATTCCGTAACTTTTTCATTTCACAACCATTTAAAAAAAAACTTGTATGTTGCACTAGAGGACACCGACCTCTACATGCTGTAAAAAATTCAAGTCAAAATAACTACATTAAGACCTTCAAAGGCTGCACCCATATTTGATGTACCATTCTCGAGGTTTTCCCACTTACATAATTTTAAAAAAAAAAATTAAACATTTAATTTTGGAAAAATAGCGTTGCACTAGTGCTACAAGTTCTATACATGTATACCAGATTTTGTAGCATGAAACCATCATTTAGGAAGTGAAAGGCTGCACCCACAAAAACATATACCTTATAATTTTCCAAAAAAATAAAAAGTGATTGTTAGAAAAAATGAAATTTGACATAGTTATGTAAATTTTCAATACTTAAAAGTTATATATTCGGAAACATGACTCAATTTCCTACGTTTCATCTTTTTTACTCGATGCAAGGTATCTTGTGTGAGTATCTAGAAAAAACCAAGTAAGTTGAGGGATGCTTGATTTTTCAGCTTTCTATTGCATCTAACATGCCAAAAGTGACCCTCATTAGCTTGCACATGCCCGTTTATTTTATTTTATATTTAAATATGATACCTCTTGTTTATGGTACAAATGACCCCCCTCAATGTATCGATTTGACTTCTAAAGTCTCTCGAGGTGTACATACCGTATCCCCCTCCAGATTTGTACATATGACCTCCTAGGAGGAAACACATGCTCTTAACCATTAGGCTCACTCAAGCTATACCATGAACAATATAGTACTCAAATGTTGAGAAGTTATGCATACAATCATAGAATGCCTTACATGCGCTTGCACATATGTTGACAAAGCATTAATTATAAGGTATGTTGCAAAAAAAATTCAAGCGTGCTTCAAATGCCACTCATTAATCCCCCCCTCCAAAAAAAATGGAGCACCAACTCTTTACTACTCCATATACTCACATATCTTGTGTTACAATATTATAGATCCAAGGATTGTTTTTAATCTATTTCTCTTCTCGAAATTGTAACTCATGTCAAATAGACAAGCAGTGCATTGCTGTGAGGCCTAATGTGCTTTGATATCCTCTATTTGTCATGGAGCCTATGGTCTCTAATTAACATGAGATTTGAATTCTTGACCATAACATGTTCATGTACACACATATCTTCACATAGATTGTGTCTCTCTAAAACTAATGGCTAGATTGATAGCAATGGTGTTAAAGATGATGCATTGGTTGTTAATGGAAACATGGCATCTCATCCATTGGAGTTTAACCTAGGGAACTAAAGGAGGGTCTCTTATGTGAGGTATATATCACAGTGGAATTCATGATTGAGAGGTTTCTTGATGGTTTTGATTATGATTTAACACTTTACAATGGAAAATGGATTATCTTCTCACCGCATTCCAACAAACCCACCATTCAAACTCTTTATGGTCCATGCTCACCCTTCTACAACTAGCATTTTACATATGTCAGAGCCTAGTTAGAAAAACACTCAATCTCATTCTCATTCATCTTTATGTTAACTTCTTTTCTCCCATCAAATTAAGGACTCAATCTCATGATGTCATTACAGAGTTAGTGTATGTCCTATCATTGATGGAGTTTGATCTATAGAGAATTGGGGCCAAATTCCTAGAACAAGCCAAAGGACTATGGAAGAACGTATCTGTAAGTCCCCACTTTCACTCTACAGCATGCCCATCGATTTGTTTTTCCATTTTTCCCACTTGTGGTTGTAGATTCACAACTTTAAATCAAAGTTGGAGGACAATGCAAGAGTTGTCCGATGTGAGGTCATGTAGATGCATGGAATAATATTTTGGTGGTGGACGACAATGGCTACAAGGAAATCAAGTGATATAACATTCTTAATTGTATTCATTAAAGACCAAATGTGTATATATTGCACAAGGACTACTACAATATTATTTTTCTATTGTTGTGACAATACATAAAATTCTTGTCTACCAACATCAATTCCCTCTAATCCCAAGCTTCACAACTCAAAATTGAAATCAATTTGGTGAATCCATAAACAATCGGTTTAAGCATTAGCCCTATGTGTTTCCATAAGAGTTTATTATGTAACATTTATAATGGTACATTTTTTTTCTCTTTAACAATATATTTAGGGTTTTCTAAGGGTTTATTATGTAACATTTGTAATGGTACATTGTTTTGCTCTTTAACAATATATTTAGTGTTTTCTATTTCTCCTGAATATTTCTTTTAAAATTGAGTATGTTGAAAGTCTCGCCTATTTTCCAATGGTTTTCACTATATTGGGTTGTTGTAAAGTGTCATATGATTTTAATAAAAAGGAATTTGGTGGGGATTTAAAATTATTAAGATTTAAGTCTAAGTTATATTAAAAATATGTATTTGTATATTGCAAATCAAATGTGTTAACTATTATACTAGAGATTAGACAAGGTGTAAAGAGAAGTGCTATCCTCTCCACCAAGGTTTAATTCTTATAAGTGACATTTTCATCTTTTAAAAAGTATATTGTTTATTTAACATTTATCCCATCAATTCAATAATATTTATAAATCTTAAAGGATTTAAAACTTGTAATAATTGAAATGTGCAACATGGAGTCATTCAAATATCGATGCTCAAATTCCCGAACATGGGTACTGTGTAGTGAATGTATTAGAATCCTCCTTTGAAATAATATTAGTATAAATGTGTGTGCATGAATGAGGATTCCATGTGAAAGTAGAGTCATAACCAAGGATTGATAGATTTGAATCTGACAAACAATTGGACGTTTGACATTATCCAAACTCCTCCACTCTATATAGAAATAAATCCATATCATGAAATACAATACTTCAAAAATAAACTAACTAGCACCCAAAATGGTTCCATTGCATTCAGAGAGAGTTGAAATAGGGTTTCTCAAAATTTCAAAAAACACGAAAGGATTCTACTGAACTTGAAAATTGGTAGAAGGTCATAGCATTACCTTTCAGACTCTGATGAAATATCTACATAATGGAACCTATGGAATTAGATAACCGGACATTAATAAAATGGCATGTACTTTAAAAAATCCACACATGTTCATCTTTTGGGAAGTAAAAAAACATATTAAAGGTATGAAATTTCAAGAGAAACTCGAATTGAGCACTCACAATCGGAGGCAGCCTGTAATAAGTCCAACTGCAAAATAGGAGCAGATAGATGGAAATCCAAATCAAAGGGTTGATCCTCTAGTTCAATATCCATCTGTATATATTTGTCCCTTCCTGTCGCTAACTCCTCTATACCCTTTGAGATTGAATATGACACCCGCAAATATTGATATGCAAAAGAAGAGATTGAGGAAAACTAACCAGTTTGATTATATTGGACTTGCTGACAAGGAATATCAATATTAAAAAAATAAAACCTCTAGTAGAGGATTTATAAATGTGTACTCAAAGTACACATCCCTTTACCAGTTTGATATTATTCTGAACACAAAGGACAATATATATTCTTATAACCTGTAGAAAGAATAGTCATCAATGCAAATTAACGCAAAAAAAACTCATATATTAAACTAATGATATAAAAAAACCATATTCCCTCTTTCTAATGATAATCCTATAATTTCCATTTGGAGAATTTCTTGTATATATTCGGAGAATTTCTTGTAAGAATGAAGGCCTGCATTACAGATCTCTCTATAATTTGGACATTCCAAAAACCCCAAGAGAACAAAGGAAATCCTGTAATAAAATTTAAGAGATTTTTCCATTAGGATTTTGGCACGTCGAGGTATACGATTCCTATAGTAGGATAACTTAACAGATCCGAGGTTAATATGGATTTGTCACAGAGTAATGCTGAATGCAGCGTGAAATTACAAGCTACCTGCCATTGCTTGTGTAAATATCAACAACAAAAGTGTAGTAGAAAGCATTAAAAAGAAGAATCATTATGAGTGCAAAGAAGAGCGCAACCAAGCACATAATTTAAAGAGATGCATCTTGTCAGCAAAGAAAAAAATCCCTACAAGACTACTTTACTATGCATTTTGCATTTATATATGTATATTACTGCTCTAAAAGAAATCACTTGAACTACATATGCTTATAGAATTAGATAACTAAAGGACAAGAGACATTTTTCAGTTTTCCAAAATTTTGAAAAATGCTTTTTAAGACCTAAATGGTAATTATATTATTATAAGACCTAACCTAATCTATCTTTTCAACCATATAACTATTACAAAGCAAATAATTAAGATTGTCATTTGATCCTACTAACAATAATTAAAGTAACTTCTTATGGGAAAAAAATAGCTCCTCAAACAACTAGCTCTAATTTCATAGAAGGAAAAATGCAAACTTAAATTCAACTCAAATATGCCACAAAATTGCAATGAAAGCAATATCAATGGTAAAATCCCACAAGATCATTCAGAATAAATAAATCTTGAAGCCACTGAATTTTCAAACCTAAAATTAATACTTACATAACAAACATGTTCTTTCATATGCCCATCAATTTTGTATTTAATTACATTATAGCTACACGTTATAAACCATTAATCTGAATGTTAAGATTTCATTCAGTTTCGAAAACACATACAAACCCTACAAGAATTTTGCTTTGTTTCTTGCGAAAGAGGATAATAAGTTACAATAGCAAGCACATAACACAATAATACAATGAAAAATCCTTTTAAGACTATCATCAGTGAGTAATCCATTCATAAATATTCTTTTATCCAAGTAAATAGGATATATAAGATGCAGTTATGATTAACACAAAGATTCATGATGCATTCTGCCTTCTTCATTCAAGAAAACACTGTGAAGGAAAAACACAGAAGTTTTTCTTCCATATAATTTGAGATTTGGCTAGCATGCTAAGGAAACACAGCGAAGGAATCAATGGCGTGTGTTAGCACCCGAAATAAAGTGGTTGTCCTAATTTTTTTAAGGAATAGGAGTGGCATGAGAATTGGTGCCATGACTTGTCTTGTGACAATTGGTCACTCCGTTAGATCCCACACACCTATACAAAATAAGCAAAGACAACGAAAATAAATTTAAATTTTCAAAACTTAGTAACCATTTATATCCCAAAGATCGCAAATATGCATATTACATTGTAATATCTGTCATGTCAAGATTCCTACTAGAAATTCAACTTGGTAATAGATTATTCCTACCAGCATTTTGTAGACATAACATAAAAAGACACATAAAATAGCTTTAGAAATATTTACTTCAAAATACACTAAATTAACCAATAAGGACCTTTCAACATACCATTTCAACAATTAAAGTTCTCAGAAAGACAAACAACCTAACGAATACCTTGCAATAAAAACAGAATCCCTAAAACAGCTACGTATAACCCAAATTGTTCAAATAAACATAGAACTAAAAACACGTTGAGCTGGCTTCGTAATAATGCAATTCTTGGTATAGCTTGTGATCATTCAACATAATCTATCCAAGTTTTGCATCAGAAACAAAAGTTGTGACATGCATAGTATAATTCCACAGCTAAAATGGAAATCTTAATGAGCATTTCTTATAAACTTGCATTCACAGAGGCTGAACAATATCTTGATGATCATGAACTTTAGAATAACCTGAAAGGATGCAAAGAATTCAGAGACAATTAGAAAAATTGGGCAGAGAAAGAAAAACAAAAATGAACAAAGTACATGAAAAATAACCAGTAAAATACCTAAAACAGAAAACTCAAGCAAATTTCACCACAAAAAGGTTTTCGATCGTCATCCTTACCTTTAGCTATAGCCTTGGATGCTTCAAATATTAATTTGAAACTTTTGAACCTTTGAGTCTTTTGTTGTGGATTCGTTTCCTTAACTTAATTTGATAGGGGTCGAGACAAAAAACTTCCAATGCAGAAATGCTTCACTGCCATGCTGAGAAAATATTGAAACGTGAACCGCGGTAAGCTTAATGGCATCAATGATTGCATGTGAGATAATATCTCCTGTGTGAATCTCCTTTTCATCCAGTAAAACACACAACCCATGATATTTAGTAATTCTATTGCAGATTAAGCTGGAAAAATTCTTCTTGACATCAGGTCCGCTATGATTAACGAAAACTTGGTATGGTACCACCAATACTAGCATTGTCTCTAGCACTTGCTCCATAAGCATAACAGATGACATGGGATTGGATCGAAGATGAGGGGAAATCTTCGCGTGCAAGAGAGATATAGATTGAAAGAAATTCAATTTCCAGACTCCAAAGAGAGCAAGCAACTAGGTTGTTCAATAAGCATTTAGCTAGACTCTGATCTTCTCTCATTTAAGATGATGTGGACCTTGACTATAAAATGAGGACAGAATCTGCTCTCATTCAAGATGATGTTTGAGGCATCAAACTGAATTCCATGTGGAGCATCGGATGCACCTTTCGACTGCATCACATGCACCTCGACTACAACAACATTTCAATATAATATGCAATAGAAGGACAACTTACCAACACTTTGTTGCACGTGCGTCATCCAATCCATAGTGCACCGTGCCACCCCAAAAAGACCGAAGAACAAGGAACACAGTTATTGTTGGAGCGCTTGAATGCCTGCAAGTTACTATAGCGCACGGTAGGCTAACCTAGACATCGGTCAGGACCTCTTTCCTTGGAAGAACCCTATATTGGGATTTTTATCCTACTATTCTATTGCTTGCACAGTACCAAAGAAAGAAAAAAAGACCTAAAGTAGCTGACCGTTCTCATGACCCATATTGGGAATGGAGGATAGACGAATATAAATACATTCTTTGGTGGTCTTCCTTTCTTGGGATTAAGGCAAGATTTTTAATGCAATGCAAGCTTACCTTGATTAGAGTCAAGACCATTAAAAACTTGCAGACTCATGTGTACATTAAAAACTTGCAGACTCATGAGAACCCATAAGACATTTAAACCAGGATGATGTCGGCTCGGAACCCCCTCTTGGGAAGGGAAAAACTAGGACTAAGTCATCCTCCCTCAACTAATAAGAATTTTAAAAAAATCATTTTTTAAATTTCCATTTGACATAATACATTTCAAATTATAGTTCAGACTATAGTTGAGGAAAAATTTATAGCCTATTTATAGGCTCTAGATGCAAAATAATATATTTTTCCGGATACATATATGATCCCCTTTGGGGACATAATAAATGTGTATAAATGTATTTGAATTATAAATTTATAGTTTTGTGATAGAAGAGGATAATATCGAGAAGGTCTTGTCCCATAGCATGAGGGCTTTCCTGGACTAGATAGAGATGAAATATAATGAAGGCGAGCCTGTGAACCAGTAATGATCTTTAGTAGGCAACACAGGGTTATGCCTCAGCCCATGAAACGATACAAAAGGTAGAAAAGAATCAGAGTAGTCCACGTTATCGTTCTTGGGGACTACCTAGATTTTTGAATAGCTAGAGGTTTACTTGCTTCCTAAAAGCACCTCATTCATCTTCAAGAAAACAACAGTTTCTCAAAGCTAACATGTGTACCTAACATGCATGGGATACGTGTAAAAGCTACAAGCCCGAGTAAAAGTCAGGAAACGACCCGCATGCCTTGTAAAAGATGCAGGCCTAAGTATAAGTCTAATATCATTTGAGTTTCAAATTTATTAAACATGCAAGATTGTTAACACACTTAAATAAATCTATATTTATTTGAATTACAAATTGAGATCAAATTTAAGTGCATATCTATTTAATATTTAATTCATTCATAGTAAATAATTTAAAAAATTACATCTTAATAAATTTTGTTTCATAAATCAAAATTTAAAACAGATTTATCATAATTTTCTTTTTTTAATCTTGTATAAAAAAATAAAATTAAGCTTAATAGCATAATTTTTTTGTTATCATATGATAATGATGATGATAGTTATTAATGTCCACTAGACCAACTTTCATCTGTGGACGTAATGCCCCTATTTTGACCCTTATGGTTTATTGGCTTCAATGTAAATACAGTGTGTGTTTTCCCTAGTGTGGATCTCAAGGCCAAGGCCCCACTAGTGGATGTTCAAGTTTTATTTGCATAGGAAAGTATTTGACAGTTTGGTTACCCATGTGATGGTTAAGCTATGAATATTTGTAAATGATCACTATAACAAATCATGGAATTAGTGTCCCATTTAGCGTCCCTTTTTAGTGTAATTTTTTCTTATTGAGTGGTCGAAGTAGACGCTAAATGGGACACATCATGTACAAAACGTTAAGAGTCTAAAATAGCGTCTTTTTCTACTTCCTAGATAGAATCCTTTCTGATGTCTAAAATAGTGCCCATTTTTTTGCTTCCAGAATACCGTCCAATTTTGCTTCCTCAACGACGTCGAGGTTTACTTCCTAAATAACAACCTATTTTTCTTCCTAGAGATTGTCCTCTTTTACTTCATAAATGACATCCCCATTAGCACCCTATTTGCTTCCTTAAAAGTGGCATGTTAGAATTTATGTTTCCATCTACATTCATGCCATATTTGCATCCAAATTAGCATCCAATTTTGCATCCATATGTGCTACCACTTTAGCATCCCATTTTGCACCACGTTTTACTTCCAATATGCACCAATTTTCACTTCTAATTTTGCACCAATTTTTTCTTCCTTTTTTGCATCATGATTTGCTACCAAAATGGTGCCAAATTTTTATTCTATTGTTGCATCATATTTTGCTTCCTATGTAGCACCATGTTTTGCATCCAAACTAACATCTTATTTTGCTACAATATCAACGCCATGTTTGGCTTCCTCATTAGCGTCAACTATTGCATCCTTTTTAAATCTTAGTTTTGCATCTCTATTGATGTCAACATATCCACCATGTTTTGCTACCACTTTAGCGCCCAATTTAGCGTCCATTTTTACTCCCACAATAGTGCCACATTTTTCTTCCCATTTAGCTCTTTGAATTTCTTCTTGTTTTGCTTCCTGATGAACACCGCATTTAGCTTCCCATTAAGCATCTAATTTTGCTTCTTTGTTGGTCACTAGTTTAGCTTCTAGTTTGGCTTCTACTTTGGCATCCAAAATATCATCATAATTGACTTCCAACTTAGCGCAGGTATCAATGTTGCTTCTAGATCTATGACATAGTGAGCTTCCATTTTTGCTCCTGGTTTTGCTTCCTATTTTGCTTTCTTATTATCACCACATTAGGATTGCAATTTAGCACCTACAACTATATCCAATTGTGTGCTAATATATTTATTATATCAAATTATTATAATTATTTCATTAACTTCAATAGTTCTCATATATCATTTAGTTCATAGTTCTGAAATAATATAATGAAACATTCAAATTAATTGTAGATACCATTATTGAAATTAATTGCATAGCATTTATGAAGAAAATTTAACACAAACAAACAACATTTATCTAAAGTAGTAACATCGTCATATATATTAATTTTATTTGAAAATATCATCGACAACTTCCAATATAGATAAATTTACAATATCATAATGATAACATCACCATTATCTTTCATCAAAAGAAGTGAAATTATAAAACATCATCACATCAATAACCTATCATACAGATCATCATATTAAGGTTAAAAGAACAAGTGAACAATATATATAGTGAAAATACCAATATCACAAGAAATATCATTTTTAATATCCATATATAGAAATGTCAAAATGATCAAGGGTATTCAAAGTTTATCGGTCAACATAAATACACCATACAAATCAAAATGAACCAGAATTTAATATGAACTTGGATCATCACAAAAATACATGTCTAGTAGCATTGAGAAAGCAATAAACATCCACAATATCAATAGTAGCATCAATGGATACCATCATCATCATCATCACCACCATTATCATCATCATCCTCATCCTCATCCTCATCCTGATCATCCTCATCTATCCGAACATCATATTCATCATCATTTTCATATGATCCATTTGCATCATTATGAGCAATATATTTCTCTGGTACATTGCTGACAACATAATCTAGATCATCTAAGGAGTCATCTTCACCATTTTTCTACAAACAAGAATAAATAATCAATTTAAAACATTAGTATTAATTTCATTGCATAATGCATATTTGTGTTATATTGCAAATATTTGTGTTATAATTTATGCATTCTCATGAGTTTTCCAACCATGAATATAAAAATCACCTCATCAACAGATAGTAACCACACATATAAAGTGTATCCACAACCGTGCACACACTCACACATACACACACATGTACACCATAAATTTTCATATCACAACAAGACATAGAGGCAAGGAAAAATAGACATCCCAGTGATTATATATAAAGTGAATAAAAATATGATATCACATATAGTATCTGCTTCAAACCATTTTTTTGGCCTAAGGTTGTTATATCATTAAATCTCTATATATAACATGGTATTCAATCTATATCTTTAAGAGCATTTTAACCATGGTTTTCATTTCTCAATCAAGTTCATGAATTGTTTACATCTTTAATCTAAAAGTAAATTTAATATAACATGCTTGATAATATCCCCTCATAAATATGGCTAAAAGAATATTATCATAAATATAGTTTTTAACATATTAATCATATCATTGGTATAATAATCGCAAAGCTTACAAAGCTTCGTTGGATTCATGTTTGTTGGGTTAGGAACCTCGTTCTTTAACCTCTTAAATTGACCTGGGTTCTGCGCAGTTGTGGTCCAACAAAACCCTTCTTCAACAAAATATGTTTTCCTAAAAATATGTGATGAACCTACAATAATTAATTAATGCAAATACACGAGATATCAGAAATAATAGAACAGAATCACTTTTATATTGATCACGGGCCACTTCGAGGGGGCAACCTCCTTTGAGCAAGCTCAATACAATTAACTTCACGGTGCCTTCAATGACCTCAACACACACTTATATACTAAGTCTATGCCCAATACTATGAGTCAAAACCATGGGACATATAATACTACGGGACGACTTACAAAGCATATGCGTCCAATACTATGGGTCAATACTATGGGCTAATATAAACTACGGATCAACAAATACTATGGGACGACTTACAAAGCATATGCGTCCAACAACAATATACTAACATAGTAAAGAGAAGGGTTGACATAGGTTCCTAACATCCCCTCTCCCTTAGAAAAAGCTTTGTCCTCAAATATTTGGTTCGAGAAATTGTTGCAGAATCTGAAGGAGTGGTTCCCTGGTAGCATCCTCGGGTTGCATTTCAGGCCACTGACGCCTTTGGAGTGTCAAGGAGGATTGCTTAGAAGGTTGTAGATGAAGAAGAACCCTATCAGCTGCGTGGAAAATGCGCTCAGAACGTTGCTGATCGGCTTGTTTTTTTAGGCGAATTCTAGCCATGTGAAGATTGTCCTGCAGAATGAGAAGAATCTGATCGCGGTTTCGAAGAACCGAGTCAATTTCCTGAACTGGGGAGCTGCTAAGGGTGTATGGAAGAAGAACTGGCGGTGTTTTTCCATAGAATGCTTCATATGGTGTCCTTTGAGATGTGGTATTGTACCACCAGAGAACTGCTAGGAAATCCATAGAAATAGTTGGCCAAAGCTGTGTAGGGATGGACAAGGGTTTGAGCAATCCCGAAAGGAGTGTCGTTTCACCCTTGTTGACTTGGAAAGTATCATCGTCAGCCACCATCTGTTGAATTGTCATTTTTAGTCCCTGCCAAAAGAAGTTACATTGTTCCTGGTCATACATTTTGCAAAACCCAGAAGGCCCTGTTGATGAAGAAGCATGGAGTTCATAGAAGAGAGAGCCCTATTGAACATATTGCAACCAATTTGGAACAAGCAGAGAAGAGCTGTAAGAGAAACTGGGTCATCAATTGTGCAAGAAGGAGCATCTTCCACCATATTGTCCTTACCCTTCCTGTAAGTGATCACATAGGGATAACCCATTTCAGGTGTGTTGAGGAGGAGACCCATTGTTCCAGAAAATTTTCCAGACTCATGAGATCAGTCTTGATGCAGAAATAATTCCCTAATAGGTATGGCTGCCACTTCTGTACTGCATGCAAAATAGCCATCATTTCCTGCTGAGAGGTAGATGTGGCTAAATTCTTACCGGAAAGGTCTCTTGAAGGAAGCAAGCACATTGGTTCAGCAAAGATACCTGCATATCTATCCAAGGAAGTAGTGGAGACTGTTGATGGGTGCATCTAAATGGAATTGAGCTGAGCGATGACACCATGTGAATTCTTCTTAAGTATTTTTTCCAAGTGATGTGAACTGATGATGCAAAGAGACCCTGGTTGTAAGCCCATAAATTTATGTTGTGCTTCGTTGACTTTAAACTGCATCCAAAGTTCAACAAAATCCCATAAGATGGGGCCAAGTGTGCATAACCATTGAACGCCCAAAACCACATCACATCCGCCTAAGGACAAGGAAAACATGTCGGAGCGTAGGTTATAATCTTCCATAGAGATACGCACATTGTGACACTTCCCCTTGCAAGGTAAGGTGCCCCCATTGGCAACCATGACTTCAAAGTTGGAGCAAGGATGGACAAAACACTCAGCCTGTTTGGAAATCCGAGGGTCAATGAAGTTATGAGTGCTTCCAGAATCAATGAGTATGGTAAGAGGGAGCTTCTTGAAGTATCCCTTGACCCACATTGTTTTTGGGGTGGTGACGTCGATTACAGCATAGAGAGAGATCTCGGGTGGGTTGTCCTGAGATGGGGTGTCAACAGGCGGGTGTTGAATGTCGACCTGATCATCTACTGTATCTATAGCTTCTTCACCAAGTTCTAAGGCAGGCGGAGAATCCACATCCAAGAGATAGAGCTTTTGTTGAACACATCTATGTCCCCGAGTGAATTTCTCATCACAATTATAGCAAAGCCCTTTTTCTCAGCGTCCCTGCATTTCTATTTCAGACAAATGCTTGATAGGAGTTGGTTGAGGAGAAGGCGTGATGGGAGGTCGTTGGGAACCCATATTTCGGAAGGGAACAAAGGTGGGTTTGGAGCGGTGTTGAGCTACGATATTGTCCTCGGCCAGCTTAGCCAACCCTAGGACTTCCATCATTGTGTTGGGACAAAACATTTTGACCTCTGAGCGGATTTCATCCTTGAGACCACTGATAAAACAACTCCTGTAGAATTCATCAGACAATCCTTCTGTGTGATTGGCCAATTTCTCAAATTCTGTCTGATACTCTCTCACTGTGCCAATTTGGTGAAGTTTAGTGAGTGCTCCTGTGAAATCATCAAAAGCACTAGGACCAAATCGTGGCAAAATGAGTTGGCAAAAATATGTCCAGTTTGGCTCGGGATGAGCTTTGATGTACCAATGGTACCATTGAAGGGCTTCCTGTTCCAAATGAAAGGATGCAAGTGGAAATTTCTGGAAATCAAAAGTATTATGCAGGCTGAAATATTTTTCTGCTCGGTATATCCATCTAGTCGGATCAGTACCATTGAAGCGAGGAAAATCAAGCTTCGGCCCACAAAAATTGCTGCAAGAAGAGAACCCGGTGGCTGCAAAAGATTCTGGCTATCAGTTATTGTTCATGGCTGAATGCTAAAGATGGAGGCTGAGAAATTTTTCATCAAGATCTTGGAGTTTGGTTTGGATGGCTGCAAGTGTTTCCTCCATGGTGTTTGCTCTAGCATGGGTGACAACCATAACTTTTTTTTATTTTTATTTTTTTGGTTTGGATGGCTGCAAGTGCTTCCTCCATGGTGTTTGCTCCTGCACGGGTGACAACCATAACTTTTTCTTTTTTTTTCGGTGGAATGGGTAGAAAAACACAAACAAAAGCTGATTTAGTAAAGGGAAATTTGGATTGGAGAAACAATTTGATGGGTAACTGGGGTTTGACTAGATTTTGGACACTGTCGAAAGGACAAGAACGCAAAAAGGGGGATTTCAAAAGTGGGGTGATAGAATGAGAAAATTTGGCAGAGAGGGACAAAGAAGTAGAATTCAGAAAGGAATTTTGTGGTAAAATTTGAAGGTGATTAGGTGAAATCTGAGGAAGTTATGGAAAACCCTAAAAATAGACAAATGTGGGATACACGAGATATCAAAAATAATAGAACAGAATCACTTTTATATTGATCACGGGCCACTTCGAGGGGGCAACCTCCTTTGAGGAAGCTCAATACAATTAACTTCACGGTGCCTTCAATGACCTCAACACACACTTATATACTAAGTCTATGCCCAATACTATGAGTCAAAACCATGGGACATATAATACTATGGGATGACTTACAAAGCATATGCGTCCAATACTATGGGTCAATACTATGGACTAATATAAACTACGGATCAACAAATACTATGGGACGACTTACAAAGAATATGCGTCCAACAACAATATACTAACATAGTAAAGAGAAGGGTTGACATAGGTTCCTAACAAAATATCTTTTGAAAGATGTTTATTTAACTAAAATTCCCACATCTCACAAACAGTACGGAACCAGAGAAAACACAAAACATAAAAATTGTAGAGAATTTCAATATATTTCCAACGGTCCAAAGTCCTCCCAATTCCGAATTATGAGTGAAACGTTACGACCAAAATACGAAATATTCTTGGAATATTTTAAAGCATCTTTTGAAAGATGTTTTTTTTACTAAAATGCCTGCATCTCACAAACAATAAGTAATCAGAGAAACCTCAAAACCTCAAAGTTGTAGATAATTTCAATAGATTTCCAACAATCCAAAATTATCCCAATTCCGAGTTACGAGCGAAAAGTTATGCCCACAATACAAAATATTCCTAGAATATTTATTAAATATGATACATTTTAGTGTTGGGTAGAATGTTATGATGTAGTGCAATTTCAACATGATAGGATAAGATTTTGAAAAATGTGTTGAGCAAGTTAATGGGAATCATGTTCAACTTTCCCTTTACCAAGCACACTTGTAGGAGACAACAGAGCTCAATTTCATTGTTCGGTTTGGTTTTTATGCCCTCGATTGAAATTTGTTTGTTGTCCTTGAATGGACTTGGGAAGCGAGATGAAACTTGTCATAAATCGAAAACCGTGGCTCCAATGGGAGAGCCTTAAGTTCTGTTGTATTTGTGACATCTGAGTACCACTAGGGACACCCATTTCCAGTGGCTTCGTGGACCAAAAGATGTCTATTTTGACGACTTTCAGAACTACGGTTATGCTAAGTGAAGTGCAGTGCAATTTTTGCACGATAAGCTAATATTTTGAAAAATGTGTCGAGCAAGTGTATGGGAATCATAGTCATCTCTCCCTTGCCCAAAAGAACATGCAAGAGGCAACAAAACTCAATTCTATTGCTCGGTTTGGTTTTTATGCCACCGGTTGAAATTTTCCTTGTGCCCCTGAATGGCCTTGGGAAGCGAGATGAAGCTCTACATAACTTGAAAATCTTGGATCCGATGGACAAACCATAAATTACATTGGGTACCACTAGGAACACCCCTATCAAGTGGCTTCATGGACCAAAAGTTGTCTATTTTGATGGTTTTCTAAACTAGGGTTTTGTTAAGTGACATGCAGTGCAATTTTTGCACGATAGGCTAATATTTTGAAAAATGTGTTGAGCAAGTGCATGGGAATCACAGTGATCTCATCCTTTCCCAAACACAATTGTAGGAGGCAATGGAACTCAATTTCATTGGTCATATTAGTTTTTATGCCCCAGTTGAAATTTGCCCTGTGTCCTTGAATAACCTTGGGAAGCGAGATGAAACTCGTCATAACTCGAAAACCGAGGCTCCAATGAAAAAACAGTTAGTTTCATTGGATTCCTGACACCCAAGTACTTCTAGGGACAACCTTTTCCAATGGCGCCATTGGCCGAAGGTTATCTATTTTTCTGCTTTTCTAAAATAGGGTTTTGTGTAGTGGTATGCAATGCAATTTCTGCACCATAGGCTCAGATTTTGAAAAATGTGGGGAGTGACTATGTGGGAATCGTGGTCATCTCGTCCTTTCCCAAACAAACTTGCAGGAGGAAACACAACTCAATTCCATTGCTCGGTTTGTTTTTTATGCCTCGATTGAAATTTGCATGGTGTCCTTGACTAGCCTTGGGAAGCGAGATGAAACTCGTCGTAACTCATAAACACTGACTCCAGTGGAAAACCGTTAGTTCTGATGGATTTGTGACATCCAAATAGCACTATGAATACCCCTTTCCGGTGGCTTCATGGACCGAAATTTGTCTATTTTGATGGTTTTCTAAACTAGGGTTTTGCAAAGTGACATGCAATGCAATTTTTGCATGATATGCTAATATTTTTAAAAATATGTTGAGAGAGTGCATGGGCATGGAAGTTGTCACGTCTTTTCTCGAACACACTTGGAGGAGGAAACAAAACTCAATTTCATTGCTTGGTTTGGTTTTTATGCCCCCGGTTGAAATTTTCCTAGTGTCCCTGAATGGAATTGGGAAGCGAGATGAAACTCACAATAACTCGAAAATTATGGCTCCAATGGAAAAAGCATCAGCTTTGTTCAATTAGAGACACCCAAGTACCGTTAGGGACACCCCTGTATAGTTGCTTCGTGGACCGAAATATTTATATTTTGACGGTTTTCTAAACTAGGGTTTTGCTAAGTGAAGTGCAGTGCAATTTATGCACGATAGGATAATATTTTGAAAAATGTGTTGAGATAGTGCATGGGCATCATAGTCATCTCTCCCTTTCCCAAGCACACATGCAGGGAGAAACAGAAATCAATTTCGTTGCTCGGTTTGGTTTTTATGCCAGCGATTGAAATTTTCCTGGTGCCCCTGAATGGCCTTGGGAAGCAAGATGAAGCTCTCCATAACTCGAAAACCATGGATCCAATGGACAAACATTCGATTCGATTGGATTTGTTACATCCGAGTACCATAAGGGACACCCCTTTCAAGTGGCTTCATGGAATAAAAGTTGTCTATTTTGATGGTTTTCTAAACTAGAGTTTTGTTAAGTGACGTGTAGTGCAATTTCTGCACGATAGGCTAATATTTTGAAAAATGTGTCGAGCAAGTGCATGGGAATCACATTCATCTGTCCCTTTCCCAAACACAATTTTAGGAGAAAATGGAACTCAATTACGTTGATCGGCTTGGTTTTTATTCCCCGTGTTGAAATTTTCCCTGTGTCCTTGAATGGCCTTGGGAAGCGAGATGAAATTCACCATAACTCAAAAACGGAGTCTCCAATGGAAAAATCGTCAGTTTCATTAGATTCCCAACACCCAAGTACTGCTAGGGATATCCCTTTCTAGTGGCTCCATTGACCGAAAGTTGTCTATTTTGAAAATTTTCTAAAATAGGGTTTTGCGTAGTGATATGCGCTAAAGTGGACTTTAAATTGGACGGTAAAGTGGAATCAATTAGCGTCTAGTTTAGAGGCTAATTTAAAAAAAGGACGCAAAAAATGCCAAGAAAAGCGCCATCTCATGAAATAACGCCAACTTTTCCAAGAAAATGAAGAAAAATACACTAAAAGTGTTAGTGGACTCCAAAAAGGTAGCTAAAAGAGACGCTAATCACAGGGTAAGGCCCTATTTTTTGCTTGTTCCTTAAGCCAAACCATGCATGGAATTTCTCCCATCATATCGCTAACCCATGGTTTACCAACAACCTAATTCATTCACACACTTGCAGAGCCCAGCTAGGAAGAAAACAAGAGAAAATCGTGATTAATGTGTGAGCCAAATGTACATATCCGAGAACACCCAAGAAAACCCTATTTGAGATTGGAACCGGTTGGGAAAGCCATAGATTTATTCGTGGGGATGAATTGCATAGCTTGAATGGCCTAGAGAACCCGTGAGAACACTTAGATCGATTACAGAAGACCGAGTTGCAAAACATAGCTTAGGTCATGGCCCTATGAGAATTACCTTGTATAATAGTGAAAAAGTCAACTTAGGGTTGGATATGCTTGATAAACCTAGTGAAGGCTGAAATCTCATGAAGAACAACAGTCGGAGATTTCTATGCCCACCCTGAATAGCACTAGAGGGAATCAGCCTTGAGGGATTTTGTAGTTGAGAAGAGGGTCTTCCTCGTGCTGGATGAGGTAGGTAATGTGGGTTCCAAGCTTGCTGATTGATCTTAGATTCCTGCATCCTTGTTGTTGAGATCACTAGCTTAGAAGCATCCTCCTTATTCCTTGTGTTTCTTGATAAACCCAACGGTAGGTTGGATTAGCATTGGGATGAGACCTTGACTATGAAATATTTCATTATCCCTCTTTAGTGGATACACAGCCCAGCACAGGGGTGGACTCTTAGCTGAAAGAGTATAGGATGGACAGAGACCTAAGGTTGGGTGGAATGTTGTCCTCACTTATCCAGTTGCTTGGGGCAGCTTCAGTTCCAAATATAAGTGCTTTTGTGGTGTTAAATGATGTTAATTTATGTGTTATATCTACTTGTTATGTTATTCTTTTCATGCTCTAGTATAATGATTGAATGATCACATGGAATGGATCAATAGGAAGCTATGTGTGAGCCTAAATATGAAGTTGAATGCATGTTTGAATACTTCATATTTACATGAATGATATGCATGGCTAACTCCTGCAGGTTGTTGATATGTTAACTAGCTTAGTTCATTATATGTGTTTATTATGCATTATTTTCACCTTTATGAGGGATGGCTTGACTTCACCTGGTATTGGGGAAGGAAGTGGATAACCCCTGATGTGTTTAGAATCCTTCTGTGGGTCAGGTGAAGGGAGAAGTCATGGTAGGAAGAAGGCAGAGTCCCTTGCAGAAGGACAAAGAAACTTAGGTGGGGTTATGGACAGAATTCTAGTTGGAATTATGGCATGTTTGGAGTGATAAGATGGGGTGGGTATTGCACCATTGGATAGAGATCTCCAAGAGCTTTCCAACGGAACCGACCTTTTCCAATTTGGACCAAGGATGAGGGATTTATGAACTTTGGAAGTTTTCCTTAGAAGCTTGCTAGAGAAGGGGTTTGTGCCATCCTGATCTTTCCACATCCGCAAGGACCTTTGCAGATCATGGATTATGGAGGTCGGGGACCGGCCATGTAATACCACTATTTTGGCCCTTATGGTTTATTGGCCTCAATGTAAATATTGTATACATGCTATGTGTGTGTTTTCCCGAGTGTGGAGCTCAAGGCCAAGGCCCCACTAGTGGATGTTCAGGTTTTAATTTCATAGGAAAGTATTTCATAGTTTGATTATCCATGAGCTATTAAGCCATGAATATTTGTAAATTATGTAATTATTAATTAATGCAATGAAATCCTCAAGAATTTGGCTAAGGAGGAAACGAATGAGAAGGGGCCATGTGTATCCATTAGGGAGATGTGAGGGGTTTATGGTATTGGTACCCATGCTGCCACATGTCCAATTGTGAACCCATTTGACTCACCATGCTGACATTAATGCAATTGTAAGAGGGTGGTTGAGGAAACCAGACCTGTGACTTCGATGCAGTTTGGGGAAACCTGTGAATTCATATGGTAGGGTATGGCCCTATGCGTTTATTGTTCCTTAAGCCACTCCAAAGCTGTGAATTCTCCATCCTATTTTTCTAAGCATGGATTGACAAAGAACCCAAGCCATTCATGCACCTGCAGAGTCCATCCGGGAAGAAAACAAGTGAAAATCGTGATTCCCTGTGTGAGACGAATGTGCAGAGCAATGAACGCTCAAGGAAAACATGTGCAAGACTGAAACCAGTTGGGATAGCCATAGATCGGTTTGTGGGATAAATTACAGAGTCTGAATGACTGAGAGAACCTATGAGAACCCTGTGATCTGTTTTACAGAGGAAAGAGTCACCAGGAAGAGTTTAGGTCGCAACCCTGTGAGGAATTTTCTTGTATAACAGATTTAAAGTTCACTGAGGGTTGGGTCTACGTGATAAACCTAGTGAAGGCTATAATATCATGAAGAGCAGCAGAATGGAACTTTCTATTCCCACCCTGAAGAGAACTGGAGAGAAAGGGCCTTGAGGGACTATGCAACAGAGAAAAGGGCCTTCCTTGTGTTGGGTGAGGTAGGTAATGTGGGTTCCATGCTTGCTGAGTGATCTGAGATGCATGTAGCTCTGTCGATGATATCACTATCTTAGCAGCAACATCCTTGCTCCCTGGATTGCTTGATAAACCCAACTATAAGTTGGCCTAGCATTGGGATGAGACCTTGACTGTGAGAGATCCCATTAGCCCTCCTTATTGGATACACAACCTAGCTTAGGGGTGGTCTCTCAGCTGAAAGAGTACAAGCTAGACAGATACCTAAGGCTGGGTGGAAATTGTTCCTCACTTAGTAAGTTTCTTGGGGCAACCTCAGTTCCAAAGATAAGTGTTTTCTATGTGTTAAATGATGTTATTTCATGTATTATATCTAGTTGTTATGCTATGTTTTTCATGCTCTAGGATAATGAGTGAATGGTTACATGGAATGGATCAATAGGAAGCTATGTGTAATCATGAATATGAAGTTGAATGCTTGTTTGATTTCCCCCTCATTTACATGAAAGATATGAATGGCTAACCCTTGTAGGTTGTTGGTATGTTAACTAGTTTATCCCATTAGATGTGTTTATCATGCATTGTGTTCACCCTTCAAAAGGAATGGATTGAACTCACCTAGACTTGGTGAAGAAAGGGGATAACCCATGATGTGTTTCAGAGCCCCTTTTTCGTCAGGTGAAGGGAGAATTCATGGAAGGAAGGAGGAAGAACCCCTGGTAGAAGGATAAAGGCACTTAGGTGGAGTTGTGGACAGAACTTCAGCTTGGAATTTGGCATGATTGGAGTGCTCGTATGGGGTGGGGATTGCACCGTTGGATAGATATTTCCAATGGCACCAACCTTGTCCCATTTGGACCAAGGATGAGGGAGTTATGCCCCTTAGAATTTTTACCTGGAAGCTTGCTGGAGTTAGGGTCTTTGGTCCTGACCCTTTCGCATCCGCAAGGTCCTTTCTGAAGCTGCAATGCAAATTATAGATTGCGGAGGTCAGGAACCAACCATAGGGGCGTATGGAATTCCACATTTCTGAATCCACAATGTGGAATGAAGAATGCGAATTGTGGGAGTTGAAATCTCTCGAGAATTGGGTATGGAACTCCACATTTTCGCATCTGCTTGATGCAGAATGCTGAATGCGGGTTGCAGGAGGTATAATATCCCCAAATTTGGAACGTGGAACTTCACATTTCCGCATCCACAATGCGGAATGTGGAACACGGGTTGTGGGAAGCAACTATCATCGGGATTGGAGGAGTCTGACTTCCGAGTTCCGTGGAAGTCGGATGGACTAATTTTCGAGGCCGGAAATGGATTCCGACTTTCGACTTCCACAATGCAGATTGCGGAAGTCGGAAGCACGATTTTGATTTTGAATTGGTTTTGGAAATCCAATTTCCAAATCCGACATGCAGATGGCGGAATGCGGAAAGGAGGATTGCGGATCGCAATGGGGATTGTGGAACCAAGCCCATTGTAGCTATGTTTGGAATTTGGAGGAAAAAAAAAGACCAGAGGGTCTCCCATGGCCTCTAAATGCCACCTGTGAGGTTAGGGAACGTGAAAGGCCAATGGTGGCACATGGAATTTCGGATTTCCGCACCCGCAAAGTGGATTGTGGGATTGCAGGAATCAGAAGAGGATTTCCATAGGGTTTGGTGCGTTGGCCATCTGCATTCCCCATCCGCAATGCGAGTTGTCGAATTGCGGATTGCGGGTGACAATTTATCCCAGCGCTATAAAATGTTAAATTTTCAGAATTTATTTCAATCTGATCTAGGATCTTAACTGAGAGAACAACATGTACAACAACTCTACAGCATATCAATCATGGACATAATAATGCAAGCACACAAGAGACACAGAGTTTACTTGGGGAAAACCATAAAGGTTAAAAACCCCAATAACTTCCTCAAAGATAGATAGAGCAATGATACAACCAGAATACAAGAGATAGTCTTCTCCTAGCAGCAGAACCTCCTCCTCCACAAGTGCGCCACTCTCCAAAGTGTGAGTGAGAGAATATAATGTGTAAAATGAGAGAGACACACTCTCTCTTTATACACTAACTTGACTTGACCTTTACTCAACTAGGTCGGTCAACTTAACCAATTAACATAATGCTGACTAGGCAGACCCCCACTAGGGTGGTCTAATAACCCTTTGACCCACATGGACGACCCCCAATAGGGTGGTCTAATAACCCTTTGATCCACATGACTTATACAGGGCCGACCCCAACAAGGTGGTCTAATAACCCATCAAGTATAAGTTACGACACTTACAATATAAATGATGACACTTCCGTAGAGAGGAATAATAACATCTCTATAGGAATACAATATACATATATGTGAAATACATTCCAAAGTTACATATACATCAACACTCCCTCTTAACTAGGAAGGTATTTCTCAACACAGGTCTTCTAGTACAAGTCATCTTCTCTGGATCATCGTCACTGGATAATCGTCATCGAGTCATCATCATCATCACTGCTGCTGCTATATCAATCAATCTCTAAATCTACTCATCATAGGAAGTTCTACAGAGCCAGTCCTTTTTCATACTGGATGTAGGCCAACCACCTGCAGGTCTTCGTCATCACTGGTCATACTGTGGAAATCTCAGGACTTATTACGTGCATCACAAAACCTTAAAAGAGTCTCTTGACTAGCAAGAACCCTAAAGAGCATCTGAGGCCTTTTTCATCCTGTCCAGATCTCCAAGACTTATTACATGTGACCCCACCACAAAACCTCGAAAGAGAATCCCAGGACTGATTATGAGCACAAGGCTCAACCTATCGGATATCCCAGGGCACAAATTACATGTGGTCACCACAAAACCTCGAAAGAGCATCCCAGGACTGATTACGAGCACAAGGCTCAACCTATCGGATCTCCTAGGGCACAAATTACATGTGGTCATGGCAAAACCTCGAAAGAGCATCCCAGGACTGATTACGAGCACACGGCTCAACCTATCGGATCTCCTAGGGCACAAATTACATGTCATAGGACAAAACCTTGAAAGAGCATCTGCCAGATATCCCAGGGCACAAATTACATTCCATAGGAAAAACCTCGAAAGACTATCTACAGATCTCCCAGGGCACAAATTATATGTCCTCCCAAGCAAAACCTCGAAAGAGCATTTGCCAGATATCCCAGGCTACAATTACATGCCATAGGAAAAACCTCGAAAGACTATCTGCAAATCTCCCAGGGCACAAATTACATGCTTATCTGCACAACCTATTCCACGGCCACATAGTATCAACCTGATACTCACCATACATCATCCTGATGTACACATGATCATCCTGATCAGCATCACTGTAACATCCTGCTGCATGTCATCTAGAGAAACATCCTAAAGCTCATCATCCATGATCATCCTGATCATACAATGCATCTACCTAATGCATACCAAGTATCTACTTGATACATATCATCATACATGATCCACCTGATCATACAGTGTATCCACCTGATCATACAATGTATCCACCTGATACATATACATATACATGGTCCAAGCATCCAACATGATGCATATACAAAAATACATACAAGTGATCCAACTGATCATATCCAGCATTCAACATGATGCGTACATACATATACATATAAATGATCCAACTAATCATATCTAGCATCCAACATGATGCGTACATACATATACATATAAATGATCCAACTAATCATATCCAGCATCCAACATGAAGCATATACAGAGAAGTAACTAGAGCATCGTCCTGATGCTCATCATCCAGCGCTTATATCCACAGCCATGTGAAGGATCCTCCTTCCAACATGCTTGGAATGGCTTCTGCAAATGTGTCCATCACTTCTTCCTCGAAGTGTCATCAATCTGAAGAACACCAAGCCTCTCCCTGAAGTACTTGAAATTCACCCTGGCTAGTGGCTTTGTCAGAACATCTGTAATCTGCTCGTCCGTCGCAATGTACAGGAGCTTCACAGCTCCTCTCTACACGATATCCCTGATATAGTGATATTTGATCTCTATGTGTTTCGACCTATCATGAAACACTGGGTTCTCGGACAGCTTCACACAACTCTGGTTATCACAAAAGATACCAGTAGCATCCAACGGAAGATCAAATAACTCAGACAGTAGCTTCCATAGCCATACTGCCTCACAACAAGCTAAACAGGCTGCAACATACTCTGCCTCAGCTGTACTCAGTGCTACACAGGACTACTTCCTGCTAAACCAAGAGATCACACCTGATCCCATACTGAAGCAACATCCATATGTTCTCTTCCTATCTGCAGCACTACCAGCCCAATCTGAATCAACATAACCCTGCAGGTTAAACTTTTGATTCGCTTCATACTTGAGCCCATAATACACTGTACCCTTCACGTACCTCAAAACATGCTTTACAGCAACCAGGTGAACACTCCTCGAATCCGTCAGGAACTGGCTCAATGTGTTCACCGCAAAGCAAATATCTGGTCTCATGTTCGTCAGGTACATCAAGGACCCAATCATGTAACAATACATAGTGATATCAACCAGCTCAGATGAAGCATCACACATAAGCTTCAGGTTCGATGCCATAGGTGTGGCCATAGCCTTGCAGTCCATCATCTCGAACCTCTTCAAGATATCTACTGCATACTTCCCTTATCCAAGGAAGATTCCATCTGCACTCTGCCACACCTCCATGCCAAAAAAAAATAGTGCATCATCCCCAAGTTCTTCAACTCAAACTCGGCAGCAAGCTTCTGCTGCATGTCGGCAATCAATCTATCCTCACCTGTTACAAATAGGTCATCCTCATATAAAAGTAGTATCACTGTATTGCCTTCCTCAACCTTGTAGTGAAGGTTGGAATCCGCTTTACTCTTGGTAAAGCCCAAACTGGATAGAAAGCTTTCTATCCTACCATACCAAGTTCTGCACATATATGACTCCCTTTCATGTGTCTCAGAACCAAGTGGTTGCTCCATGTACACTTCTTCTTCAACTAGACCATTCAAGAAAGCTGTCTTGAAATCCATATGGTGTATATTCCCTATCATCACTGCAGCTGGAGCAAGTACTGATCTAATGGAAGTGTATCTGGCTACAGGAGCAAAAGTCTCTATGCTACCACGTGCAGCATGCTTGATATTGTAACTTCTCTTGGAAGTCACTACAGACTCC
Source organism: Larix kaempferi (assembly GCA_027924585.1). Taxonomy (NCBI): domain Eukaryota; kingdom Viridiplantae; phylum Streptophyta; class Pinopsida; order Pinales; family Pinaceae; genus Larix; species Larix kaempferi. Next base: position 599,164 of record BSBM01001920.1, read on the forward strand.
CCTTCAGGTCTTGGGATTGCATCCCAAACATCTTCGTGATCGACTGGTACTCCTCGATCATGGCATTCTTCCCAGATCCTGAGAACTTCAACGTCTTCAATATTTTCAATAGATAACTTTGTTGCTGAACAAATGTTGTAGTCCTTCTTTTGTAGGTGATGGTATACGATCTTTCTTACGCAACAAGTTAAATTGCATTATTAGAAAACATCTCATAGTTTTTAGAGCAAATGCTTACACATAAAGAAATATGTCATACAGTCATGCAATTATCTTATCCAATGCTTCAATACAACATTTATCCATATTCCGTAACTTTCTAGATGCCTTCCAATCTCTACCAGAACATTGTTAAGAGTGTGCACAACTCCTAACATCTCAGCAAAGGGGTTTCATTCTAGATAAGTAGCAATGGAATGTTGTACAGTGCCATAGGCCACTTACCCATGTATATTAGTAGTATATGTTCATCAATGCAACTATTCTAATATGCATAATACACAACCTAATTCTAGGAACATAAGCATATACATCATTGAATAACATTATGTAAGAAATGACAACTCAAATACTTATATTTGTTTGGTTGCTAGGTGGACTCTCTCTGAATCTTTGCTTCCTTGCATGAGCTGCTGAAGTAGCTTCTTCTACACCTTTCTATTGTGGAATGCAGAAGGATGGTCAACTCCCTCTGGATATCTGCATCCTTGCAGAAACTACTGGAGTATGCTCCTTTGCTTTCTTCTAGGAACAACTGGAGTGTGCTCCCTCTTGATCTTTGCTTCCTGGATTACCTGTCCTTGAACTTACATCCATCGTTAATCACTATGCATGCTTATTAGTATCATCATTGTGTTATCCCTGAGGTCTCATACATAATCACACATTTATTAGTATAATCTTAATACTATCAAAACACAATAATCTTAAACATGTATAGTCATGATCATTCACAGATAATAAACATTGGTATTCAAGGTTTCAGGGAAGTCTTCTTTTACTCATGCATATTCTTATTTGATCATACGACTCTTTTGATTAGTTAAATCATCAATTATGGTAAGAAACATAATATGCATACATCCATGACTATTCAAGCCTATGACTTCATGAATAATCATTATCAACAACACAACAATATAAAAACCTAACACAAGGTAGGATTCTAGCTTGATATAGGAAAAACATACTTGGATTACATGCTAGCTAGATATGTCTAACATACCCGCATAATGTCTTCTGGTTCTCTTCAGTGACTTGTGCTAGTAACCTGCATGTCTCATAAGTTAACCATTATAGAACCAAGTTATACATACCTCGTAAGTAGATCTTCTATGTCATCCATGAAAATGGATGAATCTTTGTCTTCATGTCACCATGATCATATGTTCTTGAAGTAGAACATGATTTGTCTTTCTTGGTGTACATTTTATGTTAGCAGACAACATAAACCTCATACAACACCATAATGCATTAGTACAATCATAAGTGTCAACACCCTAACCAATGAATATCTTCTATCATGCATTCATAATTTTGTTAAGGTGATACGACAAATCTCAAATCAAGATTATACTAACCATAATAATCATGAAGACAAACATACCATAAACTTAAACATGAACAAATCTCGAAACATACCTCGATGAGTCATACCTGTCGAGATCGCTTGTAATATTCTTATGTAAGGCCTTAGCCTCATCTTTTTCTGAAACAGGAACTTCTTCACTTATGCAGGTGACCAATCCAACTTCTTCTAGGATTAACCCAATCCACTTGATTTGCAAGAACCGGACCTGAAGCTGGATTAGGGTTTGTCAGAGAAACCCCAAAAATTCAATCTTTGAATTTCAAACTTCCAAAAGGATAGAAATATGAGCCTTGACGAGCTGATCAAGCTGGTATATTCAGAATTTGAAAACTGCAAAGTTTCACTCCTCAATTTTTCCTTTGAAACTTCTGGATTCACTGGACGTGACCCCGAACTGGGGTTTGATGAAGCCCACGGTTTGATGAAGCCCACTCTTATACCCAATCAAAAGGTTTGATCCAAAACTCTAAGCTTCTATTTTTATGAGGAGCTTCCAGCTGTGGTCATAGATTTCAAAAATTCCCATTTTTGCAGAAGCCCTAATTTTCCACTTTTCTGATCAAAGTCCTGAACTAGGGTCTGATCAAGCCTAGCCTTCTGCCCAACCAAAAATTCTGATCTTGGTCTCTAAATTTCGATTTTGATGAGTAGCATTCAGCCGTGGTCTCCGATTACAAAAATTCCAACTTTGTCCGAAACCCTAAATTCCGGAAGCCATGAATGAAGGTGCTAAAAAATAATTATGTTTTGACAGAAATATGTAAATGATTGTTTCTGGTGTAACTCCAAACTTTTCGATCCACAGGGTCTGAAAACGTTTCCTGAGATAGCCTGACCTGTCATCTTTCCATCCCGATAGGTCTGACCTCAATTGGATTCTCTGAGAGAGAGTTATACCAAGTGTCGTAACGTGACCTGTTTATGGGATAAAATAGGAGATAGAACTTGTATGGCATGCCACGTGTCATTGGTTCAACTTAGGCCTCTAAACAATTTTCCTGAGATAGTAAAGTATGTGTACTACCTGTCACTTTTTACACAATTTCATTTGGAGCTTCTTAGCCCAAGTTATGACCTTTTTCCCAAGGTCACCTCATTTTGACTCAGATCTGGAAGAGGCAGAAACCCTATATTGTACAGATCATAAATCACAAAGTACAATGAACGAGAGATTCTCGTTTGGACAAAAGGTACATGGGGATCTGATCTTCGACCTGTAAAATTTTCAGACCCCGAAAACGTCTCCAAAACGGATTTATAGCGAAAGTGCTACAATGACTGGTTTTTTCTATATCAATCCCTAGCATCGTAAGTGCAACAAGTGTCATACATGCCATATCATGCCTTCTTTCAAGCTAGCTCTGATACCATGTTAAATTTTCAGAATTTACTTCAATCTGATCTAGGATCTTAACTGAGAGAACAACATGTACAGCAAATCTACAGCATATCAATCATGGACACAATAATGCAAGCACACAAGAGACACAGAGTTTACTTGGGGAAAACCATAAAGGTGAAAAACCCCAATAACTTCCTCAGAGATAGATAGAGCAATGATACAACCAGAATACAAGAGATAGTCTTATCCTAGCAGTAGAGCCTCCTCCTCCACAAGTGCGCCACTCTCCAAAGTATGAGTGAGAGAATAGAATGTGTAAAATGAGAGAGACACACTCCCTATTTATACACTAACTTGACTTGACCTTTACTCAACTAGGTCGGCCTCAACTTAACCATTTAACATAATGCTGACTGGGCCGACCCCCACTAGGGTGGTCTAATAACCCTTTGACCCACATGGCCGACCCCCAATAGGGTGGTCTAATAACCCTTGACCCACATGACTTATACAGGGCCGACCCCAACAAGGTGGTCTAATAACCCATCAAGTATAAGTTACGACACTTACAATATAAATGACGACACTTCCGTAGAGAGGAATAATAACATCTCTATAGGAATACAATATACATATATGTGAAATACATTCTGAAGTTACATATACATCAACATAAAATATGGATTCCGCAATTTCGACATCCACAATGCGGGTTGCGGATTGTGGAATTGCAGAGGAGAAAAATCTTTGGGATGACGCTTTATGGATTCCAAATCCCGGGTTCCTCAAGTGGGTTGCGGAAATGTGGAGGGCAGATGGAAAAATTTGAAGCCGCGACTTGGCTTTCGGGTTCCGACTTCCGCACTATGTACTGCGGAAGTCGGGAGTGCCAATTCATCGGGGAGACGGACTGGAAATCATAGTTTTGAATCCCAACTGCCAGATTGCGGGAAGGGAGTTGTGGGTTGTGGATAGGCGGCTATGGGTGTTAGACCTGAGCCCATTGCGGCTGTGTGTGAAATTGGAAGAATTTGGATTTAAAAAAAAGATATAGAGGGTCTCCTATGGCCTCTGAAGGCCCCCAAGGAGGTCAGGGAACGTGAACTCATGTGAACTCATGTGAACTCATGCATGAGTTCACATGCATGATTTCACATGAGTTCACATGCATGTGAACTCATGTGAACTCATGCATGCAAACTTAAGCATGTAAACTCATGCATGCAATACCAAGGCATGCAAACTCTCTCCATGCATGCAAATATCCATTTTATAATTTCCAATATCTAAAGTGTTAATGCAAGGTAGAGTTCAGTGTATAAGTTGAATTTTCCCAGAATAACAACTCACATGCATTACACATGCCAAACCAATGAACTTGAACCTTTGAATAAAGAAACATTAGCTTAGGAAAGAAATTTGTTGCACTTAATTATGTCATAAATATCACAACATAAATCTTTAATCAAGCATCATGAGTTCTATGGAATGTCTATATTTAGTTACCACATGTCCGATTTATTGTCACTTGTTGATGATAATCCTAAAATCTAATGGAAAAAACCTCCATCCAAATTGGAACCCAACAACAAATCTAACACCCTCATATCAGAACCATGACATTGCCCCTCCACTTGTTAAAAATAGACCTTCTAAAAATAGACATGCTAAAAATAGTAGTGCCACCTAAAAAAATAGGAGTCTCGGAATGTCAAGATAAGAACTATGGAAACACTTACTATAAATAGCATGCCTATATATAGACTATGCTCACACGTCATTGAAAATAGTCCCATTGGATTAGTCTTCATGCATAGAACTCAAATATGTGCTTTGATTCGACATGCAAGTCTTGTAACTCAAACTGCTAAAAATAATAGTTTCATGAAACACCTTGCATACTGTCGAAACAAATCTCACTGGGATTGTAAGATCACAAGAAGCGAGATTATGTAGTTAACTTTGGCATGCATGCCTCAAAACTTTGGGTCCTAGAAAACCAAACTGCTAAAAATAGAAAGTTCCCAGAATTTTATGAAACTCATTGTGTAGCAGGCTTTGATCAGTGTAAACCTTGGATGTAACTGTAGATGGACCGGTTGGAATTCAACCCTTTAGTTGTGTATGCAATCTAGGGGTTAATAGGGTCATGGCCTCCAAAACTCCCACAACCTTTAATCACCATTGAAATCCAAAGGTCTCATGTTGTGCTTGGTGAGAGAGGAAAGCTCAAGAAAATGTGAAATGGATCTAGAAATATATGGAGTGACAGGATGCACTTCATTTAGCATCTTGAATATCTTTCTGTGCAGGTCTGGGAGGTATCATGACAAGTATATGGAGTGACAGGCTGCACTTCGTTCAGGGTCTTGAATATCTTTCATGCTTCTTTCAAATTGTATTGCACTTGCACCCATTTTATGACACTATGGTATTTCATTCTTCACATTTTATCGGATGCTTTTAGTGTGATCTTGCTTTTAAAATATAGGCCAAAGATGTCTTACAAACTTACAACGTTGGCTTTTAAACATGAATGTGCATTATTTTCTGACTTATTATTCAAGAAAATACTGTATTTTTTTTATTATGTTGGCACACATATATATATAGATATATATATATTGATTGGCCTTCCCGTACTGTACCCATTTTGCATTCTGTTATTTGTTTCTCATTTCAAGTAATGGATTTACAAGCTAACACTTTTCTAGAAGAGGTCATTACAATCACTTATTATCTTAGTAGCTCATTTTTCTTGATTGCTTTAACACCTAAAAGTTGAGGCTTGTTGGTTCTTGGTTGATAAGTGGTGAGACGTTCTGGTTTATATTGGACCATCATTTCCAAGCATATCTAGAAACAATTAACATTAACCATAGTCCTAGACTCTCATGGACACAAGACTTCATAGTATTCGAAGTTGTATAGAAACAACCATAACTTTGTTGCTACATTTTGGACATTTCTTGTAGTTAAACAAGTTTCAAGATTTCACCTCCAAGATGGAATTTTGTAGCATCTGATAGATCTTTGTGTTCCTTCAAGAAAGCATGAGAAAATTGTTTGGAAGGCACACTATAATGGGGTGAAGGGGACATTGACATTGAGAAGACAGTGGCAATGCTACAAAACTACTTCTAATAGCCAAATCTCCAACAACATGTTAGCAATACCAAGGCATGCAAACTTAAGCATGTGAACTCATGCATGCAATACCAAGGCATGCAAACTTAAGCATGTGAACTCATGCATGCAATACCAAGGCATGTGAACTCATGTGAACTCATGCATGCAAACTCATGTGAACTCATGCATGCGAATTCATGTGAACTCATGTGAACTCATGCATGAGTTCACATGAGTTCACATCATTGTCTTTTTTTTTAGCATGATAAGCAAGTTTCTTTTCCAAAAATATTGCACTTTGACTATGCAATATAACCTTACAACTTTGTGTACAAACCCAATACCTGAACATAATCTCTGCAACCATAAAGCTACTTTAGTTGCATGTTTGGCTGCCATGTATTCAACTCATGTCTAGCTGAGAGTGCAACTACATCATGTCTCTTGCGCATCCAACTAATAAATTTCCTCTAAATATTTTAAACACATAACCACTTTAAGATATGTGATAGTCAAATAAATGCATTAATTATATTGACAACACAACAAAACTATGTGAAATAGACATTTTATCTAATTGGTAAAACTATGTGGTGGTCATGGTATTAAATTTAAAACACATATAAATATCCTAGTAACAATAACAAAAAATGTAATAAATTATGATACATTTTAGTATTTTTAAACCATAAATTAATTAACAATAAATATCAAATTAGTAACAAAACAATATATAGGAGCTAACTTTAAGATATGTGATGACCAACAAATGCATTAATTATATTGACAACACAACAAAACTACGTGAAAGAGACATCTTATCCCTTGTTAAGACTATTTAATGGCTATAGTATCAAATTTAAAACACATGTATGAGTATCATAGTAACAATAGCAAAAGAACAATGTTATAATACATTTTACTATTTTTAAATAAAAAATTTGCTAACAATAAACATCAAATTAGAAACAAAAGAAAATATAAGAGCTAATTTTTTTTTTTTTTTAACAACATAAAAAAACAAGTATAAGGTAAAACAATCCTTCAACCGATATAGTAGTGAATACTTCAAGAACCATAACCATTAAGAAACCATTAAGATGTGTGATGGCCAATGAGTGCATTAATTATGTGAAATCAACATCTTATCCAAACTGTTTGGTGGCTATAGTATCAAATTTAAAACATGTATAAATATCTTGGCAACAATATAAAATAAAATTATTATAATACATTTTACTATTTTTAAATCATAAATTTACTGACAATAAACATTAAAACTGTGTGGTGGTTATAGTATTTAGTAAGAGTGAAAGTCTTCTAACTACCATTTAGATTAGGTGTTTTTAAATAAGTGTTTGATGGCTATAGTATCCATGGTAAATAAGTGCATTTATTGTCTATGTGAAAGTGTGAGTTGGCAGCAAGGCATGTGAAGGAGGCATTTTTAGGTGTGGTTAATTAGTGATGCATTTAGTATCTTGACAACAAAGGCATGTGGAGTCATCTGTAACAATAATAACAATGTAACAATGTGTGGTGGCTATAGGTTCCTTGGTCAATTAGTGCAGTTAGTGGTACGAAGCAACAATTACTCGCTAAGAGAAATGTTCGCCGATGCATCCATTATTTCGTCACCATTATAGACGTAAAAGTCCTGACGTCGTCAATATGTATGATATTTCGGAATAATCCTGTCGTAAATAAATGTGTTTATTATGTGGACAAAAAATTGCTAAGCCGACCTGTTAAACCTCAATTTTTCTGGTTGGCCGACCTATTTAAAAATAAATGTTTTATTTTTTATTTTAACCTTTGACTGAGCCGACTGACTCTTTTAATGTGATTTTCTTTTTGTATTATTTTGTAAAACCGATCTAGGGGTGACTTCATCTAATTTTATTTTATCTTAGATTTTCCATCCACATAAACGTAAGCAAGATCTTCTTGTCATTGCAACTTGGTAAATGACCACATTAGAAACTTAGGGCTTCCTGATTCTTTTTGTGAGCTTCTACATCATCATGTTTAAATTACTTCAGCATCAAAGGTTTCATCAAGCTATTAGAAGGGAAAGGGATCCATCATACATCAAGGGCTTCAATCATAACAACCAAGACTTCTTCAAAATGCAAGAAACATGCCACCGAGCATGTCATCAAGTGTTATGTGTACGTCATAACCTTATTATTGTTGATGAACCTTCATCAAAGTCTTCAAGCGTATAGGATTTTTTTTCAAGTGCGTGGTCTTCTCAAGCCATCATCATCCTTTGTCATTAATGGTTTGTCATCAATGACAACCTTGCTCATCAAACGCATGTGAACTCATGCATGTGAATTCATGTGAACTCATGTGAACTCATGCATGAGTTCACATGAGTTCACATCATTGTCTTTTTTTTTAGCATGATAAGCAAGTTTCTTTTCCAAAAATATTGCACTTTGACTATGCAATATAACCTTACAACTTTGTGTACAAACCCAATACCTGAACATAAACTCTGCAACCATAAAACTACTTTACTTGCATGTCTGGCTGCCATGTATTCAACTTATGTCTAGCTGAGAGTGCAACTACATCATGTCTCTTGCGCATCCGACTAATAAATCCTCTAAATATTTTAAACAAATAACCACTTTATGATATATTATGGTCAAATAAATGCATTAATTATATTGACAACACAACAAAACTATGTGAAATAGACATTTTATCTAATTGGTAAAACTATGTGATGGCCATGGTATTAAATTTGAAACACATATAAATATCCTAGTAACAATAACAAAAAATGTAATAAATTATGATACATTTTAGTATTTTTAAACCATAAATTAATTAACAATAAATATCAAATTAGTAACAAAACAATATATAAGAGCTAATTTTAAGATATGTGATGGCCAACAAATGCATTAATTATATTGACAACACAACAAAACTATGTAAAAGAAACATCTTATCCCTTGTTAAGACTATTTAATGGCTATATTATCAAATTTAATTTAAAACACATGTATGAATATCATAGTAACAATGACAAAACAACAATGTTATAATACATTTTACTATTTTTAAATAAAACAATTTCTAACAATAAACATCAAATTAATAACAAAAAGAAAACATAAGAGCTAACTTTTTTTTTTAACAACATAAAAAACAAGTATAAGGTAAAACAATACTTCAAGAACCATAACCATTAAGATGTGTGATGGCCAATGAGTGCATTAATTATCTTCACAACATTAATTATGTGAAATAGACATCTTATCCAAACTGTTTGGTGGCTATAGTTATAAATTTAAAACACGTATAAATATCTTGGTAACCATATAAAATAAAATTATTATGATACATTTTACTATTTTTAAATCATAAATTTACTAACAATAAACATTAAAACTGTGTGGTGGTTATAGTATTTAGTAAGAGTAAAAGTCTTCTAACTACCATTTAGATTAGGTGTTTTTAAATAAGTGTTTGATGGCTATAGTATCCATGGTAAATAAGTGCGTTTATTATCTATGTGAAAGTGTGAGTTGGCAGCAAGGCACGTGAAGGAGGCATTTTTAGGTGTGGTTAATTAGTGATGCATTTAGTATCTTGACAGCAAAGGTATGTGGTGTCATCTGTAACAATAATAACAATGTAACAATGTGTGGTGGCTATAGATTCCTTGGTCAATTGGTGCAGTTAGTGGTACGAAGCAACAATTACTCGCTAAGCGAAATGTTCGCCGATGCGTCCATTATTTCGTCAGCATTATAGACGTAATAGTCGTGACGTCGTCAATATGTAGGATATTTCGGAATAGTCGGTCTGAATTACCCATCGCAACTGCAACCAAGAACTATAAATACCACTCGCTCCCAATCTCTTCTCGTCACTGGAAATCGGTCCTCCGGCATCGCTTGAGTTTTCTAGAGGTGTTACCTTGTGTTGTGTATCTCTCCAGGTTTGCAGTCAGATCTAGCTTCGGTCTGAGATCACTGTTCAGAGTTCGGTATGGATCGTAATGCGTTTGAGGCTAAAGAGTTTGCCGTAGTAGACGCTAAAACATCTAATGCTGATCTTGTAGACGAGTTTGAACAAAAGAGCCAACAATTGGTAGCCGCGTATGTTGAGATCGCTCAACTAGGAGATCATAGGATGTCTGCTTCCAAATGTAGTGATGTGTATGATGTGAGTAAGGTGTTTTCCCAGAGCATAAGAGCTTTCCTGGAATGGGAAAATCTGAATTATAGTGAAGATGATCCTGCCCATTCACCACCTGTGGGGGTTAAAGATTTTACCAAACTGGAAAAATCTCCCGAAGATCTTTCGAACTATATACCCACGAGCAAAGCAGTGGTAGAAAAGTATGTTAATATCACTGAAAGCTCACAGTCTGATGTCATTACTATCGACGGTGTTAATGATAAGGGTGATGTCAACAAGGTGTTTTCCCATAGCGCCAGGGCTTTCCTGGCATGGGCCGACAGTCGTCTGCAATACACTGAAGAAAAGCCTGTGAGGCAGTAATGATCTTAGCAGGCAACATGGGGTTATACCTCAGCCCATGAAACAGTACAAAAGGTAGAAAACGAATCAGAGTGGTCCATGTTATCTAGCTTGGGGACTGCCTAGATTTCTGAATAGCTAGAGGTTTACTTGCTTCCTAAAAGCACCCCATTCATCTTCAAGAAAAAAGCAGTTTCTCAAAGCTGTCTGAGGCCAACCCTGGGTCTAGTTATTCCTCCACCTAAAGAAACCTGTGTACCTAACCTGTATGGTATACGAGTAAAAGCTACAGGCCTGAGTAAAAGTCAGGAAACGACCTGCATGCCTTGTTGCCGGAAGGCATGTGTGGAGTCTCATATTGCACTGCTAGTCTGGTGTGACGGATTCTTAGTAATTTAAGTAGCCAATGCTGAGTAGCTGCCAGCATGGATATAGTATAGCTCTACTGAACGAATAATTGGCTCATGCTGATCAGTAGTTTCTAGCATAGTCATGTCTAAGCCATTGCAGCCAAGAAGATAAAAGTCCAGCTTAGTGAATCAAGGTTTATCACTTGCACTTCATAAAGATACCTCTGGGCTCTTGTTATAAGTGGGTCATATCTTCCTCATAATTCAGTATGATGTCAGGTTCTTGGAAATCAATTCCGGATTTCCATGGTGGAAGATTTCTCACTTGCACTTCATAAAAAAACCTCTAGGCTCGTGTTATAAGTGGGTCATATCTTCCTCTAATTCAGTATAATGTAAGGTTCTTGGAAATCGATTCCGGATTTCCATGGTGGAAGGTTTCTCACTTGCACTTCATAAAGAAACCTCTGGGCTCTTGTTATAAGTGGGTCATATCTTCCTCATAATTCAGTATGATGTAAGGTTCTTGGAAATCGATTTTGGATTTCCATGTCCGTATGTGACTGTTTATATCTTAATATATTTTAATTTCTTAAGTTTTTAGAAAAACTTAAAATTAAATAGTAGTATTTTTTGGTTATCATATCATGATGATAGTTATTAATGTCCACTAAGACAAACTTTGATCTATCTAATCTTAAAAAGGTAAAGATTCACTTGGTTTCCTTTAGAATTTTATTTTTATGCTTGAAAATATTCAAGAGAATCATTCATAAATCACCATAGTTGTGACGAGTTAAAAGTTTAGAAAGTTAAGTATATTTTGAAATTGCGCTTTAATGTGGGTGTACACAAGGTATTCTACGAGAAACTGATTTTCATTGAAATTGCGCTTTAATGTGGGTGTACACAAGGCATTCTAAGAGTGAAAGTTCTCATTAATTGATAATGAAATTATGATATATTCTACTATTTTACTAACATTAAACATCAAATTATTAAAAACACAACAAAACTATGTGAAAGAGACATCTAATCCCTTATGTAGTGGCTATAGTATCAAATTTAAAACACTTAGAAATCCTAGCAACAAAACAAATGTACAAATGTACAATGTAGAGAAACTAACTCGAAAGTGTTTGATGGCTATAGTATCCATGGTAAATAAGTGCGTTTACTATGTGGACAACAAAACCATGTGAAAGTGGTGGCTATAGTATGTTGAGTTAATTAGAGCATTTAGAATGTTGGCAGCAAGGCATGTGAAGGAGGCATTTTAAGCTGTGGTTAATTAGTGATGCATTTAGTATCTTGACAGCAAAGGCATGTGGAGTCATCTCTAACGATAATAACAATGTGACAATGTGTGGTGGCTATAGGTTGCTTGGTCAATTGGTGCAGTTAGTGGTACGAAGCAACAATTACTCGCTAAGCGAAATGTTCGCCGACGCATCCATTATTTCGTCACCATTATAGACGTAATAGTCCTGACGTCGTCAATATTTATAAGTAGGTCTGAATTGAATTGAATAGTAGGTCTGAATTACGTTCTACTTCCATCGCAACTGCAAGCAAGAACTATAAGTACCACTCACTCCCAATCTCTTCTCGTCACTAGAAATCGTCTCCTCCGACATCGCTGGAAAGAGTTTCATAGATCTCTCTTCTCTTCTTGAGTAACTCTTGTGAAGACAGGGTGCTACCTTGTGTATCTCTCCATCTCTGGACTCAGATCTCTATCCCATTATAAGTATGGCCGAGGCTTCTCATGATCTTCTTTCTTTAGAGAAGAAGGATTTTTCCATAGCGTCTACAAATGATGATCATTTAAAGAGATATGTATCCATAAGCCAAGATATGGTAGACGGGTATCTGAAGATCCTCAAAGACACACTCGGTGTAAATCCTGTCCCTGTTGTATTCTCTTGTAAAGAAAAGGAGAATATCGAGAAGGTCTTGTCCCATAGTATGAGGGCTTTCCTGGACTCGATAGGGCTGAAATATGAAGGTTGGAGGCAGAAATAAAACAAAGATAATGCGGAATGAGCTACGGCTCTTGACAATCTTTATTCATAAATGGAGATCAACTGATGTAATACAAACAATAATCTAATGTGTATTTAAACACTTATGGTAAACCCTAAAAGCTCTAACCTAGCTTTTGCATGCATGCAAAGCATGTTGTTCCATTTATTAACTGAACGTCTAAATAGTAACTCAAGTAAAAGCTAAAGCTAACTGAAGTAATTATTATTTCTAACACTCCCTCTTAATTACTACTGCTGACTACTGCAACTTTTACAATGCCTAAATTATTTCTATGAATTTCAAAAATATCTTTTACCAATGGCTTTGTGAATATGTCAACCAATTGGTCAATCGATTTACAATGATCAACACGAACTTCACCGTTGTTCACAAGTTCTCTTATGAAGTGATATCTGGTATCAATGTGCTTTCTTTTCTGGTGAAAAACATGGTTCTTGGATAGAGCGATTGCTGAATTGTTGTCACAATAAACTGTGGTTGGTCCTTCTTGTTTCTATTGAAGACGTTCTAAAAATCTGCATAACTAGACTACTTGACATGCTGCTGATGTCGCTGCTACATACTTTGCTTCTGCTGATGAAAGTGTCACAATGGGCTACTTCTTGGATTCCCATGAAATCACCCCTAATCCAAGATGAATAACATGACCGGAAGTGCTCTTCCTGTCATCCAAACTTCCTGCAAAATCACTGTCAGTGAAACCTGTCAAAACATCATACTCAGTGCTTGAGTATAAAATTCCAGAGCTTGAAGTCCCTACAACATATCATAAGATCCTTTTGCCAACTTGCCAATGTGAGTCTTTGGGAGACTCCATGAGCCTCGAAATCAAGCTGACAGCAAACATAATATTAGGTCTCATAGCTGTGAGGTACATGAGACTTCCTACAAGTCTCTTAGACAATGTTGGATCTACATTGGGACTGCAATCTTCTTTGCTCAACTTAGTACCTGTTTCCACTGGTGTAGGTGTTGTTTTGCAATTACGCATTCTGAATCGCTTAAGAACTTCATTAGCATATTTATTTTGAGAGATAAATATACCTTTTTTTGACTGTTCTACTTCTAGGCCAAGAAAGAACCTCATCAATCCAAGGTTTGTCATCTCAAACTCTTTCTTCATAGCTTCCTTGAACTCATCTACTGAGAGGTCACCTGTAAAAATCATATCATCAACATACAAACAAACTATTAAAGTCTGTCCTTGTTGATTTACCTTTGTGTAAAGTGTTGGTTCGCTGCTGCTTCTGCTAAAACCGTTTTTGATGAGATAAGAATCAATTCTGCTATACCAAGCTCTTGGAGCTTCCTTGAGCCCATATAGAGCTTTCTTCAACTTGTAAACTTTCTCTTCATGTTCTTTTATTTCATACCCATGTGGCTGCTCCACATAAATTTCTTCTTCAAGAATTCCGTTCAAGAATGCCGACTTGACATCCATCTGATACACTTTCCATTTTTTCTGTGCTGCAATTGCTAGGACTGCTCTTACTGTGTCCAATCTTTCCACTAGTGCAAAAGTTTTTTCCAAAATCAATTCCTGGTTGTTGCGAGAAACCTTTTGCTACTAGCCTTGCCTTGTACCTATCAATCTCACCTTTTTCATTGAGTTTGGTTTTATAAACCCACTTCACACCAATGGGTTTCTTATTCTTTGGCAGGTCAACTAGATCCCATGTATTATTTCTCTCAATGGAATCTATCTCTTCGTCCATAGCATTTACCCAATGCTCTTGTTTTACAGCCTCTTCATAAAACACAGGTTCACTAGCAATAAAAACATAATTGGTATTTGCATCCAATTCATCATAAATATCTGTCAATCTTCTAGTCTTTTTATTAATGTGATCAGATTCATTACCTGATTGTAGACTTGATGCTTCACCTCGAACTGAGTTTCTAGGTGTTCTTTCTGGAGTATTTGATACTGGTGAAGATGCTATTGGATCTTGTTGTCCAATCAGCTCCTCATCTTCTCCATCTTCTGGTTGGGGTATTGCAGCTCCCACACCCTTGTCTATGGTTCCATTCCATGACTCTTCCTCCTTGAACAAAACATCTCTGCTGAGGATAACCTTTTTGGTAATAGGGTTATACAGCTTGTAGGATTTAGTTTGTTCACTGTATCCAAGAAATATTCATTTCTCACTCCTGTTATCTATATTTTTTCTTAGTTGTTTAGGAACATGAGCATAAGCAACACAACCAAATATTCTGAAATGAGAAACATTACAACTCATACCTGACCATGCTTTCTTTGGTACTCTCTTCTTCACAATTTTGGTGAGAGATCTGTTCATCACATGAACAACACAAGCCACTGCTTCTCCCCAAAATTCATGGTACAAATTTCTTCCTTTCAGCATGCTCCTTACCATATTCATAATGGTTCTATTCTTGCGTTCTGCAATACCATTCTGCTGAGGTGTATATCTTGTAGTGAATTGCCTCTTGATTCCATGATGTTTGCAGTAATCATGAAATTCCTTTAACTCATACTCTCCCCCTCCATTAGATCTCAATACTGTGAGTTGATAACCACTCTGTTTTTCAACCAGAGCCCTAAATTCCTTGAACTTGCCAAAAGTTTTAGACTTCTGACGAAGGAAATACACCCATGTTTTTCTACTTAAATCATCAATAAATGTAAGGAAATAAAAGCTTCCACCAATCGATTGAGTTTGCATCAGTCCAACTAGATCAGTATGAATAAGTTCTAGAGGTGCATGTGCCCTTCGAGACATACCTTTAGGAAAGCTATCCCTGTGCTGCTTTGCAATGATGCAACACTCACAACTACTTTCTGGCTCCTTCATAGGGGGTAATCCCTTTACCATCTCTTTTTGCTACAAAAACTTGAGACCACCAAAGTGAAGATGTCCATATCTAAAATGCCATAACCAATAATCATTCATGCAAGTGGCTTTTTGAGCAAAAGAGGTTACCTTGCTGCTGCAATTCATGACTAGTGGATACATCCTGTTCCTAGTCACTTTTATTTTGATGATCAACTGTTGATTTGGGGGTTTGTCATAAATTTCACAGCCTGATCCATCAAAGACAAGTCTGTACTTCTTTTCAGTGAGTTTCCCAATGCTAAGCAGATTATGCTTCAATCCTGGACATTAATAGACATCTGAGATTGTCTTTTGTTGGCCTTGTTTGGTCAGAATGTTGACCACTCCTTTTCCAAGAATTGGAACTACCTCATCCGTGCCAACTTTGACCTCTGTCCTCACTGATTCATCTAGGTCTACAATTAGACCTCTGTCACCTGTCATATGGTTATTGCAGCCATTATCTAAAAGCCAAAGTCCCTTTGGGATTTCCTGTGCAGCATGAAATGTAAGAAATAACATATCATCTTTATCCTCAGAGGTATTAGTCACATTAGCATTATGATTTGCTTGATCAGCCTTTTTGTGAGCTTCTACATCGTCATGTTTAAATTACTTCAGCATCAAAGGTTTCATCAAGCTATTAGAAGGGAAAGGGATCCATCATACATCAAGGGCTTCAATCATAACAACCAAGACTTCTTCAAAATGCAAGAAACATGCCACCGAGCATGTCATCAAGTGTTATGTGTATGTCATAACCTTATTATTGTTGATGAACCTTCATCAAAGTCTTCAAGCGTATAGGATTTTTTTTCAAGTGCGTGGTCTTCTCAAGCCATCGTCATCCTTTGTCATTAATGGTTTGTCATCAATGACAACCTTGCTCATCAAACTCATGTGAACTCATGCATGTGAATTCATGTGAACTCATGTGAACTCATGCATGAGTTCACATGAGTTCACATCATTGTCTTTTTTTTTAGCATGATAAGCAAGTTTCTTTTCCAAAAATATTGCACTTTGACTATGCAATATAACCTTACAACTTTGTGTACAAACCCAATACCTGAACATAAACTCTGCAACCATAAAACTACTTTACTTGCATGTCTGGCTGCCATGTATTCAACTTATGTCTAGCTGAGAGTGCAACTACATCATGTCTCTTGCGCATCCGACTAATAAATCCTCTAAATATTTTAAACAAATAACCACTTTATGATATATTATGGTCAAATAAATGCATTAATTATATTGACAACACAACAAAACTATGTGAAATAGACATTTTATCTAATTGGTAAAACTATGTGGTGGTCATGGTATTAAATTTAAAACACATATAAATATCCTAGTAACAATAATAAAAAATGTAATAAATTATGATACATTTTAGTATTTTTAAACCATAAATTAATTAACAATAAATATCAAATTAGTAACAAAACAATATATAAGAGCTAACTTTAAGATATGTGATGGCCAACAAATGCATTAATTATATTGACAACACAACAAAACTACGTGAAAGAGACATCTTATCCCTTGTTAAGATTATTTAATGGTGATAGCATAAATTTAAAACACATGTATGAGTATCATAGTAACAATAACAAAAGAACAATATTATCATACATTTTACTATTTTTAAATAAAAAATTTGCTGATAATAAACATCAAATTAATAAAAATAGAAAATATAAGAGCTAACTTTTTTTTTAACAACATAAAAACAAGTATAAAGTAAAACAATCCTTCAATCGATACAGTAGTGAATACTTCAAGAACCATAACCATTAAGATGTGTGATGGCATTAATTATCTTGACAACATTAATTATGTGAAATAGACATCTTATCCAAACTGTTTGGTGGCTATAGTATCAAATTTAAAACACGTATAAATATCTTGGTAACAATATAAAATAAAATTATTATGATACATTTTACTATTTTTAAATCATAAATTTTCTAACAATAAACATTAAAACTGTGTGGTGGTTATAGTATTTAGTAAGAGTGAAAGTCTTCTAACTACCATTTAGATTAGGTATTTTTAAATAAGTGTTTGATGGCTATAGTATCCATGGTAAATAAGTGCGTTTATTATCTATGTGAAAGTGTGAGTTGGCAGCAAGGCATGCGAAGGAGGCATTTTTAGGTGTGGTTAATTAGTGATGCATTTAGTATCTTGACAGCAAAGGTATGTGGAGTCATCTGTAACAATAATAACAATGTAACAATGTGTGGTGGCTATAGATTCCTTGGTCAATTGGTGCCGTTAGTGGTACGAAGCAACAATTACTCGCTAAGCAAAATGTTCACCGATGCGTCCATTATTTCGTCACCATTATAGACGTAATAGTCGTGACGTCGTCAATATGTATGATATTTCGGAATAGTCGGTCTGAATTACCCATCGCAACTGCAAGCAAGAACTATAAGTACCACTCGCTCCCAATCTCTTCTCGTCACTGGAAATCGTCTCCTCCTGCATCGCTTGAGTTTTCTAGAGGTGTTACCTTGTGTTGTGTTGTGTTAGATAAATTATAAATATCTAAGTAACCAAAAAAAAATATCGTATTCAGGGTGCATTCATTATCTTGACAACA
Source organism: Larix kaempferi (assembly GCA_027924585.1). Lineage (NCBI taxonomy): Eukaryota > Viridiplantae > Streptophyta > Pinopsida > Pinales > Pinaceae > Larix > Larix kaempferi. The sequence continues at coordinate 617,582 of BSBM01001920.1, forward strand.
AAACATTGTTGGAGCCTAGAGGCTATAGTATCCATAGTCAATTATTGCATTTAGTATCTTCACATCAGAGCCATATAGAGGAGGCATGTGGCTACCTTGTGTGGTGATTATAGTATTTATAGTCGAATAGTGTATTTATTTATTTATCATATAAATATAAATATATTATTTTTGTAGATACAAAATAATAAATTAATGGTTCAAAACACTTAGAGATTTAGTAAGAGTGAAAGTTAGTTGATAACTAAATTATGATATATTTTACTATTTTTAAATCATAAATTTATTAATAATAAACATCAGATTATTAACAATACAATATATGTAAAAACTAATATTAAAATATGTGATGGTGAATAAGTAATGTTAGGGTTAACCTTGACTTGTCAAGGACACGGTGGTCCGTTGGTGGGGATAGATGGATTGCATTCCATCCACCAGGGTTCAATTCCATTGAGACATCTTTTGGATTGGATGATCAGCCGAAGGTTTGCTCAACCTACCATCCAAGGTATGTGACGAAGTTTGTTGAGATTTCCCGTGCATGTTAGCTTTCCTTGATTCCTTCAGAATGGCAGGAAGATAATTTTTCCGCTGAATAAAAAAGGGTGGTTTCGAGCACATGGTTTTGGTAGCATGTGGTTCCTTTCTAGTTGTATTTTCATGTAATGAAGCCTATAAAGGGATTGGTGTACTCCATTGTAAAGTGGTCTAGATGTGAGTGGTGACTAGCTCAGTTGGCTCGGATGGCCATAAATTGTCTTATATTTGTTAGATTTGTTATTCTAGTAAATCTAACAAGTAAAATATGTGATGGTCAATAAGTACATGAATTATATTGAAAACAAAACAAAACTACGTGAAAGAGACATCTTATCCCTTGTTAAAACTGAATAGTGGGTATAGTATCAAATTTAAAACACTTATAAATCCTAGTAACAAAACAATGTACAATGTTGAGAATCTAACTCTAAAGTGTTTGATGGATATAGTACCCATCGTAAATAAGTGTGCTTATTATGTGGACAACAAAACCGTGTGAACATGGTGGCTATAGTATGTTTAGTTGGCAGCAAGGCATGTGAAGGAGGCATTTTAAGCTATGGTTAATTAGTGATGCATTTAGTATCTTGACATCAAAGGCATGTGGAGTCATCTCTACCAATAACAATGTAATAATGTGTGGTGGATGTAGGTTCCTTGGTTAATTGGTGCAGTTAGTGGTACGAAACAACAATTACTCGCTATGCGAAATGTTTGCCGATGCGTTCATTATTTCGTCACCATTATAGACGTAATAGTAACAAAATAATGTAATAAACTATGATACATTTTACTATTTTTAAATCATAAATTTTCTAACAATAAAAATGAAATTAGTAACAAAACAATATATAGGAGCTAACTTTAAGAGGTGTGATGGTCAATTAGTGCATTTATTATATTGACAACACAACCCAACTATGTGAAAGAGAACTCTTATCCTAGTAACAATAATAAAACAATGTAATAAATTATGATCAAATTAGTAACAAAACAATATATAAGAGCTAACTTTAAGATATGTGATGGTGAATAAATACATTAATTATATTGACAACACAACAAAACTATGTGAAATAGACATTTTATCCATGAGTTAAAACTATGTGGTGGCTATGGTATTAAATTTAAAACACATATACATATCCTAGTAAGAATAATAGTAAGGTTTGTAACATATACAATGTAACATTAGTAAGGTTTGTAACATTAAAGTAAAATGAAGTAAAGTAATAGTGATAGTGAATATTATGGGAGAGATCTTGTAACCTGATGTAACATTAGTAACATTTGTAACATTAAAGTAAAAGGAAGTAAAGTAAAGTAAAAAGAAGTAAAGTAGAGTAAAGTAAAGTAAAGTAAGTATGGGGGAGATGTTGTAACGTTTGTGATGTAATGTTTGTTACTAACAAAATAATTAAAAAAATTCATGTCCCCTCATAAAATAAAATTTTTTGGAAAGTATTTAAAAAACATCCATGTTGGTTCATAAAATAAAATATTATGAAACGTAATTAAAAAATAGATGTTTGTTTATAAAATAAAAACTTAAAACTTAAACCCGGTTCTATCAATCAAGAAAGATCAAATTTCTTGAGTTTAAATTTAAAAAAAGAAATACACCTCAAGAAATTGGATCCCTCTTGAAGTTTGATAGATAAAGGTTTAAGATGGATCTATATTGATTATATTGACAACACAACAATGTGAAAGAGACATCTTATCCCTTGTTAAAATGATTTAATGACTATGGTATGAAATTTAAAACATGTATAGTATCATAGTAACAATAACAAAACAACGATGTTATAATACATTTTACTATTTTTAAATCATAAATTTACGAAAAATAAACATCAAATTAATAATAATAAAATTTATAAGAAGATGATGAATGAGAGCATTAATTATCTTGACAACACAATAAAACTATGTGAAATAGACATCTTATCCAAACTGTGTGATGGTTATAGTATCAAATTTAAAGCACATATAAATATCTTGGTAACGATATAAAAAAAATTATTATGATACATTTTACTATTTTTAAATCATAAATGTACTATGATACATTTTATTATTTTTAAATCATAAATTTATTAAAAAAAAATTATTATGATACATTTTAATAGTCACCGGCTTTGACATTTATTATCTTGACAACAAAACATTGTTGAAGTGGTGGCTATAGTATCAATTAGTGCATTTAGTATATTCACATCAAAGCCATATGGAGGAGGCATCTTTGACAACACAACAAAACTATGTTAAAAGTAGGTGGTTGTTATAGTATCAAATTTAAAACACGTATGCATATCTTGGTCACAATAAAAAATAATGTAATAAACTAGGAAACATTTTACTATTTTTAAATTATAAATTTAGTGACAATAAACATCAAATTAGTAACAAAACAATATATAAGAGCGAACTTTAAGAAGTGTGATGGTCAATAAGTGCATTTATTATATTAACAATACAACAAAATTATGTGAAAGAGACCTCTTATCCTAGTAACAATAATAAAACAATGTAATAAATTATGGTCAAATTAGTAACAAAACAATATATAGAAACTAACTTTAGTATATGTGATGGTCAAGTGCAATAATAATTATATTGACAACACCACATAACTGTGTAAAAGAGACATCTTATTAATTATATTGACAACACCACAAAATGATGTAAAAGAGATATCTTATTAATTATATTGACAATACCACAAAACTACTTAAAAGAAACATCTTATTAATTATATTGATAACACCACAAAACTATGTAAAAGAGACATCTTATTAATTGCGCCGAGAGGCGCTTTACAACCCAGTATGAGGGAGATCTTGTAACATGTGTGGAGTGTTTCTCGAATGTTTATCGAGTAACAAAATAATACAAAATAAACAAAAAAGAATAATAGAAAGTAAAAAGTAATGGGAGATCTTGTAACATTTGTCTGTCGAGTGTTTGTCGAGTAACAAAATAATACAAAGTAAACAAAAAAGAATAATACAAAATAAAAAGTAATAAATATTATGTCGGCCATAAAGCAAAAAAAATAATACAAAGTAAAAAGTAAATATGAGGGAGATCGTGTAATTTATATTTCTTATGTGGGGTATAGTAATTTATTATTACCGGCTCTCCTTGAATAGCTCCTTGAGTGCAATACCTGAGCCGAGGTTTGCACCTTGGGAGATTTGATCCCTCTCGGGGCTTGATAGAGCCTAGGATTTGGATCTATGCTGGTATCTTAGAAATTGGGGTGGACTAGTCTGTATGTTTTTCCTAGATTGCGCGAGATGTTGTAACGTTTGTAGTTCTTAACAAAATAAATAAAAAATAATTAAAACAATTAATGTCGGCTCATAAAATAAAAAATTATGGAAAGTATTTTAAAAAGTCCATGTTGGCTCATAAAATAAAATATTATGAAAAGTAATTAAAAAAATTGATGTTGTCTATAAAAGAAAAACTTAAAACTTAAACCCCTTATGAAAATGGATCCGTCTCGGTACTTGATAGATCCCGGTTTAAGATGGATCTATGCTGGTTGTATTGACAACACCACAAAACTATGTAAAAAAGACATCTTATTATAAATTATATTGATAACACCACAAAACTATATAAAAAAAACATCTTACTATTGACAACACCACAAAACTAAACTATGTAAAAGAGACATCTTATTAATTATATTGACAACACCACAAAACTATGTAAAACAATGTAATAAATTATATTTTTTATGCGTGTAGATCATAAATAAATGTGTTTATTATGTGGACAACAAAACCATGTGAAAGTGGTGGCTACAGTATCCTCACTTGGCAGGAAGGCATGCGAAGGAGGCATTTTAAGCTGTGGTTAATTAGTGACGCATTTAGTATCTTGATAGCAAAGGCATGTGGAGTCATCTGTAACAATAATAACAATGTAACAATGTGTGGTGGCTATAGGTTCCTTGGTCAATTGGTGCAGTTAGTGGTACGAAGCAACAATTACTTGCTAAGCGAAATGTTCGTCGATGCGTCCATTATTTCGTCACCATTATAGACGTAATAGTCCTGACGTCGTCAATATTTACAAGTAACAATGTGTGGTGGAGTCATCTCAACCATAATAACAATGTAACAATGTGTGGTGGCTATAGGTTTCTTGGTCAATTGGTGCAGTTAGTAACAATAATAACAATGTAACAATGTGTGGTGGCTATAGGTTTCTTGGTCAATTGGTGCAGTTAGTGGTATGAAGCAACAATTACTCGCTAAGCGAAATGTTCGCCGATGCGTCCATTATTTCCTCACCATTATAGAAGTAATAGTCCTGACGACGTCAATATGTATGATCTGAATTGAATAGTAGGTCTGGATTACGTTCTACTTCCATCACAACTGCAAGCACTATAAGTACCACTCGCTCCCAATCTCTTCTCGTCACTGGAAATCGTCTCCTCCGGTATCGCTTGAGTTTTCTAGAGGTGTTACCTTGTGTTGTGTATCTCTCCAGGTTTGCAGTCAGATCTAGCTTTGGTCTGAGATCACTATTCAGAGTTCGGTATGGATCCTAAAGAGTTTGAGGCTAAAGAGTTTGCCCTAGTAGTTGAAACATCTAATGCTGGTCTTGTAGACGCGTTTGCAAAAATGAGCCGACAATTGGTAGACGCATATGTTGAGATCGCTGGAGTAAAATCCCCTACCATCTTAGCTTCCAAATGTAGTGATGTGTATGATGTGAGTAAGGTGTTTTCCCAGAGCATAAGAGCTTTCCTGGAATGGGAAAATCTGAAGTATAGTAAAGATGATCCTGCCCATTCACCACCTGTGGGGGATAAAGATTTTACCAAACTGGAAAAATCTGCCATTGATCTTTCGAAGTATATACCCACGCGCAAAGCAGTGGTAGAAGCGTATGTTAATATCACTGCAACCTCACAGCATGATGTCATTACTATCGACGGTGTTAATGATAAGGGTGATGTCAACAAGATGTTTTCCCATAACGCCAGGGCTTTCCTAGCATGGGCCGACAGTTGTCTGCGTTACACTGAAGAAAAGCCTGTGAAGCAGTAATGATCTTAGCAGGCAACATGGGGTTATACCTCAGCCCATGAAACAGTACAAAAGGTAGAAAACGAATCAGAGTAGTCCATGTTATCTAGCTTGGATACTGCCTAGATTTCTGAATAGCTAGAGGTTTACTTGCTTCCTAAAAGCACCCCATTCATCTTCAAGAAAACAACAGTTTCTCAAAGCTGTCGGAGGCCAACCCCTGAGTCTAGTTATTCCTCCACCTAAAGAAACCTGTGTACCTAACCTGTATGGTATACGAGTAAAAGCTACAGGCCTGAGTAAAAGTCAGGAAACAACTTGCATGCCTTATTGCCGGAAGGCATGTGTGGAGTCTCATATTGCACTGCTAGCCTGGTGTGATGGATTCTTACTAATTTAAGTAGCCAATGCTGAGTAGCTGCCAGCATGGATATAGTATAGCTCTACTGAATGAATAATTGGGTCATGTTGATCAGTAGTTTCTAGCATAGTCATGTCTAAGCCATTGCAGCCAAGAAGATAAAAGTCCAGCTTAGTGAATCAAGGTTTATCACTTGCACTTCATAAAGATACCTCTGGCCTCTTGTTATAAGTGGGTCATATCTTCCTCATAATTCAGTGTGATGTCAGGTTCTTGGAAATCAATTCCGGATTTCCATGGTGGAAGATTTCTCACTTGCACTTCATAAAGAAACCTCTGGGCTCTTGTTATAAGTGGGTCATACCTTCCTCATAATTCAGTATAATGTAAGGTTCTTGGAAATCGATTCCGGATTTCCATGGTGGAAGGTTTCTCACTTGCACTTCATAAATAAACCTCTAGGCTCTTGTTATAAGTGGGTCATATCTTCCTCATAATTCAGTATGATGTAAGGTTCTTGGAAATCGATTCTGGATTTCCATGTCTGTATGTGACTGTTTATATCTTAATATATTTTAATTTTTTAAGCTTTTATAATTTAAATTAAAATTAAATAGTAGTATTTTTTGGTTATCATAGGATGATGATAGTTATTAATGTCCACTAAGACAAACTTTGGTCTATCTAACCTTAAAAAGGTAAAGAGTCACTTGGTTTCCTTTAGAATTTTATTTTTATGCTTGAAAATATTCAAGAGAAGCATTCATAAATCACCATAGTTGTGACGAGTTAAAAGTTTAGAAAGCTCAGTATATTTTGAAATTGCGCTTTAATGTGGGTGTACACAAGGTATTCTACGAGAAACTGATTTTCATTGAAATTGCGCTTTAATGTGGGTGTACACAAGGCATTCTAAGAGTGAAAGTTCTCATTAATTGATAACGAAATTATGATATATTTTACTATTTTACTAACATTAAACATCAAATTATTAAAAACACAACAAAACTATGTGAAAGAGACATCTAATCCCTTGTGTAGTGGCTATAGTATCAAATTTAAAACACTTAGAAATCCTAGCAACAAAACAAATGTACAAATGTACAATGTAGAGAAACTAACTCGAAAGTGTTTGATGGCTATAGTATCCATGGTAAATAAGTGTGTTTATTATGTGGACAACAAAACCATGTGAAAGTGGTGGCTATAGTATGTTGAGTTAATTAGATCATTTAGAATGTTGGCAACAAGGCATGTGAAGGAGGCATTTTAAGCTGTGGTTAATTAGTGATGCATTTAGTATCTTGACAGCAAAGGCATGTGGAGTCATCTCTAACGATAATAACAATGTAACAATGTGTGGTGGCTATAGGTTGCTTGGTCAGTTGGTGCAGTTAGTGGTATGAAGCAACAATTACTCACTAAGCGAAATGTTCGTCGATGCGTCCATTATTTCATCACCATTATAGACGTAATAGTCCTCACATCATCAATATTTATAAGTAGGTATGAATTGAATTGAATAGTACATTCTAATTCCATCGCAACTGCAAGTAAGAACTATAAGTACCACTCACTCCCAATCTCTTCTCGTCACTGGAAATCGTCTCCTCCGGCATCGCTGGAAAGAGTTTCATAGAGCTCTCTTCTCTTCTTGAGTAACTCTTGTGAAGACAGGGTGCTACCTTGTGTATCTCTCCATCTCTGGACTCAGATCTCTATCCGATTATAGGTATGGATGAGGCTTCTCATGATCTTGTTTCTTTGGAGAAGAAGGATTTTGCCATAGCGTCTACAAATGATGATCGTTTGAAGAGATATATATCCATAAGCCGAGATATGGTAGACGGGTATCTGAAGATCCTCAAAGACACACCCAGTGTAAATCCTGTCCCTGTTGTATTCTCTTGTAAAGAAAATGAGAATATCGAGAAGGTCTTGTCCCATAGCATGAGGGCTTTCCTGGACTCGATAGGGCTGAAATATGAAGGTTGGAGGCAGAAATAAAACAAAGATAATGCGGAATGAGCTACAGCTCTTGACAATCTTTATTCATAAACGGAGATCAACTGATGTAATACAAACAATAATCTAATGTGTATTTAAACACTTATGGTAAACCCTAAAAGCTCTAACCTAGCTTTTGCATGCATGCAAAGCATGTTGTTGCATTTATTAACTAAACATCTAAATAGTAACTCAAGTAAAAGCTAAAGCTAACTGAAGTAATTATTATTTCTAACACTCCCTCTTAATTACTACTGCTGACTACTACAGCTTTTACAACGCCTAAATTATTTCTACGAATTTCAAAAATATCTTTTGCCAATGGCTTTGTGAATATGTCAACAAATTGGTCAATTGATTTACAATGCTCAACATGAACTTCACCATTGTTCACAAGTTCTCTTATCAAGTGATATCTGGTATCAATGTGCTTGCTTTTTTGGTGAAAAACATGGTTCTTGGATAGAGCGACTGCTGAATTGTTGTCACAATAAACTGTGGTTGGTCCTTCTTGTTTCTGCTGAAGACATTCTAAAACTCTTCATAACTAGACTGCTTGACATGCTGCTGATGTCACTGCTACATACTCTGCTTCTGCTGATGAAAGTGTCACAATGGGCTATTTTTTGGATGCCCATGAAATCACCCCTGATCCAAGATGAATAACATGACCGGAAGTGCTCTTCCTGTCATCCAAACTTCCTGCAAAATCGCTGTCAGTGAAACTTGTCAAAACATCATACTCAGTGCTTGAGTATAAAATTACAGAGCTTGAAGTCCCTACAACATATCGTAAGATCCTTTTTCCAACTTGCCAATGTGAGTCTTTGGGAGACTCCATGAACCTCGAAATCAAGCTGACAGCAAACATAATATCAGGTGTCGTAGCTGTGAGGTACATGAGACTTCCTACAAGTCTCTTATACAATGTTGGATCTACATTGGGACTGCAATCTTCTTTGCTCAACTTAGTACCTGTTTCCATTGGTGTAGGTGTTGTTTTGCAATTACGCATTCTGAATCGCTTAAGAACTTCATTAGCATATTTATTTTGAGAGATAAATATACCTTTTTTCTGACTGTTCTACTTCTAGGCCAAGAAAGAACCTCATCAATCCAAGGTCTGTCATCTCGAACTCTTTCTTCATAGCTGCCTTGAACTCATCTATTGAGAGGTCACCTGTAAAAATCATACCATCAACATACAAACAAACTATTAAAATCTGTCCTTGTTGATTTACCTTTGTATAAAGTGTTGGTTCACTGCTACTTTTGCTAAAACCATTTTTGATGAGATAAGAATCAATTCTGCTATATCAAGCTCTTGGAGCTTCCTTGAGCCCATATAGAGATTTCTTCAACTTGTAAACTTTCTCTTCATGTTCTTTTATTTCATACCCATGTGGCTGCTCCACATAAATTTCTTCCTCAAGAATTCCATTCAAGAATGCGGACTTGACATCCATCTGATACACTTTCCATTTTTTATGTGCTGCAATTGCTAGGACTGCTCTTACTATGTCCAATCTTGCCACTGGTGCAAACGTTTCTCCAAAATCAATTCCTGGTTGTTGTGAGAAACCTTTTGCTACTAACCTTGCCTTGTACCTATCAATCTCACCTTTTTCATTGAGTTTGGTTTTATAAACCCACTTCACACCAATGGGTTTCTTATTCTTTGGCAGGTCAACTAGATCCCATGTATCATTTCTCTCAATGGAATCTATCTCTTCGTCCATAGCATTTACCCAATGCTCTTGTTTTACAGCCTCTTCATAAAACACAGGTTCACTAGCAATAAAAACATAATTGGTATTTGCATCCAATTCATCATAAATATCTGTCAATCTTCTAGTCTTTTTATTATTGTGATCAGATTCATTACCTGATTGCGGACTTGATGCTTCACCTCGAACTGAGGTTCTAGGTGTTCTTTCTGGAGTATTTGCTACTGGTGAAGATGCTATTGGATCTTGTTGTGCAATTATCTCCTCATCTTCTCCATCTTCTGGTTGGGGTATTGTAGCTCCCACACCCTTGTGTATGGTTCCATTCCATGACTCTTCCTCCTTGAACAAAACGTCCTTGCTGAGGATAACGTTTTTGGTAATAGGGTTATACAGCTTGTAGGATTTAGTTTGTTCACCGTATCCAAGAAATATACATTTCTCACTCCTGTTATCTAGATTTTTTCTTAGTTGTTTAGGAACATGAGCATAAGCACCACAACCAAATATTCTGAAATCAGAAACATTACAACTGATACCTGACCATGCTTTCTCTGGTACTCTGTTCTTCACAATTTTGGTGGGATATTTGTTCATGACATGAACAACACAAGCCACTGCGTCTCCCCAAAATTCATGGGACAAATTTCTTCCTTTCAGCATGCTCCTTTCTATATTCATTATGGTTCTATTCTTGCGTTCTGCAATACCATTCTGCTGAGGTGTATATCTTGTAGTGAATTGCCTCTTGATTCCATGATGTTTGCAGTAATCATGAAATTCCTTTAACTCATACTCTCCCCCTCCATCAAATCTCAATACTTTGAGTTGATAACCACTCTGTTTTTCAACCAGAGCCCTAAATTCCTTGAACTTGCCAAAAGTTTCAGACTTCTGACGAAGGAAATACACCCATGTTTTTCTACTTAAATCATCAATAAATGTAAGGAAATAAAAGCTTCCACCAATCGATTGAGTTTGCATTGGTCCAACCAAATCAGTATGAATAAGTTCTAGAGGCGCATGTTCCCTTCGAGACATACCTTTAGGAAAGCTATCCCTGTGCTACTTTGCAATGATGCAACACTCACAACTTCTTTCTAGCTCCTTCATAGGGGGTAATCCCTTTACCATCTCTTTCTGCTGCAAAAACTAGAGACCACCAAAGTGAATATGTCCATATCTAAAATGCCATAACCAATAATCATCCATGCAAGTGGATTTTTTAGCAAAAGAGGTTACCTTGCTGCTGCAATTCATGACTAGTGCATACATCCTGTTCCTAGTCACTTGTATTTTGATGATCAACTGTCGATTTGGGGGATTGTCATAAATTTCACAGCTTGATCCATCAAAGACAAGTCTGTACTTCTTTTCAGTGAGTTGCCCAATGCTAAGCATATTATGCTTCAATCCTGGACATTAATAGACATCTGAGATTGTCTTTTCTTGGCCTTGTCTGGTCAGAATGTTGACCACTCCTTTTCCAAGAACTAGAACTACCTCATCCGTGATAACTTTGACATCTGTCCTCACTGATTCATCTAGCTCTACAATTAGACCTCTGTCACCTTTCATATGGTTACTGTAGCCACTATCTAAAAGCCAAAGTCCCTTTGGGATTTCGTGTGCAGCATGACATGTAAGAAATAACATATCATCTTTATCCTCAGAGGTATTAGTCACATTAGCATTATGATTTGCTTGATCAGCCTTTTTCTTTTTGCATTCATGAGCATAATGCCCAAATTTATTGCAATAATAACACTGAAAATTAGATTTATCTGACCTTTTTTTGTCGCAGTTTCTGCCTTCATGGTTATGATGGTGATCTTGATCTCCATTGCCATTACTTCGGCCACTTCTGCCTCATCCTCTTGATCCTCCTCTGCCTCTTGATAATGATACATGTGCTTTGAAAGCATTCTCCAGAGAGGATTCCTCATTCCTGTTGATTTTGGATTCTAATGAAAGTAAAGATCTGGTCAACTCATCTATAGAGAGAGTACTCAGATCCTTAGCTTCTTCAATCACTGAAACTTTTGACTCAAATTTGTGTGGTAGGGATCTCAGAACTCTTTCAATGACCCTTTGATCTTCCATCTTTTCATCATAGATATTAAGCTGATTAACAATACCCATTACTTTGGTCATGAACGAATCTAATGAGTTTGATTCTTTCATCTTCAGATCTTCAAAATCTCTTCTCAGATTTTGGAGTGTAGCTGTCTATACCTTACCAGCACCCTGATAAATGGTCGCCAAGGTATCCCATGCTACTTTGGCATGAAATGACACTGATATCTTTGGAAATACGCTGTTATCCAAAGTGTTCATTATGAGATGCAGTGCCTTTGCATCCTTCTTCCTGTGCACTCACAGGACATCCTTTTCTGTGTTTGAAAGGGCTTGAAAAGATGCATCATCTGCAGGTTCGGAATAGCCATACACGACATATTCCCATGCATCTTTTGACCTAAGATAAACCGCCATCCTCGTGGCCCAGTCATCATAGTCCTTTTCCTTGTAAGAGGAGAAATCTGAGATTGATTGCTGCTAGAAGCCATAGACGCTACGGTGTCCTTCACTGGCTTTTTCAAAATAATATCCTTCCTCTTTTTTCAAAATAATGTCTCCCTCTTAAACAAGATTTGAAAAAATATCTTCTTATTTTGTAAAAAGAAAAAATTCTTATTCAATAATTGCGTGAAAGTCAAAAAACAATCACATGAAGTAAAAACCTTTTTGCACTTTGTCCAAAAATGCCGCCTTGTTCCAATTACCACTTTTTGTCCTAGAGAGCGGCCGCGGTGAAATCTCGTTTTCTTACCTCGCATCTCCCCAAACTACTGCGCTTTAGACTATAGTGTGGGTGCAATAGTTCCAAAATTACGCTCTATGGACTATAGGGAGGGCACGGTAGTTCCAAAAACTAGATTTTTTTTTTTTTTAATTCTCCAAAAAAAAAAAAAATTGTGTAAAAATTCTTCAAAAAACTTACAATTCTTCAAAGCTACGGCTTTGGCTTCTCCAGAGATTGATGCTACCAATTTGATCTTCTCCTATGCTTTGATACCAAATTGAAGGTTGGAGGCAGAAATAAAACAAAGATAATGCGGAATGAGCTATGGCTCTTGACAATCTTTATTCATAAACGGAGATCATTTGATGTAATACAAACAATAGTCTAATGTGTATTTAAACACTTATGGTAAACCCTAAAATCTCTAAGCTAGCTTTTACATGCATGCAAAGCATGTTGTTGCATTTATTAATTGAACGTCTAAATAGTAACTCAAGTAAAAGCTAAAGCTAACTGAAGTAATTATTATTTCTAACAAAATATAATGAAGGCCAGCCTGTGGAACAGTAATGATCTTAGCAGGCAACACAGGGTTATACCTCATCCCATGAAACAATACAAAAGTGTAACATCCCGATATTTTCATAAAAATTTAAAAATTCTTAAATCATCATTTAATGCTAATAATTGTAAAATGCGGAAATAATAAATGTTTAGTAAAGCAGTAATTAATAATTAAGTCATTTGTAGGGACAACTTACTGCTGTGTTTTCTTGTTTTATGATGGTGTTTCGTGTCGGCGGCACGTCATGAATTCAATTAATAATTATGACATTTATTTATATGCTTGAATGATTGAATTTTCGATACATTTGGAAAACAGAATTTTCCTTGACAAGTACTGACAGTTTAATTTTTCTGGATGATGATGAAAGGGGTCTCACGAGGTGCCCCGAGGCTTACTTGGATACTCAGCTAAAGCATTGTACTCGTCCTTCATGTGCAGATTCGAAGGTAAGAGCTAGCGATAACTTTCAAAGTGTTTAATAACAGTTTTCAAAAATGATAACAGCTAGTATTTTGACGTCACAGGTATGGTTTCTTTTAAATTTTTGTAAGGAGTAAGTTGGCTAGATCAAACTGCAGAAGTCATCAATTTCAGAGTGTGATTGTTATCAGTTTCTGTACTAAGGGTTTATGGCTTCTTTTGTTATCACTCCATGAATGTCTTGCAGCTTTTTAAAACAATCTTTGTATAAATTTCGACTTGTAACAATTCTAAGGCAAGGGAACATGGTCCTAAGCACACCATAGTGAGCGTGGTAAGGTGATTCTAAGTTCTTATTGCCTAAGCCATTACAATGATAATGTTAATACATTAATATCCTACCATGCAATTTATACGATGGTTCTTTGGGTGGCACTATACTCTAAAGGGTGTATCCATATAAATTATGACACGAGCAAAGCTTGAAGAGCTTTATAATGAACTTTATGATGCACTTTATCTTAGGTTGGGGCGGAATCTATCCATACCTTAGGATCGAATGCGACCTAGGTGGATGTTATGTGTTATGAGTGCACTTATATCGATTTAAATGGAACATACGAAGTCTGTTATATATGCTACCGAATATATGTTTTAACCTTAGTATGATTCATAAAGTTGATGCAATAATGTCGAACCTTATGGATGGCAGGTGGAATGATGGCGTTGTAAAAAATTCTACGTACGAATTCAAGGGTATCGTAATGATTGGATTTGTGATCAAGTCGCCTGGCCACCGCATTAATGGTAATGTTACGTGCACGTTGTAATGGATGTCCAGCATGTGAGAAGGTTTTCCAGTGTTGAGTTGTAATGGGCCTCCTGCCACAATGTCGACAGAGTTGGCAACGTCATGGCTTAGGAGGTGGATGGGTGATTTATTACCGCAACTACCACCCTCCATCATGGCTTATTGAAAATAGATCTTCTTCGTTGATTGTTGTGTGTTGGGATTGTAGTGAACCCTAACGCAACTTACAGAATATTGTAACGTTTTCTTGGTCATTGTGTCGGTGGTAGGGTTTGGGGTGAGGCCAACCGGCTGAGAGGCACTTAGGGTTTTGATGTTTTTATCCTCCCTCGGGATCGATCCTAAGATCGACAACAACCTTCAATCTATGAGTGATTGCTATCCATGGAGGCCGAGTCTGGAAATGAATAGTATAGCAATCCATAGGTTGTATGAGTGCGTCCGTTGGTGGAGTTGTGGTAACTTGAAGGTCTGGGGTTTCAAATCGGATTGCAAATTCACAAGTGTCAACACAGTGTGGCCTATGAGTTGGGTCTTTCTCCTTCGAAGTGCATGGATGGCTTCATAATTCTCTTATCAACGACGCAGGTACAGTGATGTTGCAAGGGTTTAGAGTCTTTCTTTGTTGCATGCATCCATGTTTTATGAATGTTATTTAACTCTGAGCATGGTTGCTTGACAGGTAGCTCTCAGCGAACAGCAGTGTGCCAAGAAAGTTTACGGGGAAAGAAAAATATAGCAAACCCACCAGTAAGCTTCGGTGGTACCCCTACCTCGTGGTTCTCCTGGATTCGGACTTGGTGATCAGGGTGTTGGAAATGTGTCTTCTCAGCAATGGCTTTTGCCTCGCCTGCAACTTTGGGAAAATGTTACTGTTTATGGTTTTTTTGTTAGCGTAGATGATGTAAATATTTTCTAAATTGTATGGCTAGCCTTCCTTCAGCTCAACGACCTTGAGAGGGTTTGAACCATTTTCGTTGTAAGGGATTTCATAACATTAAAAGTCTGATGTTTATCGCTTTTCACTTCTAAATCGATGGAAGAAACAAATGTGGAACTGTAGGGAATAGAAATGTTGACTAAGGTTTTGTTTCGGCATTAGCTGTGTAGTGTAAAATAAATGGGTGTTGAATGAAACCCTCAATAAACAAATGAGGCGATCGTAGGATGCTGCGATTGTATTTTTAAATGGAAATGTTCATTGTTAGGGTTTTAATGTTTACGTATGGTGTTTTGAACTCTCATTTTTTAATTGGTTTTAAAGAATGAAAGGCATGTTTTAAGTGTTTAACCAATGGATGGCTGTAAGCTGATAATGGAATACCTAGCTTACAAAATGTCTGTGCATACTTGGGTTAAACTATTAACAAAAGGGTATTAGTTTCGGTTTGAATACAACAGTGTTTGGTGTTAAACCCTAGCATGTCGATGATAATGAAATATGCTGGGCTGTAATGATGTTAAAATGCAAGAATAACAGTTCTTGTTTCCATAGTTAGAATGTCTATAATAATGAAAACACTTGATTTTGCAGCTGTTAAATGTTTGTCTATATTAGTATGACAAGAATAGATTAAACCCTGGGTTTGAGTGTAGAGATGTAGTACCTACTCTGTCAGTTGATAAAATAATTACTATCTTTTTCTTTGCATTTAAGAACATGCTATTCTATGATGTAAATTATGCCACATACAGTTGATAATACAGAATCAAAGAAAATTACAGTGTATTCGTCAGTTAGTTTAATTTTCCTATTAGTTTAACATTTTGTCTACTTTAATTCTATCTCCCTATATTCGTCCAATTTGGAACTCTGGAGAAATGGAAGAATAATACAGTGTCTTTTTGTTTTTTGGCACAAGATAATACAGTGAAGACAAAATTTTTGATAAAATCAATCAAACTCTAATAACAATAAAAGAAAATAGAAGTGAGGGAGTGTGGTTAAACAGAATGCATGATATTGGTTTCTTTTTGAAAAAATAACTTGTGATCAGTAACCCTAGATGTTAACACCATGTCCACCTTCATAAGTTAGAACATAAATTGTTGTTATAACTAGTTTCTGGTAGGTTGTTTCAGCATACAGATTTGAACAGTATATTCAATGCATGCAGAGATCTAATTTGCAGTTGCTAAAATATAAGATGCATGGGGAACATGAGTCTATGCATGGGTGTCTCTTTGGGATTATGAATTTAGATGCATGCTAGGTTTTACTTTTAAATGAACAGATTTAATGCTACCTCTCTGTACTGGAGTACGAGCGGTAGCTTCACGCATGGGGAAAAATGTAGAGGAGTCATTTTATCAGTTCAACAATTTAAAATCAATCAGGATCTAACATTTTACTGCTACTGATCATTAATAACATTTCTAAGCCATTTTTCTGAGAGCATTCATGTGATTGGAAACACAAAAATAAAAGAATAGAACCCGAGTGTGATAGGAGGAACAAATCACTCAAGAAGCTTGTTCCACCCAACCTGCTCCTAAGCAGCCAAGATGCCTGCCTTAGGACCCCCGAGCCTGTCCACTGATCCACCAGGAGGAAGAAAGTTCTGAAGCTTAGGATCTCTACTTGCAGCAGCAAGAAATTTATCTAGCCTTACAGGCTTATTAATTAATGGGACCAGCACCAACACCTCTGGTCTGTCCTTCTCATAACATTTGCAGACTTATACTTGCACTCTCCATAGCCTCCCTATTCGAATCTCTCAGCCATCACCTAATGCACATGAGGAATGTTTCTGCAGAAAACATTGTAAGAGCTCCCTCCTCAATTCGAATTGCCTTTTATAAGCTGCCTAGGTCTTTTTTTAATTAACTGGTCATTAGTGAGCTACCTGCTCACCTCCCTCCACCTGGAGGGGGAAATGCCACAAAATTAGGGGGAGTTGTCCCATACTAACAACTAATGGTAGAGTGCAAATGCTGCCATCTTTCCCAATCCTTCCAGCAACTTCCATTCCTCCTAGTGGGCTAGTGAACACTCTTGTAACAGCTTTCTTGAGTGTTTGTCTCCCATTTTTATTTATTACATAACAATAATGAGTCATTACATTCATCCTTGACCTAATTGGTCATAATTACAAAACTTGTAATTATAATTTAACACAAAGTATTTTGCAAAAGGGATAATAGTAGAAAATAATTATTCCCAAAAATTGGTTAGGTGACATACACCCCCCCTTAAGCGTCAACATCATCCTCGATGTTGCTTTATTCACTCCTTGAGTGTTCCTGGAACAGAGTTGGGTATGCAGCCCGCATACTACTCTCCAACTCCCAGGTAGCCTCTGCTAGGCTAAAGTGCTTCCATTGCACTTTTACTTGGCCAACCATGCGGTTCTGGAGTAGAGTTTCTTTCCTTGTGAGAATACAGTCCAGTTCCACTAGAAAATCGCCGCCTTGTTCCACCTGAACATTATTCCAATTTACAACATGAAAAACATTATGCAAATATGGACTTTGAGGTTTGAAGGTAAGGCTCATGCAAATTTACAACAGGATCATGCAAATATTTCTTTAAAAATGAAATGTGAAAAACATTATGGACTTTGAGGTTTGAAGGTAAGGCTAATTGATATGCCACAAGTCCAACTCTGGACAAGATCTCGAAAGGACCACAATACATGGGTGCCAGTTTGGCACAGCTCCCCAATTTTAAGGAACTCTTTTTTGGCCTGACCTTAAGAAAAACATGTTCACCAACCTAGAACTCTTTATGAGTTCTTTTAAGGTTTGCTTGACTTTTCTGTCTATCCTGGGTAGCTTTAAGATTTCCTTGTACTTGCTTCACGATTAGTTCTAATTCCTGCAACAATTCGGGCTCTAAGGTGACTCTGCTAACCGGATCACTCCATGACACCGGTGTGTTACACTTTCTACCATAAAGAATCTCAAATGGGCTAAGTTTGGATGATGCATGGTAGTGATTGTTATATGCAAACTCTGCTAAATGCAAGTAGTCTTCCCACTTACCAGGCTGATCCTTGACATACATTTTGAGCATATCTTCCAATATCTGGTTCACCCTTTCAGTCTGTCCGTCTGTTTGCAGATGAAACGCGGTGCTAAAATTTAAGGTGGTATTTAACCCCTTGAACAAGGATCTCCAAAAGTTACATGTGAACTTTGAATCTTGTTTTGAAACTATTACCTTGGGTATCCCATGCAGTCGAAAAACCTGCTTCATAAAATTTTCTGCAATATCAGGAGCTTTATGGGTAGTTTTGATATTGATAAAATGGGTTGCCTTGCTAAGTTTGTCTACTACCACCATGATGGAGTCATGCTGTTTTTGATTCTTTGGTAGCCCAGTGATGAAATCTATGCTTATGATTTCCCATTTCCAGCTAGGTATAGGTAAGGGCTACAGCAATCCAACAGGATGCTGATGTTCCACCTTCACTTTTTGACAGTCAAAACAGTTAGCTATATATTCTGCTACTTCATCCGTCATTCTGGGCCAATAGTACTCCTTCCTTAGCATTGTGATGGTCTTCTGATAACCTGGATGGCAAGAATAGTGGCTTTTGTGCATCTCATCCAAAATCGTAATTTTTACTGCTGGTACGTTTGGTATGTACAATCTATTTTTGTACAGCAGTAAGCCATTTTCCTTCAAACTGAAATCTGTTATAGAACCTTCAGAATTGTTTTCTGCTATCCTTTCCTGTAATTTTCTGTATTCCTCATCCTCTTTAATTCCTACAAAAATCTGTTTCTCCAAATCTGTTTCATATGTGCTAATGGCTGAAATAAAATGTATCCTTGCATTACGACTTAACGTGTCAGCAACTTTATTCTCCTTCCCCTTAATGTGCTGAATTTCAAAATCATACTCACTCAGAAAAGTTAGCCATCTGACTTGCCTGACATTCAAATTTGTTTGATCTAATAAATATTTCAGCCCCATATTCTACATCATTAAGGTACATTTTCTACCAATAAGGTGGTGATGCCACATTTTCAAGGCATGAATTACTGCAAACAATTCTAGATCGTAAGTGGAATAGTTCTTCTCATGTATTTTCAGCTTTCTCAATTCATAGGCTATAGCATGTCCCTCCTACGTTAGGACTCCTCCTAGTCCATCATTGCATGCATCTGTACATACTACAAAATCTTTATTAGGATCTGCAATCCTCAAAATAGGCGCTGAAGTCAGCAATTCTTTTAACTTTATAAAATTGTCCGCACACTTTTGATCCTAGACAAACTTCTTTCCCTTTTTCTGTAGCGACGTTTTGGGGTTTGCAATCCTGGAAAACCCTTCAATGAATTTTCTATAATAACCAGTGATGCCCATAAATGATCTTTAGGAACCGGTCATTCATTAATGGCCTTTATCTTGGCGGGGTCAACCGAAATCCCTTTCTCAAAGATTATGTGTCCTAAGTACTGAATCTTGTCTTTGTAAAAATCACATTTACTGAACTTAGCATATAGCTAGTGCTCCCTCAGAACTTGTAGAATGATACGTAAATGCTCATCATGCTCCTCCTTGTTCTTAGAATATACTAAAATGTCATTGATAAACACAACTACAAACTTATCTAAGTACTTGTGCATAATTTTGTTCATTAAACACATAAATACAGCGGGGGCATTAGTTAATCCAAATGGTATGACAACAAAATCACAGTGTCCATAACGAGTTCTAAAGGCTGTTTTGAAAATGTCTTCATCCTTCACACGAACCTAATGATATCCTGATCGTAAATCGATCTTCGAGAATATTGTTGCTCCACGTAGCTGGTCAAAAAGATCGTCAATGCGGGGCAGCGGGTACCTATTCTTGATCATCATTTTATTTAGTTGACGATCTATGCAAAGTCTTGGGGTACCATCCTTCTTCTTAACAAAAATGACCGGTGGTCCCCAAGGAGACACGTTGGGTCTTATGTATTTTTTATCGATCAGCTCCTTCAACTGAGATTTTAATTCATTCAGCTCTAATATATTCATCCGGTATGGAGCCTTAGAACTTGGTACTGCACCAGGTATTAATTCAATAGAAAAATCCAGGTCCCTTTTGGGAGGTAATTATGGGATCTCTTCAGGAAAAATATCTTGGAAATCTTTCAAGACAGGAATGTCCTCTATTCTCAGTTTTTCCTTCTTAGTACTCATCTCGCCATGCACCACATTTACTGCAAACATCTGACACCCTTTTCTGATTGCCCTTTTTACTTGCATGGCTGAAATCTACCGAACGGATGTTTTCCTAGGGATGCCTTTTACCTCTGTTGTCTTTCCTTCATCATCCAGGCAAATGAAACTTTTTTCATAACAATTCAGATTGACACGATGGGTTTCTAACCAGTACATACCGATTAGGATGTCATATGACCCCAAGGGAAAAATATTTAACTTAACCTACGTTGTTAGTTGATTCATAGACAAAACACAATTTTCCACAAAATCAGAAACCTTTCTTTTTGTTCCTGTTGCTAATATAACTAACCAGGATTTATCGAATTTCTCTGTTTTCAAATCGATACTTTCTACAACAAATGGTGATATATAACTTAGACTAGCACTACAGTCAATTAAAATAGAAACTGGGTGGTTTTGCAGCATACCTTCAACCTCTACCATTGAGATTTGGTGTTCTGCTTGCCGGTTGTCTAATGTTGCACTAATTCTGGGTACTTCTCTTGCCACATCTCCTACAGTAGCTTCAGACTGTATGGAGTGAATATGGTTGGCCGCCTATTTCTTAAGGGGGCAGTCTGAAGCATAATGGGGCCCTTGGCACTCAAAGCATTTTATAGGTGGCTTCTGTTCATTGGTCCTGGAAACATTGGGGACATTTCTGGGTGCTGTAAATTTCTGCTGCCGATTATTTCTGTTCTACTGAAATTTTTTATTTTGGAAATTTTTCCTCTGGAAACCAGAATTGCCACCATATCTGAAATTTTTCCTTTTTTGTTCAAAATTACTGGGTTTTGGGTTTTTCCAGCTAGGTACCCCTTCTCTTTTCTTATTTTGGTCAAAGCAAAAAGTTGCTTTCCTCATGGCTTCTTCTAGTTTCTTAGGGTTATCGTACTCTATCCTATCCTTGATGTGGAAAGGTAGACAACTTAGGTACCTCTGGACCTTCGGTTGTTCCTCCACCATATACGACACATACCTTAGCAAACTTAAAAGCTTGCTGTTCAATTCTTTCATGTTCATCGTTCCCAGTTTTAGATCATAGAATTCTTTGGATTTCTCTTCATAGTACTGCTTAGATAAGAATTTCTTCTTGAAGTGTCTTTTAAAGGTACTCCAACTCACATCTTGGTCTTTTATACCTTTTACCCTTTTAAGGTCTTGCCACCAAATATTTGCCTTCCCGGTCAGATTATAAATTTCCATTTTTTCCTTTAGGGAGTCCGAATAGTCGTAGATCTGAAAATACTTTTTCATACCGGACATCCATGCTTCCGCTATCTCTCCTTTCTCTTTTTCGCCATTGAAAGTTGGGGGTTTAATTTTCTTGAATTCACCAGATATCTGTTCATATTGTTTATTTGTTTTTCTTTTTGGCTTGAAGTCTCCTTCACTGCTATCACTAGAGTAGTTATGCTTCTTTTTACATGGATGTTTGGCAGTTCTTGATGATGTTGAGTTGATATTTCCCTCAGCTGTTTCTGTTTGTTTATCCTTTCTTTCATGAGATAGCTCTTTAGTTTCGGAAGTATGTTCAAGGTCCTGTTCATATTTTGGATATTGGTCGAACAGTGCTTGCTTCAACTCCTCCTGTGGCCTCATGATTCTTTCATTGTCCTGTTTTACTAACTGGATCTCTGCCTTCAATTCTTGAAAAGCACGTAATAATTTTGATGAATTGTTACCTCGGTTGCCCTGGAATTGTTGTTTCATACTAGGGATGTTTGGCAGAAATCTGCCCCTTATGTGTTCAGCTGATCCTTCCATATCTGTAAATCAAAGAAAATTTTATGTATACGACAAAATAATTTAAACTTGAGTTAGTGAAAAAAAAATTTCACAGTCATAAATTTTCTATTTGCGTGTTTCTTGGACCGTCTTTAGGCCTAGAGTTCAAACATGAGCTCTGATACCACATGTAACATCCCGATATTTTCATAAAAATTTAAAAATTCTTAAATCGTCATTTAATGCTAATAATTGTAAAATGCGGAAATAATAAATGTTTAGTAAAGCAGTAATTAATAATTACGTCATTTGTAGGGACAACTTACTACTGTGTTTTCTTGTTTGATGATGGTGTTTCGTGTCGACAACACGTCGTGAATTCAATTAATAATTATGACATTTATTTATATTCTTGAATGATTGAATTTTCGATACATTTGGAAAACAAAATTTTCCTCGATAAGTACTGACAGTTTAATTTTTCTGGATGATGATGAAAGGGGTCCCACGAGGTGCCTCAAGGCTTACTTAGCTACTTAGCTAAAGCATTGTACTCGTCCTTCATGCACAGATTCGCAGGTAAGAGATAGCGATAACTTTCAAAGTGTTTAATAACCATTTTCAAAAATGATAACAGTTAGTATTTTGACGTCACAGGTATAGTTTCTTTTCAATTTTTGTAAGGAGTAACCTGGCTAGCTCAAACTGCAGAAGTCATCAATTTCAGAGTGTGACTGTTATCAGTTTCTGTACTAAGGGTTTATGGATTCTCTTGCTATCATTCCATGAATGTCTTGCGTCTTTTTAAAACAATCTTTGTATAAATTTTGACTTGTGACAATTCCAAGGCAAGGGAACATGGTCCTAAGCACACCATAGTGAGCGTGGTAAGGTGATTCTAAGTTCTTATTTCCTAAGCCATTACAATGATAATGTTAATACATTAATATCCTACCATGCAATTTATACGATGGTTCTTTGGGTGGCACTATACCCTAAAGGGTGTATCCATATAAATTATGACATGAACAAAGCTTGAGGAGCTTTATAATGAACTTTATGATGCACTTTATCTTAGGTTAGAGCAGAATCTATCCATACCTTAGGATCGAATGTGACCTAGGTGGATGTTATGTGCTATGAGTGCACTTATATCGATTTAAATGGAACATACACAGTCTATTATATATGCTACCAAATATATGTTTTAACCTTAGTGTGATTCATATAGTTGATGCAATAACGTTGAAACTTATGGTTGGCAGGTGGAATGATGGCGTTGTAAAAAATTCTACGTACGAATTCAAGGGTATCGTAATGATTGGATTTGTGATCAAGTCGCCTGGACACCGCATTAATGGTAATGTTACGTGCACGTTGTAATGGATGTCCAGCATGTGAGAAGTTTTTCCAGCACTGAGTTGTAATGAGCCTCCTGCCTCGGTACTGACAGAGTTGGCAACGTCGTGGCTGAGGAGGTGGATGGGTGATTTATTACCGCAATTACCACCCTCCATCGTGGCTTATTGAAAATAGATCTCCATCGTTGATTGTTGTGTGTTGGGATTGTAGTGAACCCTAACATAACTTACAGGATATTGTAATGTTTTCTTGGTCATTGTGTCGGTGGTAGGGTTTGGGGTGAGGCCAACCGGTCGAGAGGCACTTAGGGTTTTGATGTTTTTAGCCTCCCTCGGGCTCGATCCTGAGACCGGAAGCAACCTTCAATCTTTAAGTGATTTCTATCCATGGAGGCCAAGTCTTAAAATGAATAGTATAGCAATCCATAGGTTGGATGAGTGCGTCCATTGCTGGAGTTGTGGTAACTTGAAGGTCTAAGGTTTCAAATCGGTTTGCAAATTCACAAGTGTCAACATAGTGTGGCCTACGAGTTGGGTCTTTCTCCTTTGAAGTGGATGGATGGCTTCGTCATTCTCTTATCAACAACGTAGGTATAGTGATGTTGCAAGGGCTTAGAGTGTTTCTTTGTTACATGCATCCACATTTTATGAATGTTATTTAACTCTGAGCATGGTTGCTTGATAGGTAGCTCTCGGCGAACGGCAGTGTGCTGGGAAAGTTTACGGGGAAAGAAAAATATAGTGAACCCACCGATAAGCTTCGGTGGTACCTCTACCTCGTGGTTCTCTTGGATTCGGACTTGGTGAGCAGGGTGTTGCAAATGTGCCTTCTCGGAAATGGATTTTGCCTCACCTGCAACTTTGGGAAAACGTTATTGTTTATGGTTTTTTTGTTAGTGTAGATGATGTAAATATTTTCTAAAATGTATGGCCAACCTTCCTTCGGCTCGGCGACCATGATAGGGTTTGAACCCTCGTTATTTTAAGGTATTTCACAGCATTAGAAGTCTGATGTTTATCACTTTGCACTTCTAAATCGATGGAAGAAACAAATGTGGAACTTTAGGGAATAGAAATGTTGACTAAGGTTTTGTTTCGGCATTAGCTGTGTAGTGTAAAATAAATGGGTGTTGAATGAAACCCTCAGTAAAAAAATGAGGCGATCTGTAGGGTGTTGCAATCGTATTTTTAAATGGAAATGTTCATTGCTAGGGTTTTAATGTTTACGTATGGTGTTTTGAACTCTCATTTTTTATTTGGTTTTAAAGAACGAAAGGCATGTTTTAAGTGTTTAAACAATGGATGGCTGTAAGCCGATAATGGAATACCTAGCTTACAAAATTTTTGTGCATACTTGGGTTAAACTATTAACAAAAGGGTATTAGTTTCGGTTTGAATACAACAATGTTTGGTGTTAAACCCTAGCCTGTCGATGATAATGAAATATGTTGGGCTGTAATGATGTTTAAATGCAAGAATAACAATTCTTGTTTCCACAATTAGAATGTCTATAATAATGAAAACACTTGATTTTTCAACTGTTAAATGTTTGTATATATTAGTATGACAAGAATAGATTAACCCTGAGTTTGAGTGTAGAGATGCAGTACCTACTCTATTAGTTGATAAAATAATTACTCTGTTTTTCTTTGCATTTAAGAAAATGCTATTCTGTGATGTAAATTCTGCCACATACAGTTGATAATACAGAATCAAACAAAATTACAGTCTATTCGTCAATTAGTTTAATTTTCCTATTAGTTTAACTTTTTGTTTACTTTAATTCTATCTCCCTATATTCGCCTAATTTGGAACTCTAGAGAAATGAAAGAATAATACAGTGTCATTTCTTTTTTTGCACAAGATAATACAGTGAAGACAAAATTTTCTATAAAATCAATCAAACTCTAATAATAATAAAAGAAAATATAAGTGAGGGAGTGTGGTTAAACAGAATGCATGATATTGGTTTCTTTTTGAAGAAATAACTTGTGATCAGTAACCCTAGATGTTATCACCATGTCCACCTTCAGAAGTCAGAACAGAAATTGCTGCTATAACTAGTTTTTGGTAGGTTGTTTCAGCATACAGATTTGAACAGTATATTCAATGCATGCAAAGATCTAATCTGTAGTTGCTAAAATATAAGATGCATAGGGAGCATGAGTCTGTGAATGGGTTTCTCTTTGGGATTATGAATTTAGATGCATGCTAGGTTTTACTTTTAAATGAACAGATTTAATGCTACATCTCTGTACTAGAGTATGATGCAGCTTCATGCATGGGGAAAAATCCAGAGGAGTCAT
Organism: Larix kaempferi; assembly: GCA_027924585.1. NCBI lineage: Eukaryota > Viridiplantae > Streptophyta > Pinopsida > Pinales > Pinaceae > Larix > Larix kaempferi. Next base: position 643,433 of record BSBM01001920.1, read on the forward strand.
TTTATCAGTTCAGCAATTTAAAATGAATCAGGATCTGACATTTTACTGCTACTGATCATTAATAACATTTCGAAGCCATTTTTTTGAGAGCATTCATGTGATTGGAAACACAAAAACAAAAGAATAGAACCTGAGTGTGATAGGAGGAACAAATCACTCAAGAAGCCTGTTCCACCCAACCTGCTCCTAAGCAGCCAAGATGCCTACCTTAGGACCCCCGAGCCTGTCCACTGATCCACCAGGAGGAGGAAAGTTCTGAAGCTTAGGATCTCTACTTGCAGCAGCAAGAAATTTATCCAGCCTTACAGGCTTAGTAATCAATGGGACCAGCACTAGCACCTCGGGTTTGTCCTTCTCATAACATTTGCAGACTTATACTTGCACTCTCCACAGCCTCCTTATTCGAATCTCTTAGCCATCACCTAATGCACATGAGGAATGTTTATGTAGAAAACATTGTAAGAGCTCCTTGCTCAATTCGAATTGCCTTTTCTAGGTTTCCTAAGTCTTTTTTTAATTAATTGGTCATTAGTGAGCTACCTTCTCACCTCCCTCCACCTAGAGGGGGAAATGCCACAAAATTAGGGGGAGTTGTCCCATACCAATAGCTAATGTTAGAGTGCAAATGCTGCCATCTATCCCAATCCTTCCAGCAGCTTCCATTCCTCCTAGTGGGCCAGTGAACACTCTTGTAACAGCTTTCTTGAGTGTTTGTCTCCCATTTTTATTTATTAAATAATAATAATGAGTCATTACATTCATCCTTGACCTAATTGCTCATAATTACAAAAATTGTAATTATAATTTAACACAAAGTATTTTGCAAAAAGGATAATAGTAGAAAATAATTATTCCCAAAAATTGGGTAGGTGACAAAAAGGTAGAAAAGAATCAGAGTGGTCCACGTTATCTAGCTTGGGGACTGCGTAGATTTCTAAATAGCTAGAGTTTTACTTGCTTCCTAAAAGCACCCCATTCATCTTCAAGAAAATAACAGTTTCTCAAAGCTGTCTGAGTCTAGTTATTCCTTCACCCAAAGAAACCTGTGTACTTAACCTGTATGGTATATGTGTAAAAGCTACAAGCCTGAGTAAAAGTTAGGAACCGACCTGCATGCCTTGTTGTTGGAAGCCATGTGTGGAGTCTCATATTACACTGCTAGTCTTGTGTGATGGATTTAATTAGTCAATGCTGAGTAGCTGCCAGCATGAATATAGTATAGCTCTACTGAATATTGAATAATTGGATCATAGTCATGTGTACGACATTGCAACCATGAAGATAAAAGTCCAGCCTAGTGGTGAAAGGTTTATTACTTGCACTTCATAAAGATACCTCTGGGCTCTTGTTATAAGTGGGTCATATCTTCCTCATAATTCCGGATGATGTAAGCTTCTTGGAAATCAATTCCGGATTTCCATGTCTGCATGTGACTAGTTATATCCTACTATATTTTTCTATGGTTTCCAAGTTTCACTCATGCCACACATTATCAAATTGAATTTAGTTTACAATTGCATTTTATTTAATGGGATTAAGTTTAAATTATTGCGCCGAGAGGCGCTCTACAGCCCAGTATGAGGGAGATCTTGTAACATGTGTGTGTTTATCGAGTGTTTGTCGAGTTAGTAGAGTAACAAAATAATACAAAGTAAACAAAAAAGAATAATACAAAGTAAAAAGTAATAAATATTATGTCGGCTATAAACAAAAAAGAAAAATACAAAGTAGAAAGTAAATATGAGACTTAAACTAGAGACTTTAGAGCTTAGGATTAAGTGGTAAATATTATGTTGGCCATAAAAAAAATATATACAAAGTAAAAAGTAAATATGAGACTTAAACTAGAGACTTTACTTTTTACTTTTAATACAAAGTAAAAAGTAAACATGAGACTTTAGAGTGTTTGTCGAGTAACAAAATAATACAAAGAAAACAAAAAATAATAATACAAAGTAAAAAGTAATAAATATTATGTCGGCCATAAACAAAAAAAATAATACAAAGTAAAAAGTAAAAATGAGACTTAAACTAGAGACTTTAGAGCTTAGGATTAGGTGGCTCAGGTATTGCACTCAAGGAGCTATTCAAGGAGAGGTTTGCACCTGGGAGATTTGATCCCTCTCGGGGGCGCTTGATAGAGCCTAGGATTGGGATCTAGGCTAGTTAATATACATACAAATTTGTGTATACTTTTAAATTTATCAAATTGTTTATCTATTAAACAAGATCCATCTGGTGGCAATGTCCCCAACATTGGTGGCGGTTAGTTATGGGGAGTTTTCTGCAATGGAAAAAGTGGTTGAAGGAATTGTTTTTTGCATAATAATAATTTAGAGGTTAAAATCCAACAATGAAAGATTCATGAGATAACTTATATCTATTTGAAGCTAATTTTATTAATGTAATAAGCAAACACGTGAGTTATATATAAAAATTGCAGTTCCTTACAATGAGTGTAGATAAGAGCCATTGGAAAAAAGTAAATAGAGTAGAGTATCATTAATAACGTGATTAAATATGATTTGAACATAATTATTTGGATTTTATTCATGTTTTAATAAACATAATTATTTGGAATTTTTTAATTTGTGACGGGACAATCTAGGGTTCTATTATAAAGAGAACAACTATTATAACATGGCACAAATATTCAAGCCCTACATAATAAGAAGAAACATGGTATTAATGTTTGATCATGGTATTAATGTTTGATGGAGGAAACAAGCATTTTATATTAGGAATATGTTTGGAAAGCAATTACTAGAAGCATAATATCAAAAAGATGTTTGTGAAGCAGTGACTTATAAATTTAAAACAATAATTCTAAGTCATAAAGATATCATGCTACTTCTAGAAAATTATTAAATTATACATAATCTAACTAATATGAAGCCATTGTTTACTTACATAATTGAATTATAATAAAATTAAAAGTACTTTATAATAAAAATAAATGATCCAAACAAGTGACCTAAACTATCAAAAAAGAAGCCTCAAGTATGAGAGAAAATTTAATCAAAATAAATAATCCAAACAAGTGATTGAAACCATGAAAAGAAAAAGCCTTATGTATAAGAGAAAATTTATTATTTTTCGATCATAACATTAAGAGAGTTTGTTTTCCCATGCTCACTACAACATTTATAAATTAAGAGAACATCATAAGTAAAATTATGAAAAAATAGGATTCATCTTTTGGTTTTATAAGGAAAAAACCTGGGTTTTGAAAACAATAAAAAAATTATTCATTAAAAATATTTAGGAAAGAGTTTGGGAGTGTGCACGAAGTTGAGGGACCTTTTAGATGCAATGGGTAAATGCGAAACGCGCGAGAATTATGTAAATGAACAACGCTCGCCCATTATGTAAAACTAGGTATGGCGGGCTCCGAACCTGCCATGTCATTTAACATGTAGGATAGGATCACAAAACGCTCAAGCGTTATTGTGATCAACATAACGCTCGAGCATTATTGTGATCAACATAACGCTCGAGCGTTATTGTGATCACCATAATGCTCAAGCGTTATGGTTAATATAACAAAAAAAATAAACAGCGTCGCGGTATTAACCATGGCACTGTTTTTTTTTATTGTGATCACCATAATGCTCAAGTGTTATGGTTAATATAACAAAAAAAATAAACAGTGCCATGGTATTAACCATGGCACTGTTTTTTTTTGTTATATTAACCATAGATCACCATAACGCTCGAGCGTTATGGTTAATATAACAAAAAAAATAAAAAATGCCACGGTATTTTTTTTGTTATATTAACCATGGCACTATTTATTTTTTTGTTATATTAACCATAACGCTTGAGCATTATGGTTAATATAACAAAAAAATAAACAGTTCCATGGTTAATATAACAAAAAAAATACCGCGGCATTGTTTTTTTTTTGTTATATTAACCATAACACTCTAGCGTTATGGTGATCACAGTAACGCTCGAGCGTTATGGTGATCATAGTAACGCTCTAGCGTTATGGTGATCACAATAATGCTTGAGAGTTATGGTGATCACAATAACGCTCGAGCATTATGGTTAATATAACAAAAAAAAATAGTGTCGCAGGCCATGACACTGTTTTATCCATTGTTCTATCCAAACGCGAACGCCCGAGCGATATCGCCTTCCCAAAATGCATTAGAGAACCTCAACCGAGGGTATTTGGAGGCTCAACAATCCCAAATTCATCTTGCAAGAACGATTGGAAAGGTAAGCATCTAAATCGTTGCCTCATCTCGTCATTGATTTTATAAATTGTTATGTTGCCCTAATCTAAAAATATTTGTAAATGAAATGCCAAAACTTAAAATTTTAAAATTTTAATGAATTTTACATCCACCCTATTAGACACAATGGCTCACTGATCACATCAATCATCATTGTCACCCAACATATATGTCTATAACATCATTCTGATTATCATTAATTTTCATAACCCAAGCAAGCATTATGTCCTTGTTTCATGCTACCCTAGATCAACATTTTGTTCATCGTATGTAGCCCCAATAATCATGAATTCATTTTTTCCATACATATCATCAACATCTTAGTTTGTACAGCAGCAGCACATCAACATATTGTACATCTTCATTATGTCATCATTATTCATGTCATATCAATCTGCTACCATATCTCCATTCATACACTTTACATTGTCATATGCAAATCACAACATTATGCCCATATCATTAGTCATCTGTTCATCATTCTACCAGCATGTCTTCATTTTGTCTATCAATAGTCTGCCTCAGTTTAACTAATAAAAATACATATCTTTGCCACATCATCATGGTCTTTATGCCCGCATGGTCTCCACCCTTATGACCTCAATGACCCATAATGTATGCCTACAATGGTCATATGAAATGATATTTATGTTTGTAATGTATGCCTGAGATGATATTTATGTTTGTAATGTATTCGTTCTTGCACAAAGTTTGTACATTTTTCATTTTTGAGAGATGTCATTATAGCACATGTATACATTTCTAATGATTTTTATTTTTATTTTTTGTTTGCAGTGATGACCATGGATGCCCACACTAACATCCAAAGAGAGATTCAGAGGCTCGGAGAAATTCGAGCCTCAATTACTATTGTTGATGAGAGGCATGTTATGCTTGCATCCAATTTGGATGCAATGATAGAGACCTTTAGTAGGTCTAATGGTGCTTTGCAAGATATTTCCATTTTCAAAGAAAGAAAGAGGCAACAATATGCGGATGGACTTAGCTATAGAGACATCAAGAAGTTGAAAATCTCAAAAGAACAAATATTATCCCTGTTTAGAGATCCATGGAATGGTGAAGTCCCTAATGCAAACAAAAGGCACATTTCTATTGAGTGGTGTACATATCAACCATTCATAGATAACTGGATGGACAGATGGTACATGGTGTTTGATGCACCACCACACAACAACAAGGAAATGCCTTTGTATTTTTTGAGAAAGATGTACGCAGAGTTTCTGCTGGGGAAGAATGTTAACTATTTTGATATCTTGGAGTACCAGGGTGTTGGGATGGGGATGCCTCAGCAACATCGCAATGCGAGGCACATAGATCCCAATGACCCAGTAGCTCCACCTCGTCAGAAGCTACCCAAGCCAGATGTGCCTCCTGCACATCAGTTAGTGCCAGAGGCACAAGAGTCATTCCTACTGTTGGCACAGGCAGTTGTTCGCCATAGCATGTATCTTCATGGTACATACCAAGTAGGGCCATCAAAGCCACCATCCATGGGTGGAGTAGAGCCACCACCTGTCGGTGGGGTAGATCCACCATCTCCCAGTGGGGTAGAGCCACCACCTTCCAGTGGCTGGGGAGCATCTAGTAGTGGCACTGCACCTACACAACATGAGCACAACCATCAGCCCCACCCATGCACAATATGCGGCCATCCTTGCTTTGGTCCTATCCAAACAGATGATACCTTTACTAGGTATTTCAAACAGGTAAGTAAGCGGTTAACAATTTAGTGTCATTTTAAAATTATTTTTCCTTCCTATACACATATATATAGATTGCTAATATTTTTAATGGTTTTAAGACTTGTAGTTACTGCAAGAAGGGCACGGGGTTGAATACCTTTGCACTGATGATGCAGAGCATAGTCCAGAGGCCCATGCACCAGCACCGCGTGATGATGATGATGATGTTGCCATACTTTCAGTGACAACAACTCACAATGAGGTAACTATTTCAACATGACATTATTTTAGTACATGAGTGGATCCAGTTAACAATTTAGTGTCATTTGTAAATTATTTTTCCTTACTATACACATATATAGATTGCTAATATTTTTTAATGATTTTAAAACTTGTAGTTGCCACAAGAAGGGAATGAGGGCCAAGAGGCTCATGCAGTAGAACCTTCTGAGTTACAAGATGTTGTCATACCTTCAGCGACAACATCACATGCTGAGGTAACTATTTCAACGTGACATTATTTCAACACATGTTATTTTTTTATCACATGTTACTTAATCAGTGCTACACGATCTAATATTTACAATTTTCTAAATTTCAGGTTGTAGATCCCCATCAGATGGAAGTGATTTCATCTAGTGAGCTCCCCCCCGGTGGGAATACAATCGATAGCATGCCCACGGAGACACAATGGGCGGCAGACCGTTTCTTAGATTGGATTGATGTATATAGTACATCGGTATGTATTTCATCATTTTCTGTTTGTTAAAACATGCTATTCCATTGACCAATGCATTTCTAACTACGTCATTATTGGTGATTGTAGCCACCAGCAGATATACATTCAAGACTGTCAGTAGTTCGATCTCCCCGTAGTCCCAACGTGCAAAAGGGACAAGTGTACAAGAGAGGCTCCAATCCTGGAAAGAATGTGGATGTCCTCTATAGCAGACACACGAGAGATCCATCTACCCCTGACCTAACAAAGGTCATTGATGCTGCAGTCAGTGCCGCATCTACAATAGCCATGAGTCATACGGAGGTAACTATTTGGACAATCACAATGCATAGTATTTAACCATGTTACTATATTGTTTATTCATGCATGTCTAATTATTTCTCCATTTGGTGATTGTAGCCATTAGCGGTAGTAGTGCCCGACCCCTCTGCTCAATCCATGGTTCTAACCAGGTCTCCTCTTGCGGTGAGATGTTCATTAATGACCAAGTTTTTTTATTCAATTTACCCAAACATGTTGATCAATGTTGAATTGTTGAATTAATTGAGATATGATCTTTTATATGCAGAGCACAACTATAGAGATGCCTTCCATGAGCACACCGCTCACATCTATACCCCATGAGGACTTGGTGAGTGTTTGTAATAAATAATTTGGCCATAAGTTAATTTTGTAAGTTTGTTGATGGTAGGGTATTAGTGCAGTTATTTGATAAAAATAATGATTTTTTTTGCAGACTTCAGAGATGCCGAGCGATCCTAGGGAGATGGTCGATAGAGGAAAGTCAGGGAAAAACAAGAGAAAGATTGATTTTTTATGTTGCATAGCCTTGGATAGATGTATTTTGACATACATGTACACATTGTTGTACTTAGGGATACATGTACATTGACAGGCCATTTGAGGGCCGACTACTTTCCCATATTTTGTATTACAAACATTCGACTATCAATATATTCCATATTTTCTCTTGAGTTTCGACTTGTGCTTGTGATGATTCATTGCTTCCACAAATTGATAAATTATGCTATTGAAATATATAAAATTACATTTCAAGCAATATTTATTCTCTTACCTTTATTGCATTGATCACGTAAAATCTCATCATTGTGTTATGAAAACATTATCTTAATGGAAAAAACTAATAATATCTTTCAACAATTCAATGAACTTATCACATGCATGTTAATTTGATATCTAATTTAAAATTGTGTTTTTTGTTAACTCCAAGGGTTCATACCCATTGATCATGATTATGGTTGCAAGGAAAATATGTTGCAAGGAAAAAACCTCTGTCATAATAGTAACATGCTACGCACACCATCAATGTAATCCTATGACATTTTCAGACAGTAAGAGGAAGTCCAATAGATACTACACATTTCATCAATGCTATTGTATTTCATCAAACTATGCGTACATGAGCATCTATGCAGTTCGATTGAATGGCAAGGAATGCATAACTAAAGTGTAATAAAATTCATTGGGCCTTCATGTACATATGGTCAAATATATGTAACAAATATACCCTAGTTTGTTAAAATATGCTAACCAATACCTGGTCATGAATTCACTCTCATAATATCATTGAAGATATAAACCCTATCCTTACTCAACCCTAGTATGTAAGACACTAGTTTGTGCTTTACCTCTTTCATATGTCCATTTTCCACCTGTCATAATGCAAAAGTAATCATCCAGAATCCATGGAAAATGAAATACCTAACGACATATGATGAACGAAAATAATATGTTCATGGTCCTATGTTTGTTTTGATAAATTGCACAAGTTTTGTAATCATCATCCTCATCCTCATCCTCATCATACTCACCCTAATCATCATCTTCATCATCGCCATCATCATCATCTTCATCATGATCATCATCTTCATCACCAGCACCACCATCATCATCATCATCATCATCATCTTCAACACCACCACCACCATCATCGTCATCATCATCATCATCATCCTCGTCATCCTCACCCTCATCCTCATCCTCATCCTCATCATCCTCATCATCCTCACCCTCATCCTCATCCTCATCATCCTCACCCTCATCCTCATCCTCATGCTCATCCTCATCCTCATCATCATCCTCATAATCCTGATCATACTCACCCTCACCCTCATCCTCATCCTCATCATCATCCTCATCATCCTCACCCTCATCCTAATCCTCATCCTCATCATCCTCATCATCCTCACCCTCATCCTCATCATCCTCACCCTCATCCTCATCCCCATCCTCATCATCCTCACCCTCATCCTCATCCTCATCCTCATCATCCTCATCCTCATCCTCATCATCCTCATCCTCATCATCCTCATCATCCTCACCCTCATCCTCATTCTCATCCTCATCCTCATCATCATCCTCATCATCCTCACCCTCATCCTCATCCTCATCATCATCATCCTCACCCTCATCCTCATCCTCATCCTCATCCTCATCCTCATCCTCATCCTCCTCATCATCCTCACCCTCATCCTCATCATCCTCATCCTCATCCTCATCATCCTCACCCTCATCCTCATCATCCTCATCCTCATCCTCATCATCCTCACCCTCATCCTCATCCTCATGCTCATCCTCATCCTCATCCTCATCCTCATCATCCTCATCAACCTCACCCTCATCATCATCCTCATCCTCATCATCATCCTCATCAACCTCACCCTCATCCTCATCCTCATCCTCCTCACCCTCACCCTCATCCTCATCCTCATCCTCATCATCATCATGGTAAACCATTATATTCATCATCATCATCATCGTCAACATATTCATCATCACGATCATCATTCTCACTACCCTCATCATCATCACCACCACCATCATGATCATTGTCCTCATAATCCTCATCCTCATCATCATCATGGTGAACCATTATCTTCATCATCATCATCATCGTCAACATATTCATCATCACGATCATCATTCTCATCACCCTCATCATCATCACCACCATGATCATGATCATCATCATCATCATCCTCACCCTCATCCACATCCTCACCATCATCATGATCATCATTCGTCAACAAGTGCCCGACGGACGATTTTGCAAAGTTTACCCCCGTGTGAAAAAATTGCACGCTCCCTCACTGAGCAAAATCCTAGTTTCAAAGATGGACCTACAAGGTGACACATGGGCCATGGGACTAGTGGAGAGGGGCACCCCTAACACTGTCTCGATGTCCTGAATCTAACAGCGCCGACGGTTCGTCAATCTGAGCCACGGTCTTCATTCTATGGCTCGTTCTGTCTTGCATCCAAAAGGCGTTCAGGGACACCTGCTGGATACCTGCCGGGGTCATAGAACTCCCACCATGCAACAAAACTAGGTTCGGGGGAGACATGCAGGTTTGTTTGGATGGTTCCAGCTAGGAACGCTAGCCACAAGTTCCTGGTGGATGATTTTGCAAAGTTGACCCCCGTGGGCAAAAATTGCACACTCCCTCACCGAGCAAAACCTGAGTTTGTAGACCGCACCTACAAGGTGACACATGGGCCATGGGACCGACGGAGATGGGAAACCCTAGCACTGTCCCGATGTCCTAAGTCCAATGGCACCGACAGTTCATCGATCCGAGCCACAGTCTTCATTCTATGGATCGTTCCATCTCGCATCTAAAAGGCCTTCAGGGACACCTGTTGGATACCTGCCGGGGCCGTAGAACTCTGACCCTGTAGTAAAACCGGGTTTGGGGGAGACATGTAGGTGTGTCTAGGATGGTTCCATCTAGGAACGCTAGCCACAAGTTCCCGGTGGACAATTTTGCAAAGTTGACTCCCGTGTGCAAAAATTGCACACTCCCTCACTGAGCAAAACCCTAGTTTCAAAGATGGACCTACAAGGTGACACATGGGCCATGGGACCGATAGAGAGCGGCACCCCTAGCATTTTCCTGACATCCTGAATCCAATGGCATCAATGGTTCATTGATCTGAGCCACGGTCTTCATTCTATGGGTCGTTCCGTCTCACATCCAAAAGGCCTTCACAGACACTTATTGGATACCTGCCGGGGCCATAGAACTCCAATTTTGCAACAAAACCGGGTTCTGGGGAGACATGCAGGTGTGTCTAGGACAGTTCCAGCTGGGAACGCTAGCAACAAGTGCCCGGTGGATGATTTTACAAATTTGACAGCAAAAATTGCACACTCCCTCACTGAGCAAAACCCTAGTTTCCAAGATGGACCTACAAGATGACACCGTGGCCATGGGATCGGAGGGGAGGGGCACCCCTAGCACTGTCCCAACATCCTAAATCCAATGGTTCTAATGGTTCATCAATCTGAGCCAAGGTATTCATTTTATGGCTCGTTCCGTCTCACATCCAAAAGGCCTTCAGGGACACCTACTGGATACCTGCCGAGGCCATAGAACTCCAATTGTGCAACAAAACTGGGTTCTAGGGAGACATGCAGGTGTTTCTAGAACAGTTCCAAATCGAAACACTAGCCACAAGTTCCCAATGGATGATTTTACAAAGCTGACCCCCGTGGGAAAAAATTGCATACTCCCTCACTGAGCAAAACCCTAGTTTCCCTAAAGGCCTTTTGGATGCGAGACGGGACGAGCCATAGAATGAAGACCGTGGCTTGGATCAATGAACCATCGGTGCAGTTGGATTTAGGATGTCCGGACAGTGCTAGGGGTGCCCCTCTCCACCAGTCCCATGGCCCATGTGTCACCTTGTAGGCTTATCTTTGAAACTAGGGTTTTGCTCAGTGAGGGAGTGTGCAATTTTTGCACACGGGGGTCAACTTTGCAAAATCGTCCACCAAGCACTTATGGCTAGCATTCCTAGATGGAACCATCCTAGACACACCTGCATGTCTCCCTTGAACCCAGTTTTGTTGCACAGTTGGAATTCTATGGCCCCGACAGGTATCCAGCAGGTGTCCCTGAAGGCCTTTTGGATGCGAGACGAAATGAGCCATAGAATGAAGACTGTGGCTCAGATCGACGAACCGTCGACACCGTTGGAATCAGGACTTAGAGATAGTGCTAGGGGTGCCCCTCTCCACTGGTCCCATGGCCCATGTGTCACCTTGTAGGTACATCTTTGAAACTAGGGTTTTGCTCAGTGAGGGCGTGTGCAATTTTTGCACACGGGGGTCAACTTTGCAAAATCGTCCACCAGGAACTTGTGGCTAGCGTTCCTAGCTGGAACCATCCTAGACACACCTGCATGTCTCCCCTGAACCCGGTTTTGTTGCACGGTTGGAGTTCTATGGCCCCGACAGGTATCCAGCAAGTGTCCCTGAAGGCCTTTTGAATGCGAGACGGAACGAGCCATAGAATGAAGACCATGGCTTAGATCGATGAACAGTCGGAGCCATTGGATTTAGGATGTCGGGATAGTGCTAGGGTTGCTCCTCTCCATCGGTCCCATGGACCATGTGTCACCTTGTAGGTCTATCTTTGAAACTAGGGTTTTGCTAAGTGAGGGAGTGTGCAATTTTTGCACACGAGGGTCAACTTTGTGAAATCATCCGTCGGGCACTTGTTGAGGAATGATGATCATGATGATGGTGAGGATGTGGATGAGGGTGAGGATGGTGATCATGATCATGGTGGTGATGATGATGAAGATATTGATGATGAGGGTGATGAGAATGATGATCATGATGATGAATATGTTGACGACGATGATGATGATGAAGATAATGGTTCACCATGATGATGATGAGGATGAGGATTATGAGGATGATGATCATGATGGTGGTGGTGATGATGATGAGGGTAATGAGAATGATGATGATGATGATGAATGTGTTGGTTTACCATGATGATGATGAGGATGAGGATGAGGATGAGGATGAGGATGAGGATGAGGGTGAGGATGAGGAGGATGAGGATGAGGATGAGGGTGAGGATGATGAGGATGATGAGGATGATTATGAGGATGATGATGAGGATGAGGGTGAGGATGATGAGGATGATGAGGATGATGATGAGGATGAGGATGAGCATGAGGATGAGGATGAGGGTGAGGATGATGAGGATGAGGATGAGGATGAGGGTGAGGATGATGAGTATGATGAGGATGAGGATGAGGATGAGGATGAGGGTGAGGATGATGAGGATGAGGATGAGGATGAGGATGAGGGTGAGGATGATGAGGATGATGAGGATGATGATGAGGATGAGGATGAGGATGAGGATGAGGATGAGGATGATGAGGATGATGAGGATGATGATGAGAATGAGGATGAGCATGAGGATGGGGATGAGGGTGAGGATGATGAGGATGAGGATGAGGATGAGGGTGAGGATGGTGAGGATGATGAGGATGATGAGGATGATGATGAGGATGAGGATGAGTATGAGGGTGAGGATGATGAGGATGAGGATGAGGATGAGGGTGAGGATGATGAGGATGATGAGGATGATGATGAGGATGAGAATGATGGTGATGATGATGAAGATGTTGATGATGAGGGTGATGAGAATGATGATCGTGATGATGACGATGATGATGGTTTACCATGATAATGAGGAGGATGACGATCATGATTGTGGTGGTGAGGATGATGAAAATGTTGATGATGATGATGATGACGATAGTGGTGGTGGTGGTGATGAATATGATGATCCTGATGATGATGATGATTACAAAACTTGTGCAATCTATCAATTTGTACCAATTCTATGCAATTTATGAATCTATCAAGCTATCAATGTATGGCTGCAATAGTCAAAATATTAATGTCAATACTCAATGAGACCATGGAACAAAATCATAGCATACATGTACACCACATACCTATAACATAATACACAATAAAACAAGAAAACCACATACCCGATTACCTACCTATGGTCATTCAACTAGACCATTAGGATCACCTCGAATACTAATGGTTTGTTGTAGCATCTCGTGCTTAGAATAAGGCTATAAGTATCATGCCTTTGATGAGTTCTTCCTTGGCATTGTTTGTAGCTAGAGGTTTGTGCCAATAACTAAGTGTGTATAATGGTATACAATCCCACCTGGTCTATAATATTCATATGTATACCCTTTTCTATTTGCTGAGTGGGAAACCTGGTTCAAATATTCTCCCTTTATAACCATTGACCCAATTGAAAAATCAACTCCCTCAGAGTCCCACAATGGGACATTTAGGATTTGCTTCCCCTCTAAGCAACGTGCCAGACAATAGTCAGTGCGCCATGCATTGCATCTTGGGGCGACCACTGCATATATGTGACCTGGAGAAAATATAGTTCCAACGTTTTAGTCAACTAATTAGACACAACTAGTTGTCAAAAATATAAAAATATTAATCGAACCTGGTTGTATGAGATCTGATATGTGGTCATAGTCTAGTGAAATACTTGATTGGTCCTCCTCCAACTTGGATAATTCTATAGCTATCCGTCGACCAATGGGGAGTGATACACAGTCTCAGTTGTCAACCCAATCCATGGATTCACATTCATCCCATTCACCACTACTATATGGAGAACAAAAACATGACAGTTTCCTTGTCAGAATTTCAAGTATAGCATTGTCCAACGTTCTAACTGAATGAAAAGCACGACTTCCTTGTATGGTCTTGCACTCATATAACTGTGAATGATCTACATCCACCACCTCCCAAAAATATCTAACCACATGTGCTTTCCTAGTTGAGTGATCTTCCTGCCTTCTTGCTCCCTCCCCCATGACTGAAGCACACCATTCAACGATGGTTTTTGCTTTTCGGATGATAGATCCATCTATGAACTTCATTTCTTTCCTACATAATGCATTCTTTATGCACGCACCTGCTCCATTGTGTTCACCTTTTCCATGTCCGGTCTCAAAATAGTTCCAAATATGTGGCACCTTGTGCCTTTTGTGGAGCATACACAACCATTAGAAGACATGGGCATTTTTGAATTGCCCTACACAACTGTCAGACCAAATCCAATGTTGTTCCATCCGTATACTGTTATCCTTCAAGTGATTGTAGAACATTTGAAAGTTGTGTTGTACAAAATCCAAGTCGTGACACCTGACATCACTTATGTAGAAGTGATACTCCTTCAATATAGCCCTATTGTCTTCAGTACTATCTTCCCCATGTCTATAGGTGATATGGACCATTAGGCTAACCTGGTCCGAGCGATAGTATTGACTCTGAATCTCATTTTGCGGTTGAAGAGTGTAGTTTTACGCAAAATCGACCACTGACAGGATAGTCCCAATAGGTAATGTATCCCTGCATGTTCTAAACTGTTCATCTTGCCAACGAGCCACATGCACATGATTTACATATTGTTGTGTTTTTTCAAATAATTCCTCCATGAAGTCGCAAACCCGTACCTAGTATATCAACAATAAAGACATTATATCAATAGATTGTTATATATGAAATTGCAATTTGAAGAAAAAATAGTATCCAATAGCTCATTACCAACCTGAGAAGTGACCAATTGTATTTTTTTTCTTTTGTTCCCTCCATCAATATCATACGTGACATATTTGAATGATTGCAAGTTCACCTCCTTCCTCCCAAGTTCATGCTCATCGGTCACATGTATGCATTTTTCCAATAAGGTGAATCCACCACACCTTGGGCATGTCCCATCTATGCAATTTTTTTGATAAAATGTGCAATCGTTTGGTCTACTACACAAAATGCTATGAATAAAGTCTCTAGATGGAATCGGTGGTAATGCAGCTGAGCATTCCTGCACAAGAGTGTTCTGCAATACACGAAAAATATATGTATATGTGTCATAATAGTAACCATACTCAATGTGGTATCGACAACAACATGTGTTACGAATTGTGTTTATTTTAACATACCATGGTTTGCATTTTTCAAATGATCTTTGGCCCAAGTCAAGTTCGTTATGTTCATTCCTAAATCTCTCATATAATTCTGTTTGTTTCATATCAAGAAAATGTTTAATGTGTGGTTCACGATCCTTTGAACCCCTTCTCAATTTTAATACATCTTTTTGGTTGGAAGAAGGTCTAGTGTTGTCATGCCAAAAAGCTTGCACTAATCCCTTTACTGCATCAATGAGCTCCATATCAAAGCATGGCAACCTGCCAATGAAGGCCCAAACATTTGTTTGACCGGTTTCAAGTTGTTCTCTTCTAACACAATACCTACGAAGTGTCTTCACATTCAAATTAACAATTTTGGATGTAGGTTTAAGAAAACGAAGTGCCCTAGTGCTTTTGTTAATGATTGATTGTGACAACACATGACGAGCCGCATTGCGATCCTTTGAGCGAGATTTCTTTCCAATTGTACTAAATGCATCTACTAAACTTTTAACAATATGAGAACTTGGTTATAACTTTTTGGCCATCTTTATCCCTAATGTTCTTCTAACAACAGTCATATGCCTAGATTTCAACAATGATAAAAATAATTTGCACTTGTCCCCATCACATTTAGAATCAAAAAGGTTATCAAGTATTTGTTGAGTTTGATAAGCAATAGAACGTGTAGACAACGTACCTTCAAGTGAACTAATGAGAGTTTCATCAACCTATATACATCTCATAGTTCTTCGGCATGTAGTTTCTAATGGAGGTAAGGGTGTTGGAACTGGAGCATGTACACCATCACTAGGATGCTCTGGCGTTTCCATAGGAGCCCCTTGTCTTTCATTCTCTTGGACAGTCTCCATAATATTTTCTTCTTCCATTGTCAATTTTCCACTCAATGCCTCTCTAACTTTGTCGCTTGTATAACCACTACCCAACAAGTCATCCAATACCATATTTTGAGGTTGACTTGATGTGGCAATTGAAACATCACCCGATAAGAACCTATGTCTTACTTCTTCACTAATGCCATGGGGTGCTTGTTCATCAAATGTTGTTGAAATTGAGGACCCCTCTAGTGAATTTCTTCGTATTTCTTGAGGTGGATGGGTAGGAACAACCATGGCATCATCTATGGTTGGAATTGGATGAGTTTCCATGGAATGCCTTCAATTCAACATGTCCAATCTTTTATTTTCTCTAACTTCTTCCATGGTTTCTTGATGCTTCTCTTTCCCCAATTTCCTTTTTTGATTGCATGAATTCACCATGACCACAATGAGCAATACTAAGAAAATATATCCTAGAGGTGTGCTCAATTATTCAAATATCCAAATTATTTCTCTACTATGAATATAGGTTCTTCAAGCTTGCTCAATTGTCAATATAGATACTTCCTCAATTGTGAATATAGATGAACATCAATCTTGCTCAAATGTGAAAGTAAATTTTCTACCTCCCTTATGAATATAGAAAATTCTTCATTTGTGAATATAGAAATTTCAAGCTTGCTCAATAGGGAATGTAGATTCTTCTTCAACTGTGTTCATATAGATTCATCAAACTTGCTTGACATTGTTAATATAGAATCACCTTGAAGCTTGAAATTGTGAATGTAGAATCCTCTTGAAGCTTGAATTTGTGAATGTAGAATCCCCTTGAAGCTTAGTAATTGTGAATGTGGAATCCTCAATTCCAAATGCCAACTGTAGAATCCTCTTCAAACTTGTTGATTGTGAACATGGAGTGTCTTGAGCTTCCTCCAATGCTTTGACTGTTAATTTTGAAATGTCGTGCTGTATGGGAGACGGGAAGGCGAGAGGAGAAAACACAGAATGCGGGAGGATAGATGTATTTTTGTATAGACATAACGCGCTAGCATTATGTATACACATAACATGCTAGCGTTATGTACACACAAAACGTGCGCACGTTTCTTGAATATTAAAAAAACCTGGGTATTTAATATGTTTGGTGCACGTCTAAATAATGTACCTAGTTGCACAAAATACGCGCGTGTTTCTTTATTCATAAACGCGCTAGCGTTATTGAAATAATAAAAAAACCTTATTCAATAGTTTATTTAATAGTTTCTATGGGTTGGGGGGTTAAATAGGGATTTGGTGTTAGGGGTTTAGGGATTAGAGATGGGGGGTGGTTAGGTAGGTGTAAGGGGCTAGGACGGGGGGTAGTTAGGGGTAAGGGGCTGGGAGGGGGGGTTGGCGAGGGGGAGAGATAGAGAGAGACTGACAGAGGGGGTTAGTAATGGTTAGGGGGGGAAGGAGGGAGAGAGAAAGCGAGAGAGGAGAGGGTGTTGGTTGTAGGTACTACGAAAGAGAGATGCAAAGCGTGGTTAGATGTAGGTGGAGGTGTAGGGAAGAGAGAGAGATTGAGTAAGCCTAGGTTAGTAAGGGCTAGGGAGAGGAGGGGGTTTTGGCTAGAGGGAGTAGCAGATAATGAAGACGACGATGATGAAGATGAAGACGATGATGAGGATGATGATGATGATGATGATGAATATCATGATGACGATGATGATGATGAATATGACGACGAGAATGATGAGGATGAATATGATGCTGCTGCTGCTGCTGATGATGATGATGACAATGATGATGTTGAAGATGGTGATGAGGATGATGATGATGATGTTGATGATGATGTTGAAATTGATGATGATGATGATGATGATGATGATGATGATGGTGATGATGATCAATACATGATCATGATGAAGATGGTGATGAGGATGATGATGGTGATGATAAAGAAGAGGGTGGCGATGATGATGATGATGATGATCAATCATCAATCATGATGAAGATGAAGGTGGTGATGAGGATGATGATGATGGTGTGTTGTTACAGCAACATCCCCCCCCAAAATTTTGTAGATCTTGGGGCCCCTCCTTTCATTTTCCTAGAAAGACTGCCTAAAAAAATTTAAGTCTCCTTTGAAAACTTTTTGGACTTAGTTTTGCTTCAACTGAGGAATCTGCTTTAAAATATTGAAGTTTTTGTTCTAAGTCAAAACTCACAACTCTTTCCCGAAACTACGGAAGAACTCAAATTTCTCTCTCGAAACAGCTGAAGAATTTGGGATTCTCTCCCGAAACTACGGAAAGACTTAAGGTTGCGCCCTGAAACAATGAAAACACTTAGCATTTCTGAAACTTCGGAAGAACTTGGGATTCTCTCCCGAAACTACGGATGAACTCAGCATTCTCGCCCGAAACAGCGGAAGAACTTGGGATTCTCTCCTGAAATTGCGGAAACGTTCATCAAGTGTTGCCGCAGTAAGTTGTTCTTTTCCCCAAGTTACTTGACCGTTCACATTTTGGAAAAGACTTAACAAAGTCATTCATCAAATTCAGAAGGACTTACTGAGTCTTTCCGCAACTTCAGGACAACTCGGCAAAACCCGCTGCGATAAACTTTCGGGAGAGTGAATTTCGGAAGAACTCACAAAGTCCTCCCGAAACGTTGGAACAACTCGCCAAACCTTCCCACAATTACAGGGCATCTTTTTCATCTCTCCCGCAACAAGCGAATGCCTCGCCAAGTCTCCCGCCCTTCGAGAGGAACTCATGAGTTCTGGCCGCAACTGCGGATGAAACTCACGAGTCCTCAGCGCAACTGACGGTCACGCTTAAATGCCAAGTGGGTTTGAAAAGACCACGTCGTACGAGCATTAAAATCCGTTTTAATGTCATCACCTACTGTTAACACCCAAAAAGTGTTCACTACCTCATCTACCCCATTACATGGCTCATTTGTCCATTTTCCTACCATATTTCCCTTAAAATCCCACTAAAAAGCCTCCAAAAGGCCTAAAATGCCTCCAAAAGGCCACAAAACCATCAAAAAAGCCTCAAAAAGGCTAAAAAAACCCCTTTTTCCTCCAAAAATATCCAAAATTCCTCTAAAAATAGCAAAAACCCTTTAAAAAGGGAAATATAAAATATAAAATAATGAGGAAAAGGAGGAAAAAACCCTATACAGCTGCCCTAAACCATATGGTTCCCAAAACCATGGGCCAGCACTCCACCACCAAAAAACTATAAATAGGTGATGGAGATCCCTTATTTCACATCCACAATCAAGTATACCCTTACTCTGCCAAAATCTCTCTCGAAACCCTAGTTCACCATTGAACTATTTTCACCTTGAGAGCCCCTTTTGGCCCATTCCCACCATTGGAGAAAGAGAAGGAGCACATTGGAGCCTGGAGCAACCCTCTTGGAGATTGTAAGAGCTTCATCAACCTTCACTTTGGAGGTAACATTAATATAAAAACCCTTTATTTTACATTGTTGTTATTGTCTCATGCACATGTTTAGAGTAGTTTGAATTTATATTTTAGCATTGTTATTTACCATTTATTGAACTGCTACTAAGGAATCCATTCTCCTTAGTAGGTGCTCTTTTGCACAAGCTAGGGGTAAAACCCTAGCCACAGTTTTGGCGACTCCCCTAGGTTTGAATTTCTGGTTTTCATTTAAAAAAATTTCAGTTTTCTGCAATAATTTCCTGTTTTTCCCTTTCGGCTATCCCTTTCGGCCGTCGTACACTGAAACTTTTCCCTTTGCAGTCGCGTCCCGACCATGACTTTCAGGCCTTTACCTGCGACCCTACCGCGGCTCTCAGACTGTTTTCGGCGCCCTGTTGGTGGATTCAAGTCTGTTACCTGCGGTGCGACCGCAGCTAATCAGCCTGTTTGCTGCGATCTGACTGCGCCTGTCGGCCATTTTCCCGTGTCCCGACTACGGCTTTAGTCCATTTTCCTGCGTCCTGACTGCGTCTGTGAACCTTTTTCCAGCATCACGACTGCAGCTTTTCCCCTGTTTCCGGTGGCCCGACTGCGGCTTTTCCCCTGTTTCCGGTGGCCCGACTGCATCTGTCGGCCAAAAACCTGCGTCCTGTCCGCGCCTATTTCCCTCAAACTCGCGGTCCGACTGCTTAATTCCACCGCAAACCCGCGGTCTGATTTCTGCATTTTTTACAGTTTTGAGCCCAACCCTCTCTGCTGCAATATTTTCTGCACAGTTATCTGTCAACCTGCAGCCATCCTTCCGTATAGCCTTTTCTGCAAAATAATTTATGTACCCTTTACAGAATCTTTTTAAAATTTTAGTATTTTAATTCAGAAAATTTTGCATGTTCAATTTCAGTTTTGTTAATTAGAAAGTTGCCCCCCTTGTGGCACCTTTATTTTGGGTTCATCACCTCACGAGCACACACTCTAACACATAACTCAAGTGAGCCTTAAAAAATACTTAACTTAACCAATATTCTAACCCCACTTGGAGAACACAAAAGAATCTTTGTAGTTAGGTAGGATCGGGGGGATAGGCTTCCAATAACACCCCTTGGTTATTACACTTGAGACATAGTTGTTGTCCAAATAGGGAACCAAAATCCCCTATTACTTTTTGGCACGGTCACGACCAGTTTATCAGAGGGCCTCTCCCTTAGGAGGGTTGAAGTCGGGAGACTGGTTCCGGAGGCCTGAGTCGAATACCGCACTCCATTCAGTAACCGAAGGGCTACCTTTCGCAGTTCGCGGGATATCCCTGTATAGGGGTATTGCGATAAACGGACCAAACGACAGATTCACCTTTATGGACGTATCATGAACGGGGTATCTTAGTTGCCATTCTTCTAGGATTGACTACCCGGTGTCCCTCCCGATAGGGGGATATCTTAGCCACTTGGCTTTCCTATTCATATTGTCTGACTTGGATTTCATCACCTTGCAGAGGATATGTCTAGTTGAGTCAGAATACTTTTAGTTAGGTGTTTGCATGCTCCTTTACCTCCCTTTGGTCTAGTGAGTCCACCATTTTTTATTTTCTAGGAAACCTGCTGCTTGTTAGTATTCTGACCATCTTTGTTGATACTCCACCTATTGTATCACAACTGTTACAGTGGGTGTTTTGAGTTGGTTGTTGGCCTGAGTGCCTTGTTTTTGAGCTCTCCTTCTGCACACTCGGTTGCCTTAGGATTTTTGAGCTGTTTTAAACTCACCTCAACCCACAGAGATTTAACCCCATCTGTCACCATTGAGTCCCTGAGACATTCTCGGCGCCTCAGGGGCGAGCCCCCACAACACGGTTCACTTGACACCACCCGTCATCGCCACAGATCATCATCACTTAATACCACTTATCATAGATCTCGAGCCTTGTCACTTGACTCCACTCGTCAGCGGCACAGGACTCCGTCACCTGATATTGACGCCCCTTACTTTACCTCCGATTCTGAGGCAGAGTCTGAGAACCCTATTTACACTGCCCCTACTAGCCCCATGGTTGGCGTGACTTCCACTCCATTTTTGATAGGGACCATTGGTGGCACATCCACCACTACATCAGTTACTACACCTGTCTTGGGTATGCCCTCCATGGGGTCCCCATCTACAGCTCCCCTCACTGCACCTATTCCCGCAGCTAGAATACCTATTCCCACTCCATCAGTGGTTCATGCTACCCATGGTGGTGCAGGACCATCCTATACCACCTTAGTTCCCCCACTTGGGGGCAACATCCCAAACCCTACCCCCCCACTTGGGGGCACTGGCCCCAATTTGGCCCAACCCCCTACTGTGTCACATCCTTCTTCTAGTTTGCCATTCATGGCTAGCCTCAACCTTCCCGACCTGGCCAGATTGACCAACGATCCTATCCGACATGACTCTGCATGGCCTCACATGCCTACCAAGCTTCCTTCTGACATCCCTAAATTCGAGGGCAAGGCAGGTGAGGACCCACAAAACCATATCATGTCCTTCCATTTATGGTGTTCCTCCAACTCCATAGTGGACGACTCTGTTCGCCTCCGTCTCTTACAGCGCACCTTCACTGGCGCTGCAGCCAAGTGGTATATCGAGCAACCCCATGGGACCCATGCCACCTTCGCTTCCCTTGCCTCAACCTTTCTGCAGTTCTTCCAGTTACCGGTCCGCTATGACGCAGGCGTTGAGATTCACCTATCCTGCAGACAAAACACGGTCACCCACATCACGGACCACATTCATGAGTGGCGTCGACGCCGTAGCTTATGCAAGATCAAATTAGATGACCGTATCTTCCTAGATTGGTTCCTCAAATCCCTTCTCCCTGCCATTGCTAAGGATGTGGCATCAGAAAGACCCCAGTCTAAAGAAGAGGCCTTCCTTAAGGCCCAACAGTTCAACCTCATCTACGCCCAGTCAGGTTACCTCTATACCATTATACCGGACGCCCCTTGCGGCGATTCCTCCCGGCACGATGCACCGGGGGCATCCCACACTGCAGACAGCATCATTGGCCATGTTTCTTCGCATCCCCAACCATTTTCTATAGCACGTCCTAGTCCTGGCCCCGACCTTTTGCGAGCTACCTCCCAGTCTGGAGCAACCAACTCGTATGCTCCTATGACACACCACCATTCCCATGGACCTTCATGTCCACCTCAGTGCTTCGGTCATGCGACTCCCGCTTATGCTCCCCCGGTCGCCCCTCAGCCTTATTACCACCAGCAGGCTGCACCAACCCCTGCGCCGTCTCAAGCTCCACCTGCTTATTACCCGACACAGACAGCCCCTGTGGAAAACCCTCAACCTGCTCCGCAGCCATATTAGCAACCCCCTCAAGTTGCTACCCCTGCGCAACCTCCACCTACCTATCATCCCCTGCACCTGCGCAACCTCAGAACCCACCTGCTGCCCAAGGGCAAGTTTACGCCCAACATAACCCGCAGCAAAACCAGAACAACCAACGCAACTAGGGCCAATAGAACCGCGGCAAGGGCCGTAATCATGGGAACAACCAACCTACAGACCAAGCTGGTCAACCGACCAATCCCCCCGATAATAATAATGCGGCCCCTGCTAACCAAAACCCTGATCGCCCACCCAAGCAGGCTAAAAACCCCAATTTGTGAACAAACCACCCTTGTTCTATCTGTGGGGTCTATGGCCACTACACCCATGCTTGCCCCCATTTGGAGCAAGCTCGACAACTTTGGGTTGATGATTCCCATCGCCAAGGGCATGCAGCTCCTCAGGCACCACTCAACCCCCCTCAACCTCAACAGCCACCTTTGGTACTGCAAAACCCCTTACCCACTCAAGGCGTAGTGAACACTTAGCCGGTGGCTCCCCCTCAAGCCAATGCCCCCCAGCAACAGATCACATACGCTGCTCCTGATCAACCCATGTTTGACTCAGGAACCCACCACTTATTGATGATGTCATCCACTAACGTCAACCTCCAGACTCACCAGAACCAATATGGCTCCACCGCTGAAGCCCCTCCTGCAGAGAAAACCCTTAACGCTCATCCCACGGATCAGGCGTTACGTATACCTCCGCCTCCACTAGAGGGCACTCCTAAAGCCCCCCGTTTCCCACTTCGCCGTATCAACAATAACCCTAATGCGCGCGCTACGTCAAACTACAACATTGTGGATGACTTAGCCCAATCTCCCGCAGCCATGTCTGCATTAGAAGTCTTGAAAAACTGCCCCTCCCAGCGCAAGACTTTACTCTCTGCCATTGGGGCTATTGACCCAAACGATTCGAATTTGATGGCATTTGATTTGGACCAATCCGAACACTACCTACCTTCCAGCCTCGCATTCCAAGTTACTGTTTCCATCCGGAATCTTGTCATCCATCGGTGCATCATCGATGAAGGTGCCTCAACATGCGTTATGTCTACATTCGTATGGAAGAAGTTGGGATCCCCTCCTCTTCAGCAGTCCACCACTGCGTTATGTGCCTATGATGGTCGTTCGGCCCAGCCCCAAGGCCTCCTACCCAACGTCCCCGTCCAGTTAGGTGGTAAAACTGTCCTTATTGATATAGAGGTAATCAATGCCCAACTAGATTATAACCTACTACTTGGCTACATGTATTCCATGCAGGCGGTTGCCTCTTCCGTTTTCCGCACCATGATGTTCCCTCACGACGGATGCGTGGTTAAGGTTGACCAACTCACCTACTATGATCCCAATTCCCCCGCAGCACCAGAAAATGTTCTCCCAATGGTTGAACAACCTGTTTCTGGTGCCCCCACCTCGCTAGTCTCCTCTACGGGGCCCGGCGTTTACTCAGATGCGCCAATGACCTCCACCTTTCAATCTATTCCTCCCCCGTCACCCGCTAATGACGTGTCTGACCTATGTACCCTGTCCCATGACACACAAACTCCTAACAATCAACCTCCTTTGTTGCCTAAACCCCCTTTGGTACCTAGTCACATTGGTGTTACACCCATCCATACCATTCCTTTCCTAATCCCTCCTTCCGGAGTAGTGAGCGCCCCGGTCATGGCTACCCTTAGTCTCCCTGGGCTAACCTTAGGATTACCTGTTTGGTATCTTTCGCCTCCCGTTCGCCCGCCGACACCTGATGTTGTCCTGCAGCCGGTGCAACCCATTGTCACTACTAGTGAACCACCTCCCGGTGTCGCTACCCCATCATCCTCCGCGAACCCTCCTCCTTCCCTCAAACCCACTGGGGGTAGAGGTCCACAACCTTACAGTGCTGTACCACCTCTCAAAACAGTAAAAAATCCCCCCGTGTTCCGTGCTCCTCCCAAACGCTTGTTATGTGATGAGTTAGGCCACCCAACTCATCAATGCCCTCAGTTACCAGCATTACAGGAACACATGCAAATGCTCGATGATGACCCCAACATTCCCATCGTTAAACTCGATCCCACCGCCAAGCCTAAAGATAAATCACTTCGTACCAACCACCATTGTCCCGATCTCCCAGATTACAGGGTAGCTCTTTATGAGATGAACAATCTGGACCTTGAGACGGCACCACCCACGATCAAGGAGATCCACCCCCCCCGTCTCTTCCCCTTCTGGAGAGGTAAATACCATTTACACGATCTCTTCAACCACTACTCCCTCGTCAACCGATTTGACGAGCCAAACCTTCCGTACTGATGAGGATATTCTTGAGGCCCTCACTGCCCCGGATTATCCTTGGGATGACATGCACCACCGTTCCTATTTTATCCCAGAAGAAGCCTCCTCTAGCACAGCTACCCAATTCACAATTGAATCCAAAGATTTCCTCCCCGCTAAGGTCGACTGGTTTAAGGATCCTATTCCCGTGCCTGATGCCTTCGAGGAGGGTAACATGGCCAACATCTCACCTGTTATCCACATCGATATCTCTGACCCCCCTGGCATCAATGAGTGCATCGCCTTAGGAGCCTCCTACAGTGAACAAGAGATTGAGGCGTACAAAAAACTCTTCTGAGAATTCTGTGATGTCTTTGCCTGGTCCTATACCGAAATGCCCGGTCTTGACCCCGCCATTATCGAGCACCATATTGACACATGGCTTGATGTACCCGCCGTACGTCAGAAACAACGTCCCATTCATCCCTCAAAACTCCCAGCTGTCAAAGCCGAGATTGAGAAACTTTGCACGGCGGGATTCATTTATCCTATCGCTTACACCACATGGGTTTCAAACCCCATTCCTGTTAACAAAAAGCAAGGCACCATTCGAGTATGTACTGGATTCCGTGACTTAAACCGCGCTTGTCCCAAGGAAAATTTCCCCACGCCATTCATTGACCAACTCATCGATGCGTGTGCGGGGCATGAAGTCCTCTCTTTCATGGATGGTTTTTCCGGATACAATTAGATTCAAATCCGCAAGGAGGATCAGTATAAGACTGCCTTTACTACCCCATGGGGCACCTTTGCCTACCGCGTCATGCCTTTCGGCCTCAAAAATGATGGTGCCACCTTCCAGCGGGCCATGACCTATTGCTTTCATGATTTGGTCCACATCCTTCTAGTCTATCTTGACGACCTTACAGCTCGTTCTCGGAAATGATCAGACCACCTTAACGACCTTCGGCAGGTTTTTCTGCGTTGTCGCAAATATCAAGTACGCTTGAACCCACACAAGTGTGTCTTTTGCGTTTCGGCAGGTCGATTGTTGGGTTTCATTGTTTCCCAGAAAGGAATTACTGTTGATCCTCTGAAAGTACAAGCCATCTTAGACCTTCCCTCTCCTCGTACGCTCCGGCAGCTCCAAAGTCTGCAAGGGCGGTCCAATTTCCTTCGACGCTTCGTCCCTGATTACGCCACTACCGTTCACGGTTTTCTGCGCCTGCTTCGTACCCACGTATCGTTTGTGTGGGATGAGAAAGCAGAAGCTGCCTTCGAAGCCCTCAAGAAAGCTCTCACACAAGCCCCTTTGATCTCCCCTCCGGATTTCTCTCAGGACTTCATCCTTTACGTCTCGACATCCGACCATGCCGTGTCTGCAGTCTTGGTTCAAGAAGACGCTTCTCATCAGGAGCATGTCATTTATTACGTTAGCCAGACCTTGTCTGGACCACCACTGCGTTACCCGTATGAGGAGAGGCTTGCCCTAGCTGTATTCTTTTCCGTCCAAAAATTACGACATTACATCTTGATCAGCCACACCACGGTCATCGCCGACTCTAACCCCATGGTCTATCTCCTAACCCGGCGGCTCTTGCAAGGTCGTGTTGCTAAATGGGTCATTATCCTCCAAGAATATGACCTCATGTTCAAAACCCCTAAGATCACCAAAGCCTTAGCACTCGCCCAACTCATTACTGATCTACCCTCTCTTCTCTCGGCCCCACAAATCTCCGACGAGTTACCCGACAATCATTTGTTCACTATCTCGTCTGATGACCCATGGTACGGTGATATTTTATTATACCTTCGCACACAGAAGTTCAGACCCAAAGTCACCCATAATGGACGTCGTCGTATCCGTCACTAGGCCTCTCGATATCTCCTCTTAGGTGATGTCCTTTACCGGCGGGGGGTTGACACCATTCTTCGTCGTTGCCTTACACATGAGGAAGCTGAACACGTCCTTAACGACTATCATAGCGGTGCCTGCGGTAGTCATTTCTCTGGAATGGCCACTGCCCAAAAGGTTATCTGCGCCGGATACTTCTGGCCCACACTTTTCACCGACTGCATCACTGCGGTCAAGCATTGCCACAACTTCCAACTTTTTGCCCCCAAGGCTCGGACGCCACCTGCTCCATTACACCCGGTTGTCACCGTCGGTCCCTTTTGTAAGTGGGCCATCGACTTCATGGAGTGTAGACCCCCATCCGCTAACGGCCACAAGTACATCATTGTCACCGTCGATTACTTCACCAAATGGGCGGAAGCCATGCCCACTTTCATTTGTACCGCTGATACTGCTGCCCGTTTCTTTTCCAATCATGTTATCACTCGATTCAGGGTCCCTAAACAGTTGGTCTCAGAACATGGTTCACACTTTGAAGATTCTGTTTGGTGCGAGTTATCCACCCTCCTCAAGTATGAACACCAATTTTCCTCTGCTTACTACCCCCAAGGGAACGGCCAAGTAGAGGCCATCAACAAAATCCTAAAGACTATCCTCCAATGAACCGTTGACAAGCATAAGTCCAATTGGCACCACATGCTGTTCCCTGCCTTATGGGCTTACCGAACCTCCACTACGACCGCCACTGGTTTTACACCATTTCATTTAGTTCACGGAGTCGAGTCTGTCCTTCCTATTGAGTGTCAGATTCCTGCCTTACAGATCGTTGTCGAGCTTCTCCCTGATACCTCCCCCCTCGAGCAACATTTTCTATCTCTTGAACAAGCTGATGAAGACCGTCGTGCCACTCTCCAGAACATTGAAGCTGCCAAGAACCGCTCCAAAGCCGGTTATGACAAACATGTTCACCCTCGAACTTTCCACGAAGGGGACCTCGTCCTCGCATATGACCAAGCCCATGACAAAACCGGTAAGGGGAAGTTTGAATCCATGTGGCAAGGCCCTTACATCGTACAAACTTGCCTCGGCAAGGGGGCATATATTTTAGCCGACTCCGAAGGTCTCCCATTGCGGAACCCCCGTAATGGGTTGTACCTTAAGCGTTTCTACCCCTAAATGCAACCGCGGCCTCATTGGTCCGCCTTGTATAGTTTGTTATCTTTTTTGTTTTTCACCTTTTTTTTTACCATCATCTTACATTCCTCATTTTTGCATGCCCACAGATGGACCGTCTTTCACCTTGGTACACTGGCTTCGCTGACGGCTCAAGCCGTTGGTCTCCCAACCTGGCTTCTGCAGCATGGGTCTTATATTCCCCTTCCAACGAGATGATTCACCTTGACGGAATATGTATAGGCGCTGCTACCAAAAACCAGGCAGAGTATGATGCTGTGACCAGTCTCCTGACTGTTTCCCTCCAGATGGGCATACGTCACCTTCATGTGTTCCTTGACTCCCAGCTACTTGTCTCCCAGCTCAACAACTGTTACCAGGTGCGTGATCCCTGCCTCTTTAGAAAATTCCTGCGCACAAAACAACTTAGCCGACAATTTGAATCCATAACATTCACTCATGTCCCAAGAGCACAGAATAGTGTCGCAGACCAAATGGCTAACACCATCCTAGATTGGCATATCAATCATACCATGTAGAACCTCCATCAGGCATCATCATCCCATAACATCTCATACAAATATATAAAAACACAAAAAGATTGCATAACATCAACATTTGCATTTATGTACATAAACCATAAAACCACATTTGCATTCATAAGGGCATCCACGTGCCTACACATACATAAATCATGCTTGCATCACATCAAAAACACAAGGGGCATCCACGTGCCCATCACCCTACACTACTGGCATCCATATACAATATAAACATATAACAAACCATAAAGCGCATCCACGCGCGTACCACTAACACATCATCATAAAAAGTTGCATCCACGTGCATATATATATATCAAAAAATATCATGTCATAGTGCTATACATGTCCTGAGTACCCCTGAACTCAGCTATACACAAAATGGCTATACATCCCTAACGCCTCATATAATACATGCCAAAGCTACAAAACTCGAGGGGAGTCCCCTGTACTCCCTAATGAGAGTCGTACCCTACATCACTGTCGGCATCTGCTGCCTCTGAGTCCTCCCCTCGCTCCTCCTCTGGCAAGTCCTCATCCCCTACGGGCTCCTGTGCCCGTGCCCTGTCTGCCAAGATCGCCACTCGGATAGAGATGGATCTGAACTCCCGGGGTGCTCTCATGCACTCCTGAACCACGTTTGGATCGACGTCCCGCCACCCCTCGTCAGTCACCCCCACCAGCAAACGATCTAGCAGTGCCCGTACAGACTCTAGTGTCACCTTCGGATCCCGGCGTCGCACCTCTCCCCGCCCCGACAGAGCTGGAACGACCACAATCCCCCTCCGTGCCACATGCCCTGGCGGCGGCCTCGGACCCACATCTGCAGATTACCCATTTGTTAGTCACAGCATATCAATAACCTAGCATATATAAAACTTGACATTCATAACATGCAAGTAAAAAAGCACACATACCATCTGGCCCCCATGCCTGTCCAGGAGCCCGTGGCGCCTCTGGATCTCCGGTGTAATCCATATCCCTATATGGGAAGTCATCGAGAGTCAGTGGTATCTGGAGCCACTACAGTTACAACTCCTGCGTAAAGTATCGACCAACGTCGCCACCACCACAGCGGCACATCATCTCGCTCCACCGCACCATCCGCGGCTCCCTCCAACCTCCCGCTCTGATCGGCACCCACGGCCGCAATGTGGGTACCCTCTCCATAAAGAAGGCACATAAGAATGAACCATAGCAAAACCCCTTTCCATATTCCTTCGCTGCCGTCAGCTGCCACTGAACGCAGGTCAGGAACATCTGGCCCCACGCAAAGTAAACTCCATCCAGGATGCGCTCCACGAGCTGCATTTGCCCCCCATACACCTTCTCCGGTGACTGGGATCCCAACACGCGAACCACACAGGCTGCGATAGCCTGTATCGATGGATCCTGTAGGTCTAACACCCGGAGTGCATTCCTATGCACCCTAGCATCATGACCACAGTATCGCTCCAGCATGTCCTCCATGTCGACGTCCGCGGATACTTGTGGCTGAGTATCCGCAACCCTACCCAGACAGGGCAACCCTGTCAAGAAGTATACATCCGTCAGAGTGAGGTCCACCCTCTCACCCTGCACTCTGAATGCCTGTGTGTCAGGATCCTAGAAACTAATCAGTCGGTTCAGCAGCAATGCTGCCAACCGTATCATCGGTATCTGTGTGAACTTTAGTAGTCCGCAGTGTCCCAGTACTGCTCGCACAGGGCGGTTCCCCCGAATCACCGTCATAATCTCATCAGGAATCTCCCGCTCTCTCCATAGAACCTGTGGCATCCTGTCAATCACGCAAAGAAGACTCATCAGACTCATGTCAATCAAATAGACCTTCCCCCCCCCCCCGGGGACGCCCTCATAGCTCGGTCCAAAACCGCGGCTTTCGGGCTCCCTGCCGCGGTTGTCAGGCCTAAACCGGCGGACCTTAACCGTGCCTGTTTGGCCTAACCTCACGGTCTCACACCGCGTGTTCCTCCTTGGAACACGCAGTCTTAGACCGCATGACCAGCCGCGAAACATGCGGTCCCTAACCGCGTGGTTCACCCCCGAAATTCGCAGTCCCCAACCGCGGTTTCACCCCTAAAACCCGCGGTCCACCCCACATGGACCGTACAAATATCCCTAGGACCCACTACCCAACCCCCAACCCTAAAAAACGTGCAGGTATGAGTTTGACAGAATACCTGTATCTCCCGGATCTGAAATCGGTCGGTCGGATCGTCCAGAAATGCCACGTCAGCTCTGGTCCACTCTGATCACTAGTCAAAGTCAAACAAGTACAAATGACACATGTCATATTGGGCCCACTTACTATTTATAGTCAGTTGACTTTTTCTTATTTTGGCCATTCTGACCCCATACGAAGTCCGTTTTTTGAACCGTTTCCACCATTGGAATCAGCATGACGAGACCGTCATCATGGTCCACTCATTTGCTCTTTTTTACCCAGTCACTTTTTGCTCTTTTTTCAGACATCACTCGTCGCCTCGGTTTGCGTGCCACATTGACCGTTCTCTGTTTTCAGCATATTTTATATCATCGGATTCATTTTTCCGAGCCCGTGATGATGCTTGAGATCATTTCTCGCTCTCACGCCCATATTTTTCGGGTATTTTTTCCAAAATGCCCCTAGTCACCTCGGTTTCGTGCCACATCGGTCGTGATCCGTTCTTGACACTTTTTATATTGCCGGATTCATTTTTCGAGCTCGTGATGATGCTTGAGATCATTTCTCGCTCTCACCTGGTACAATTTCAACATTGTGTCCCTACACCTTGCTGCCTCGGTTTGCGTGCCACATCGGCCACCTACAGATTGTTCCACATTTGTACATGAGCCATTCACTCCTGTCATACTGCAAATATTTCATTATTTTTCCACCATTCATTCACCCCGCAAGGAGGCCCACCAGTGTTCCCCCCCTACCCTCGTTCTCGGTCATCTCTAATGTTCCTTGATTGAGCACTTCCTCCTTCCCTGGCCATTCCTTTTGTTCGGTATAATTTTATCCCTTTTTCGGGCCGGACAAGTCCTTTACGAAAAAGGCACTTCGGGAGTTTCCGTTAAGCTCTTTTCTGACTCCTTAAACAATGAAAAGATCGCCGAGCAATCTTGCTACCTTTCATGCTCGTTAAAGTACCTAAAAAGGCGTATATCTAGTATAAGTTTAACCCTTTTCCGGACCTGGTAGACTAATTATGAAAAAGGAATACTCTAGTCACACCGGCTAGAAGAGTTCTTCATTGCATCCTTTTATGCTTCTTTGGGCCTTGGAGACTAAATTTACGAAAAAGCAACCCCCTGGAGTCTTCTTATTTGCTTTCAGACTCTCTAAAATTGAAAGCAACCATGAGCATGAACTGTCCTGGGCTCGTATAAATCCACGCGACAGTACCATTCCATCCATTTAGAGTCTTCTTATCGTTTTCAGACTCCTTAAAATTGAAAGCAATCACGAGCATGAACTGTCCTGGGCTCGTAAAATCCACACGACAGTACCAGTTTCACACACACTTCTTCTAGTTCTTTGACCCATGAAGAAGTGTCCCCATGCCTCTTGGCACTATGATCAATCATCTCGGCAGCACCCCCAATCAGGTCGCCTTTGTTCAGAGTATTCTGCAGTCTCCTGCTCTTTTAGACCAGTTTAAGTCTCCCTCATCCCAGTCACCATCCCAGATCCAATCCAGCTATGATCCCTTTCCCTCCAGTCAGTTTCATATGCTGCCCGATCATCCCCACTATCATACTCTAAACAAAGGAAGTTTGAGTCCCCCCACTCTACTTGCCCAGTTATCCCCCCACAGTTTGTCAGTCCTGCCATCAGTACTCTCACATTTCGGTTCTCCACCTCGCGCTCCTGTCAAGGAAACATCATTGCCTTGATAGTTGCAGGTCTCCCTCTGTCGATGACAGCTCCTCTATTCCAGAGGATAGGCCCAGAGGTCCCTACGCCTTGGACTCATCACCATCTGCGATCAGTGCCTGCGGATCACTCTGAGCAGAGCCATCATTGCCTCTTAGAGTGGTTGTTTCTCACATGCTCGACTTCAACACCTTAATCGCATCGTTGAGAATCACGTAGGGTTATATCCCTTCAGTTTTTAGTCGAAGACCCCGGATTTCCCCCGACTCTAGCACATTGGTGAGTCACTTCGGAACACCCAGTTCTATGTTCCCATGGATGTCCAGGCTGCGTTGGCGATTGTATTCGGAAGCCATCCAGTTACATGCTTCCTTGAGTACCCAGTTCTGTTCCAGTTCAGTTTACCATCGGGGTTATGGCTCCCAGTCACTATGATCCAGCAGCTCATCAGTTCCTGTGGTACCCCATTCAGCAGCACTGATGATTATTCCAGTGCACCAGTTCTTCAGCTTACACATGGTCATCCCAGCAATATGTGCCAGATTTGTGTCTCCTCTAGACACTTATGATGTACACAGTGGTCCTCTATGTATTTTTTAGGTCCCTCTTTTCGGGCCTCACAGTTCTGTTTATGTATCTCGATACGAGCATGGGTATGCCCGCCTTGTCCATATATTGAGATTCTTCCTCAGCCATTGTTTGAGGCTATGTATATGTCAAGTCCCCATATTTTGGACCCCATTGTTATTTTTATGTTATATCCTGATACGAGCATGGGAATGCCCGCCTCGTCCATATGATCAGATGATTCCTCATCCATTATTGAGGTTATGTACTTTTAGTTCTTGCAGTTGTTCAGGATCGTTGTTCCGGGCTTCCGTTTGTTTCTTCTTTTCTCCACACCCCAGGAAAACCATACATGACTTATGATGTCCATCGGCCATACGATGAGCTCCTACCCTCGCACATCAGGGGGCAATCTGTTAACACCCAAAAAGTGTTCACTACCTCATCTACCCCATTACATGGCTCATTTGTCCATTTTCCTACCATATTTCCCTTAAAATCCCACTAAAAAGCCTCCAAAAGGCCACAAAACCATCAAAAAAGCCTCAAAAAGGCTAAAAAAACCCTTTTTTCCTCCAAAAATATCCAAAATTCCTCTAAAAGTAGTAAAAACTCTTTAAAAAGGGAAATAAAAAATATAAAGTAATGAGGAAAAGGAGGAAAAAACCCTATACAGCTGCCCTAAACCATATGGTTCCCAAAACCATGGGCTAGCACTCCACCACCAAAAAACTATAAATAGGTGATGGAGATCCCTTATTTCACATCCACAATAAAGTATACCCTTAGTCTGCCAAAATCTCTCTCGAAACCCTAGTTCACCATTGAACTATTTTCACCTTGAGAGCCCCTTTTGGCCCATTCCCACCATTGGAGAAAGAGAAGGAGCACATTGGAGCTTCGAGCAACCCTCTTGGAGATTGTAAGAGCTTCATCAACCTTCACTTTGGAGGTAACATTAATATAAAAACCCTTTATTTTACATTGTTGTTATTGTCTCATGCACATGTTTAGAGTAGTTTGAATTTATATTTCAGCATTGTTATTTACCATTTACTGAACTGCTACTAAGGAATCCATTCTCCTTAGTAGGTGCTCTTTTGCACAAGCTAGGGGTAAAACCCTAGCCACACCTACCTGTTTAATTGCCCGCACGTGTCAAGATTTATATAAGGGTGGTGGGGTTCATTGTTCCCATTATTAGTTTTTTATTCAAAGAACACCGTTTGGGAGAGTGCGTCATTTTGCTCTAGCTCAACGCACTCACCACCGTGTCAACCTCGTTCCACCACTGTTTCGCCTCTAAGTAGGTTTTTCAACCGTTATCTTTGTCTTATCTATACGTTGAGGTGTCTCTTGGGTGTTTTCCAGTTTCATAACGTGGCCAGTAGGCACTAGTAGCATGTATCCTTTTAAAGAGTTTACGGCCACCATGGCCCCCATAAATTTCTCACTGCTGACAGCTAGGAGTCATAACCATGACCAGTCATTCCCAGTTGGTCCTTTGTCTCTAAGTCGTTCGAACTTGTTTTTTTCCACGGGCTGCATTTTGGTCATACTCCTACCCAGATTTAATCAAACCCAAGTTTTATGACGGCTACATGCCACTTCTCAAATATTATCAAACCTAAGACAGCGTCAGTAGTAGCCGGTTGAGATACTAAACCACTCGCTTGTTCGGCTCAGATAACGATTGTGGAAAACAGTTTCATGTTTTCATTTTCCTCACAGGATTTTCCACTCCAGGCTAGCCTACCATTGGTCGTTAGAAGTACCATGATGTCGGACATCCTATCTCCAAAGACTAGGAAGGAAGTGGGTTTTACATGTCGTATAATTACCTTTTCAGAAGCATTTCAAAAGTTCCTAACCAGGAAATGTCTCCCTAGAATAATCAAGTCTGAGGACCATATTTTGTTTTCTTGAATGATCTATGTTTAGCTTGCTTCCCCAGCATGCAACCTTATAATTTTGTCTATATTTATCATTAGCATGCTAAAACTGTCTTACTCTATGTTACACTCTCATAATGTGTTACAATTTTATATTCATTCACATTTGATTGCTGACAGGGATAAGCCACGATGCCAAAAGGTGGTAGAAAGAAAGATAAAGTGATGGAACCAGAGCCAGTGCAACCAAGGACTGAAACTCTTTTCCAGGACACTAAGTGTACCACTGACGTTCTTACCAAGGTCCGTTGGGGAGATGTTTATTGGATGATCAGGGACCAAGATATCCTAGACATGTTATTGGAGGAAGAACAAATCTACCTCAACATCAGAACTTCCGGCATAGCTAGGGATTCTACTCGCCCTGAATTGTTCCCGTGCTCTAAAGTGATTGGATGGATATTGGAACATGCCAACCCACAAACAAGATTGTTGCATGAAAGCAAGGGAGAATCTTTCACTTCATTCCATCCATCTTATATTGTAGCAGCCTACAAACTCTCACATCCCCAGCAAGCTCTAAACAATGAATGGTTGGGAAAGATGAATAATATCGAGATGGATAAAAGTCTATTGGTCACAAGCAAGTAGCTGAGGAAGAGAGATAATGATGAATATGATGTTCAGAGCCTAAGACCTCCAATTAGATTAGTTTCCCTGATGTTATGCAGAATTTTTGGCATGCCCGATGGCACTGTATATAGGATACAATGGGATCCCATCATCCACTTCATAGCATTCAAAGGAACTGTGTTTGATTGGGATACCATTCTTTCGGATAGTTTGGCATCCACAGTGGCCGCAGCTAGAGAAGGTTTGGCCTTAAAAAATTCAGAATTTTACATCTCTGCATATCTTATTGACTGCATTTTGGCCAAGCTCTCTTTCCCTAGGCTAGGTTGCACGTGGGATTAGGTCAACATCCTGGTCTACACTGCCTATAAAATAATGTGGGCTCAAAATTACAGAGCAAACTACAAGCTCATCTGCGAAGAGTTCATCATGCCTCTGTATGAGCAGATGTTCAAGGAAGAGCCCAATTGCCTGTCAGAAAATGCCATGGAGGTCCTGGAAAATTATGGTGATTTTTACTTCTTAGAACAGGGTACTTACATCAGGATGTTTGGAGGTACCAAAGCACCATACATTTTTCC
This sequence comes from Larix kaempferi, assembly GCA_027924585.1. Classification (NCBI taxonomy): domain Eukaryota; kingdom Viridiplantae; phylum Streptophyta; class Pinopsida; order Pinales; family Pinaceae; genus Larix; species Larix kaempferi. The sequence continues at coordinate 679,913 of BSBM01001920.1, forward strand.
AAAATACGCTACTAATTATGTAGTCCTCAAGGAAGCAGTCAGGCAAGTTTTCCTTGATGGAATAGGAGGAGTGCTTAACAAGCAGCATAAGGCTTCTTTCCCTCCTTTTCCTTTCTACATAGGAGGCTATAAATTCTCAAGGGTTGCAACAGCCAAGGAGTACATTCAAGAGTTGAAATCTTTCCACTTCGGTGAGGTGATCTTCCATAGAAATGATAGGCGAAGCAAGTTTTCCAAGCATTGCAAAGAGGTATATGCTCATTTTGAGTATGCTCATTACTATGATGCAGAGGAAGAAGTGTTCAGAGGCATCAACAACATGACTGAGTTGCAGATTTTTTGTCACGGCAGTGGAGCTAGTTCTAGCTCTGCCATGGCCCGAGAAGCCAGTCTGTAGAAACAAAGGGAAGCAGCTGAGACCTTGTCCCATGAAGAACAAAGATTGAAAGAAGAAGCAAGACTGCAACAGGAAGCTGAAGAAGCAAGGTTGCAGAGAGAAGCTGAGGAGGCAAGGCAGTAGAAGGAAGCAGAGGAACGAGAGCAGAGGGAGGAAATTGAAAATCGGCAGTGGGCTGAAGAAGAAGAAGGAAGGCGTAAAGCTGAAGAGAGACAAAAGGCAGAAGAAGAGCTTAAGACCAATGAAGATGCCCAGGAAGGTGGCTCCGACACCCAAGATAGGGAAGTAGACACATCTCAAGTAGGTGGCTCCGGCACCCAAGATAGGGAAGCATAAACATCTTAAGTAGGTGGCTCCGGCACCCAAGATATGGAAACAGACACATCGCAAGTAGTGCAGACCCCACCCATGGAGACAGAAGTACATGTAAGAGATCTCCCGATCATCCCTTACACCCCATCAGAAGATCATACTGTGTCTCAATGGGATGAATTTGAGTATTATAAGAAGAGGAAGGCGGTGGTCTTGAAGTCGGAAGAGAGGATAAAGAGACTCTTCCAAGAAGATATTGTCACCCAGCAGGAGACCACAGTTATGCAAAATACAAATAAGGATCCCATAGCCATGGCATCCACCGCTGTGTTAGCAGCAAAAGAAACAAAGGACAATGTAGTCGATATGGTCAGAGAATTTGAGTCAACAAAGAGGAGAGCTTGCATGCTGCAACATACTATGGCTAATGAACAGTCTTACAGGGATCTTGTAGTGAATAAATATAATCTCCTGTCTGTTGATCACAAGGAGTTTTCAAATAAGTATTGTCATCTAGAAGAAGTAAAGGAGCACCTGGAAATCCAGATGATGGTTCTAGAAGCAGAAAAGAACGATTCTGAAGCTAGAGTTTTTCATCTGGAAGCAGATACACATGCAATGGTTGAATAGTTAGAGCATGCAGAAAGCAGAGCGATAGATATTTCTCCCTTTCATGAGCTGTCCTGTGACATTTTGAGACAAATGCACGTCACACAGGAGCTGATTACTGAGGAAGTGTGTAGGCTCAAAGCCATGATGGTTAGGTTGAAAGAAATCAATGCAGAAGCTAGTAGGCTTAAGGGAAAATACACTCGTGTTAAAGCAAGCATCCTAAACCAGATGCAATGGAGAGAAGGGAAGGTTGATTTCCCCAAGCATCTCCCAGTCAAATCTATAGATGATTTTAAGGAAGATGTAGCCCTTATGGAGTTTTGAAGGAACTGTGGCCTCAAGATGATGGCTAAGATCCAAGGAACAATTGAGAAAAGTAATAGCCTGTATCAAAAGATCCATGAAGTGCATGATAAATGCAAGTTGATTTTTCCTCAATCCCTTGATGAGTTTCCAAGCAAAGAGAAACGTTTGTCAAACTTGAAGGAAGATCTAGGCATTCAAATAGAATATGTAAAGAAGATTGATGTCCTGGCCACTGATGATCTCCATCACTATATTGGACTGTCATCAGTATACAGTCATTTGCTTAAAGAGATCCACCAAGTAGCAATTGCAGAAATTCATCGTTTTGAAGCAGAGCTTGGTAAGCATGTGACTTCCCAGAAGATCTTGCTCCCTTCACCATCAAATGTCATTGTCAGGGACACGGGTATCTGGTTCATTTATATTGTAGAAGAGGAAAAGAAAGCAACAACAGTAGCAGTAGCATCCAGCACAAACACTTCATCCCCAGCAGAAACGCCACCCCAAGGATGAACACGCTAGTCATAATGCGTTGTTCTTATTTTGATCTGTTTTCCCTGTGTTTAGAGCATAGAGTCACTAGACAACTATCCTTTTCTATTTTTTGAGAAAATTTATGTTATAAGAAAAGGGCCACGATTTGTTTATTTCTGGAAAAAGCCTTTAAAGGACAAGTGTGAGAGCCAGGTGGTAGCCCAAGAGGAATTTTGTAAAGATATAAATAGAGGCTTAGGGAATAGTGTAGAGGACTTTTGGTAGGGAAAGGAACTTTCTTAAGCTTGTACGAACTATTTTGCACTTGCTTCTAGAAAGTGAATTTGCCTAATATGAGCCTGGAGAGGATGCATCTTGCCTGGGAATGTGTGTACGATGTCTGTTGGATTCTTCTGGTGACATTTATACATATTTTAGTGAAATCTTTCTCTGTTGTTCGAATTATTTATGTGCAATGAATGATTTTACTATGCTTTGTGCAATTATGTTTCTCTTATATGAGTAATAGACTGCTTTCACATGTATTAAACGCTATCTTTTATATTCTTCCTTTCTTGCTGTGGATGTATCTTTATGATTTAATGGCTGTCTATTGATCTTCAGATGCTTCTTTCAGCATATTACTCATACTTATAGTTTTTCTGCTTGCAGGGATAGTTTAGGTTTATTTTAGTTTTAGACACGGATTTTTTCAAGTTCTGCATTTAGAATAAGTTAGCTTAGGCATTTGCATATCATTTTTAACCATAAAATCAAAAAAGAATGGTGGATCGGGCCATAACCAGTTTAATTGAAGCAAATATCCAAATCTGACGGTTGTCGGAACCGCTAACCGGATGGATTCCCCATACCAAACGGTGGATAATCTAATTGGAATAGTCTACCGGGGAGAATCCCTTTCTGCATGATGCTATGATCTTTGGGGCATCAACAGTTTTTGGCGCTAGAAGGAGGGCCTGAAGTTCATGGCTGATAAAGGAAAATCTCCCACTGTAAAAAATGTTACTGAAAACCCGCTTAAAATAGGAATTTCAGACGGCCCAAATCTTGAAGTAGCAAATCAAGAAAACCTCATCTCTGATTCTGAACCTCAAGTAGTATTGTATACTATGCCTTTTGTAGAAATAGAAGATTTAAGAAAACATACACGATCTTATGTTAGAAAACTAGGTGGTTTAAACGTAGTAAATTTCCTCCCTAGGAAAAGTTCTCCTAGAAAAGAACGACAGTACACCCATAATTCGATTCTTGTGCAGAATATTGAAGAACTTGTGAATTTAACCCCTGAACAAAGTCGATCTTGAAAACCCAGAAAATATTTTAGATCCAGAAATTCTTGGAGAACTTATTACTCCAAAGAAAACTCCATTTAATTCACCACACAACTCTCCACATAGATACATGGTTGTACCTGCTTGGAGAGCGAGGGGAGCATTGAATCTAGCTGGGCCATTCCACAATCTGCCTAAAAATCCAGAGAAAGTCTTGCCTAAATTCGACCCAGGAAAAGCCATTTCCGCTGAAGATCATCTCAAGAGTTTTTATTTATCCCTAAATCTTTTAAATGTACAACATGAAGATGTAGTTTGTATGCTTTTTCCATACACATTTGAGCCGAAAGTCTCTTCTTGGTATGTTAGCTTACAACCTAGCTCGATTTCAAGCTGGGATGAATTTGAAAAATGTTTCTTAAAGAAGTATGGAAACCAAAAGACTGTAGCTACACTCATGAAAGAATTATTGTCCGTAAGAATGGAAAAGAAAGAAAAGGTTCAAGGCTTCAACCAAAGGTTCACAACACTCTTAAATAATTTCAGTGAAGCAAATAAACCAGCGGAGGAATCTCTGGTTGAATATTATACAACAGCTCTTGAAGGGCCCATAGCAATGTTCGTTAAAAGATCTAAGAAAACCACCTTGATAGAAAATTTTGAAGAAGCTAGAAATGTGGGAGAAGAAGCGGATGACATTGCTAAACATGACTTAGATGCAGAGACAAAACCAGCAGCTAGTAAAAAAACCTTGCTGCTCACCAGAAATAAAGAAGAGTCATCAACAGACATGGAGAACGTAGTTAAGATGATGCAGAAGTTGTCCAATAAAATTGTAGATCTCGAGAAATATAAAGTTGCTCGTACATCTAGGAAACCTTTCAAGCCATTCTAAAAAAAGAGAGAAGACAGCGATCAACCTCATCCATCTATGAACACTTCTCCTGTTTTAAATCTCAATGAAATAGGGATGGGAAACTTCTGCACCTTTCATCAAGAACCGCACTAGGAAAAGAGTTGCGCACAATGGATTAACTCTATGAGTTTAATCATGAACCAAATGTTGGATTCACAGATTCCAGATCAAGACGATCCTCCAGAGGAATCGATCCCCGAGGTAGAGGAACCGCCTCCAGACACCACTATGGTGCTATGGGATTGGGTACCTTTAACTGAATTGGTAGAAGAAGATCTCGTGGAAGGCTCAACCTCTGTTGTAAACATTAACACTCGTAGTAAAGGTCCCATTACAGATCCTGTGCCAAACTTGACTATTCCCAAGCCTAAGATTTCAAAAGAACTACCTAGAAGACATATAACAATCATTCCACCGCAACTTAAATCTAACCCAACAATGGCCAAGCAGCCAAGCATTGACACCATAGTTCAACAACCAAAGGTCATAGTGAATAAAATAGACCATCCGACTAGAATTGTTAAAAAATTCGATATAGGATATGACATTATTGAGGATATAAAGAAAGTAAAAGTAAATGTATCAATATTCGATATGTGCAGTTTGCCTCAGCAATGAAATAAGTTGTTGCATGCTCTGCAATCCCATCCCAGCACTCCATTAACAGATACTCAAGAAGATCCTGAAATTAATGAGGCTAGTATCGGCGAGAAATCCAAATCTCAGACATTGCCATTCCTTTTAACCTTTGAAATTTTTAATCACAATGTTCACAATTGTCTGGTAGATTCTGGAGCATCTTCAAATGTCATGCCACTGTCAATTTGTAAAAAAATTAATGGGCAACCTATTCCATCTCTTGCCCAAATCATTCAGTTAGATAGGATTGTTGTCAAAGTTATTGGGGAAATGAAAGATGTCCTCATTAGATTGTCAGCCGATTCTAGAGTCTGTCAGTTTATTGACATAATGGTAGTTGATATTCCTGAGGCCTATTGTTTGATCCTAAGTAGGGACTGGTCCACAAAGCTGAATGGTTACTTTGCAACTGATTGGTCTCATTTGTGGTTTCCTTATCAAAATAGATAGAATCAGATCAAGGTCCTGAGAGAACCGCACATGAAACAAAATGTAACTCAACTAGAGGGAAAGAATGAGGTTGTAGCCTTCTCATCCTCAGTTTTGGGGAATTATTTCTTAGAAATTGATCCGAGTAATTATCAGTCTGAAACTATTAGCCATGAATCAGATGAAGTACAATCTCCTTCATTTTTATCGGACTGATGATATTGACTGTAATATAGTTAGTTTAGTCACTGAATTAGATCATAAAGAGACTAACTTAGCTGAATCAAAAGATCTGTTTTGGACATTATAATTTGACGGTTCTAAAAATTTGGAAGGATCCGAAGCCGGTTGTGTTCTGATGGATCCGGAAAGAAATACGTATTTTTTGTCCTGTAGGTTAGAATTTGATTGTACCAACAACACTGCTGAATATAAAGCTTTGGTACACGGATTAAAGAAGGCCATCGGTTTAAATGTTAAATACCTGAAGGTTTTTGGTGACTCAGAAATAGTTGTGAGATAGGTAAGAGATACCATTCACTGTCTCTCACCTCATTTGAAAGGTTATCAGGCTGAGGTATGGGATTTAATTATGCATTTTGATGCTTTCAATATAAAGTCTATTCCTAGATTGCAAAATTTTGTAGTTGATTTGTTAGCAACATCCGCTTCCAGATTGGTGCCAACTAATAACAAGTGCTCAATTGAATTAATTTTCAGGCCTTCTGTCCCTGACAATATCACAAACTTCAGGGTCTTCGATGATGACAAACAGATTATCAGTTTTCTAATGAACGAAGACATTTTCCAAGGAGCTGTGATAGATGAAGAAGAACACGATTATGATTTACAAAAGAAGGATGCAACTAAAGGAAATTTCATCCCCAAAGGGGTAAGGTCACTCGAAATGTTGTTTGATCTTCAAAGTAAGTTCAAAAGGCCAGCGAATACCAAAACCAACAGTTCATCAATGCAACATGAGTTAGTTAATTTGGGCACCAAGGCTGAACCAAAGTTTGTCAACCTTGGAAAATGTTGTTCACCGAGAGAAAGAGATAGGTTCATCAAACTATTTCGACAATATAAGGATGTTTTTGCATGGACTTATGAGGATCTGAAAACATATGACGTTCGCATTATTCAACATGTCATACCAATGAAAGCAGGAGTCAAGCCATTTCAGCAGCAATTAAGAAGGATGCATCCTACTCTGGAACCTCTGTTTCAAAAGGAATTGAAGAAGCTACTGGACGCTAAAATAATCTTTAAGGTCTAGCATTCTGAGTGGGTTGCTAACTTAGTTCCCATGAGAAAGAAGTCAGGAGAGATAAGACTATGTGTTGACTTCAGAAATTTAAACAAAGCTTCAGATAAAGACAACTATCCTGTCCCTTTAATGGAACAAATTCTTCAAATGGTGTCAAGATATAAGCTATTTTCCCTTCTTGATGGTTTCTCTAGCTGCAATCAAGTATTAGTAGCCGAAGAAGATCGTCTTAAGACTACTTTCCGCACTAAGTGGGGAACTTTCACATATAGAAGGATGCCATTCGGCTTGATAAACGCAGGAGCTACATTCCAGCGAGCTATGGATATCGCCTTCCGAGGATTGGGTGGTCAATGTGTTGTTGTTTATCTAGATGATGTGATAGTTTTTTTGAAGAAAAGGGAAGACCATGTTGTTCATTTGAAGCATATTTTTTATCGTTGTCGGAAATATGGTATCTCATTGAATCCCAAGAAGAGCGTGTTCGCTATTCCCGAAGGTAAACTATTGTGCCATATCATTTCCAAAAGAGGAGTATCAATATATCAGGAAAGAGTACAAGCTATCAATAGAATTCCAATGCCTCATAACAAGAAATCCATGCAGTCCTTTATGGGCACTATCAATTTCGTCAGAAGGTTTGTTCCAGATTTCACGCAAATTGTTAAACCTTTACAACAAATGGTCAAACAAAGCATATAGTTCAAGTGGATAGATTTAGAAAATGATGCGTTCAGAGACATTAAGGCAGCCATAGCTAAAGCTCCTTCCTTAAGAAGCCAAGATTTTGACAAGGATTTTATCATGTATACCTTTGCTTTAGATGACTCTCTCACGGCTGTGCTCACGCAAAAGGTGGAACTAGGGTAAGAGTACCCAATCTCGTTTATGAGCATTGGTCTGCAAGGGGCTGAACTAAATTATCCCATTGTCGACAAGCATGCGTATGTTGTCTTCAAACAGTTCAGACCACATATTTTTAAGAATAGAACTAAGGTTATAGTTCCCGACCCAGCTGTTAGATCCCTCTTCGTTCAAAAGGAATTAAGAGAAAGGAGGGGAAACTGGGTCACAGCTCTTCAAGAATATGACTTAGAATTTAAACCGACCATTATCATCAAAGGGCAAGGCCTGTGCAAATTGCTTACAAAAAATCCAACTAATGAAGAGCAGCATTGGAAAAATGAAGCTGAACTGAATTCAATTGAAGTATGTCCTATCTTCACAGCTCCTCAATCATGGTATAGGGATTTGGTGCATTATTTGCAGCAAGGATACCTACCTGAGCACTGGAGCTCTAAGCAAAGAAGGGCACTCCATTTGAAGTCAGCAGCTTATCAAATCATTGATGGGATACTTTTCAGAAAAAATTACGATGGAATTTTTCTTAGATGTCTAGAAAAGGAAGATGCAAGTAAAGTTGTCAAAGAATTACACGATGGTCCCGCTGGTGGACATTATTCAGGGGAGACAACAGCTCATAAGATACTTAGAGCTGGATATTATTGGCCCACTCTATTCCGAGATGCCCATGTGTATGCACGGAACTGTGATATATGCCAAAGAAGTGCTGGGAAATTACCTAAGGCAGCAGGACCCTTGCAGCCAGTTATTATCTCTGAACCTTTTGAACAATGGGGCATAGATGTTATTGGAGAGATAAACCCAAATTCTTCTTTACAACATCGATACATTCTGACGGCTACCGACTACTTCACCAGATGGACGGAGAATATCCCATTGTGCAAGATCAATGAAGATGCAGTCATCAGTTTCTTGAAGGAAAACATCATAACCAGGTTTGGGGTTCCAATTTCCCTTGTTTTTGATAATGCTCCCTATTTCTCGTCTTTAAAGATAAATGAATTTGTTTATGAATGGGGAATTAAACTGCATTATTCATCCAATTATTACCCTTAAGGAAACGGATTAGCTGAATCATCAAACAAAAACCTTATTCGATTTCTCAAGAAGACTGTGATAGAAAATCAGTGAAGTTGGCATATAGCTCTCCCAAATGCCTTATGGGCAGATAGGGTGACTCCAAAGAATGCATTAGGGGTTTCCCCTTACACTCTTGTCTATGGCAAGGAAGCCATCCTCCCTCCCAACATCTTGCTTCCATCCTTACAATTGTCCCAAGCCTCTCAAGGGTCTAGTAGCCAAGTCTTACAATCCAGGATCAATACCTTGCTTCAACTTGAAGAAGCCCGACAGAAAGCTAAAGACCGATTCCATCAGCACCAAGACATAGTCAAAAGATGGTTAGATAAGAGGAAGTCCGGTAAAAGAAGTTTTGAAGTTGGGTATTTAGTCCTAAAATGGGACCATAATCATGAAGGCAAAGGGATGCACACGAAATTCCAACATTTATGGATAGGCCCTTACCAAATTTTTGCAAAGCTCGTCACATCAACTTACAAGCTGACCGACCTCTAGGGAGAGGAAGCAACCCTTCCTCTCAATGGCCTCACCTTGAAACAATACTTTGCGTAGTCTCACTGAGACTTTCTGTACATAAATAAAACCTTTTCTTTTATGTTGCTTTAGCCCCTTGTTTTCATTGTTTTTAGCTATGTTGTTTCTTTTCTCAGCATTTGAACTTTTTGTACAAAGTTTGTTTTCCAAAAAACATCTGCGGTCGGGTTTCTCATCAAGATAGATCTCTCGAAGAAATCTCACAACTTGTGAAGCCGAAAATACCCTCAAATGAAAGTCTATCTATGTACTTTGCTCTTGCTGAACGTTATCCAGAAGGAAGGAATCCTATTCTATTGGTCACACTAACCCTTGTTTAAATAGCAGAGATCTATGATTATCTTTATTACTATCTTCGGGCTCCATCCACTCTCACACTTAAAGGCATCTCAAAAATTTCACTGAAGTTGGACCCACAGAAAGTAGCACATCTCAAAGGCATAGGGTATTGAAGTGACTCCATACTGTAAATCTAACAGCCAAAATGGCTTATAATCAAGGGTCTTTTTTCCAGAGATTCTTGCCTCAATTAAAGCATGGTTGAGACAAAAGCAAAGCAAGAAAGTTGTCCAAAAGAATCAGCTCAAGCTAGGCTCCTCTCCGTCTGTGAGGCTTGATCAATCAATAAAATCTCCCACTCACACAAAAGGACATTATGGATTGAGGAGCCAAAATCAAAGATCATATTTAAAGAAAATATTTCTGGAAGGCCCAAACAGCAAAGCTGTCAAATGTTTGAACATCCAAAAGGATGCAAGCGGCATGGGAATGAGGAACAAGAGAAATAATGTCTATGAGAAGGTGTTGCAAATCCTATGGAGTCCGATAGCAGTAGCCATCTGAAAGATGAATCTTCTAAAATGAACCCCATATGCTGGCCATTTGAAAGTTTTAAAGATGTCTTCATTAAAGCTACCCTTTCCCCAATGCCCAGCAGATAAAATGACTTCTTCCTTTGTTGAGATTCGAATGCTGAGTTGATTATTGCATATAAGATGGATATCTTTTAAGAAGGTTTTGGATCAATGAGAGGGATTTTTTCAGAGATCTGTGTTCACCAGCGACTCGCCAATTGTTGTTGCAGCAACATCCCCCCCAAAATTTTTGTAGATATTGGGTCCCCTCCTTTCATTTTCCTAGAAAAAATTTTGGACTTAGTTATGTTTCAACTGAGGAATCTGCTTTAAAAAATTGAAGTTTTTCTTCTAATTCAAAACTCACAACTCTTTCCCGAAACTGTGGAAGAACTCAAATTTCTCTCCCGAAACAACGAAAGAACTTGGGATTCTCTCCCGAAACTGCGAAAAGACTTAAGGTTGCTTCCCGAAACAGCGAAAACACTTAGCGTTTTTGAAACTTCGGAAGAACTCGGGATTCTCTCCCGAAACTGTGGATGAACTCAACATTCTCGCCCGAAACAGCGGAAGAACTTGGGATTCTCTCCTGAAATTGTGGAAACGTTTGTCAAGTGTTGCCGCAGTAAGTTGTTCTTTTCCCCAAGTTACTCGACCATTCACATTTCGAAAAAGACTTAACAAAGTCATTCGTCAATTTCAGAAGGACTTAATGAGTCTTTCCGCAACTTCGGGACAACTCGGCAAAACCCGCCATGATAAACTTTCGGGAGAGTGAATTTCGGAAGAACTCACAAAGTCGTCCCGAAATGGAGGAACAACTCGCCAAACCTTCCTGCCATTACGAGGCATCTTTTTCATATCTCCCGCAACAAGCGAATGCCTCACCAAGTCTCCCGCCCTTTGAGAGGAACACATGAGTTCTGGCCGCAACTGCGGATGAAACTCATGAGTCCTCGCCGCAACTTACGGTCACGCTTAAATGACAAGTGGGTTTGAAAAGACCGTGCCTTATGAGCATTAAACTCTGTTTTAATGTCGTCACCTACCCGTTTAATTGCCCGCACGTGTCAAGCTTTATATAAGGGCAGTGGGGTTCATTGTTCCCATTGTTAGTTTTTTATTCAAAGAACTCCGTTTGGGAGAGTGCGTCGTTTCGCTCCAGCTCAACGCATTCACCACCATGTAAACCTCGCTGCTCTACTGTTTTTCCTCCAGGTAGGTTTTTCAACCATTATCTTTGTCTTATCTATACGTTGAGGTGTCTCTTGGGTGTTTTCCCATTTCATAACGTGGCCCAGAGGAACTGGTAGCATGTATCCTTTTAAAGAGTTTACGGCCGCCATGGCCCCCATAAATTTCTCACTGCTGACAGCTAGGAGTCATAACCATGACCAGTCATTCCCAGTTGGCCCTTTGTCTTTGAGTCATTTGAACTTGTTTTTTTTCCACCAGCTACATTTCGGTCGTAGTCCTACCCAGATTTACTCAAACCCAAGTTTTATGCCGGCTACATGCCGCTTCTCAAATATTATCAAACCTAAGACAACGTCAGTAGTAGTCAGTTGAGATACTCAAGCACTCGCTTGTTCGGCTCAGATAACGATTGTGGAAAACGGTTTCATGCTTTCATTTTCCTCATAGGATTTTCCACTCCGGGCCAGCCTACCATTGGCCATTAGAAGTACCATGATGGAGGACATCCTATCTCCAAATACTAGGAAGGAAGTGGGTTTTACACCTCGTATGCTTACCTTTTCAAAAGCATTTCAAAAGTTTCTAGCCAAGCAATGTCTCCCTAGAATAATCAAGTCTGAGGACCATATTTTGTTTTCTTGAATGGTCTATTTTTAGTTTGCTTCCCCAGCATGCAACCTTATAATTTTGTCTATATTTATCATTAGCAAGCTAAAACTATCTTACTCTATGTTACACTCTCATAATGTGTTACAATTTTATATTCATTCACATTTGATTACTGATAGGGATAAGCCACGATGCCAAAAGGTGGTAGAAAGAAAGCTAAAGTGATGGAACCAGAGCCAGTGAAACCAAGGACTGAAACTCTTTTCCAAGACACTAAGTGTACCATCGATGTTCCTCTTGAGGTCCGTTGGGGAGATGTTTACCAGATGATCAGGGACCAAGATATCCTAGACGTGTTATTGGAGGAAGAAAAATCTACCTCAACATCAGAACTTTCGTCATAGCCAGGGCTTCTACTCGCCCTGAATTGTTCCCGTGCTCTAAAGTGATCGGATGGATATTGGAACATGCCAACCCATAAACAAGAGCGTTGCATGACAGCAAGGCAGAACCTTTTGCTTCATTCCATCTAGCTTATATTGCAGCAGCCTATAAATTCTCACATCCCCAGTAAGCTCTAAATGATGAATGGTTGGGAAAGATGAATAATATCGAGATGGCTAAAAGGCTATTGGTCACAGGCAAGCAGCTGAGGAAGAGAGATAATGATGAATATGACATTTAGAGCCTAAGACCTCCTTTAAGATTAATTTCCATGATGTTATGCAGAATTTTTGGCATGCCCGATGGCACTGTATATAGGATACAGTGGGATCCCATCATCCACTTCATAGCATTCAAAGGAACTGTGCTTGATTGGGCAATTATTCTTTCGGATAGTTTGGCATCCACAGTGGCCACAACTAGAGAAGGTTTGGCCTTAAAAAAGTTAGAATTTTACATGTCTGCATATCTTATTGACTGCATTTTGGCCAAGCTCTCTTTCCCCAGGCTAGGTTGCACGTGGGATCAGGCCAACACCCCGGTCTACACTACCTATAAAATAATGTGGGCTCAAAATTATAGAGCAAACTACAAGCTCATCTGTGAAGAGTTCATCATGCCTCTATATGAGCAGATGTTCAAGGAAGAGCCCAATTTCCTGTCAGAAAATGCCATGGAGGTCCGAGAAAATTATGGTGATTTTTACTTCTCAAAACAGGGTACTTACATTAGGATGTTTGGAGGTACCAAAGCACCATACATTTTGCCAAAATATGCTATTGATTATGTAGTCCTCAAGGAAGCAGTCAGGAAAGTTTTCCTTGATAGAATAGGAGGAGTGCTTAACAAGCAGCATAAGGCTTCCTTCCCTCTTTTTCATTTCTACATAGGAGCCTATCAATTCTCAGGGATTGCAATAGCCGAGGAGTACATTCAAGATTTGAAAGCTTTCCACTTCGGTGAGGTGATCTTCCATAGAAATGACAGGAGGAGGAAGGTTGCCAAGCATTGCAAGGAGGTATATGCTCATTTTGAGTATGCTCATTACTATGATGCAGAGGAAGAAGTGTTCAGAGGCATCAGCAACATGACCGAGTTGCAGATTTGTTGTCACGGTAGTGGAGCTATTTCTAGCTCTGCCACAGCCCGAGAAGACAGTCTGTAGAAAGAAAGGGAAACAGCTGAGACCCTGGCCCATGAAGAACAAAGATGGAAAGAAGAATCAAGACTGCAACAGGAAGCTGAAGAAGCAAGGTTGCAGAGAGAAGCTGAGGAGGCAAGGCAACAGAAGGAAGCAGAGGAATGAGAGCAGAGGGAGGAAATTGAAAATCAGCAGTGGGCTGAAGAAGAAGAAGGAAGGCGTAAAGCTGAAGAGGGACAAAAGGCGGAAGAAGAGCTTAAGACCAATGAAGATGCCCAGGCAGGTGGCTCTGACACCCAAGATAGGGAAGCAGATACATCTCAAGTAGGTAGCTCCGGCACCCAAGATAGGGAAGCAGATACATCTCAAGTAGGTGGCTCCGGCACCCAAGATATGGAAACAGACACATCTCAAGTAGTGCAGACCCCACCCATGGAGACAGAAGTACATGTAATAGATCTCCCGATCATCCCTTACACCCCATCAAAAGATCATACTGTGTCCCGATGGGATGAATTTTGTATTATAAGAAGAGGAAGGCATTGGTCTTGAAGTCAGAAGAGAGGATAAAGAGACTCTTCCAAGAAGATATTGTCACCCAGCGGGAGACCACGGTTATGCAAAATACAAATAAGGCTCCCATAGCCATGGCATCCGCCGCTGTGTCAGCAGCAAAAGCAACAAAGGACAATGTAGTCAATATGGTCAAAGAATTTGAGTCAACAAAGAGAAGAGCTCGCGTGCTGCAACATACTGTGGCTAATGAACAGGCTTACAGGGATCTTGTAGTGAATAAATATAATCGCCTGTCTGTTGATCACAAGGAGTTGTCAGATAAGTATCGCCATCTAGAAGAAGAAAAGGAGCACCTGGAAATCCAGACGATGGTTCTAGAAGATGAAAAGAACGATTATGAAGCTAGATTTTTTCATCTGGAAGTAGATAAGCAGGAAATGGTTGAACAATTAGAGCAGGAAGAAAGAAGAGCGATAGATATGTCTCCCTTTCATGAGCTGTCCTATGACATTTTGAGACAAATGCACGCCACGCAGGAGCTGATTACTGAGGAAGTGTGCAGGCTCAAAGCCATGATGGTTAGGTTGAAAGAAGTCAATGTAGAAGCCAGTAGGTTTAAGGGCAAATACACTCGGTTTAAAGCAAACATCCTGAGCCAGATGGAATGGAGAGAAGAGAAGGTTGATTTCCCCAAGCATCTCCCATTCAAATCTGTAGATGATTTTAAGGAAGATGTAACCCTCATGGAGTTTTGCAGGAACTGTGGCCTCAAGCTGATGGCTAAGATCCAGGGAACTATTGAGAAAAGTAATATCCTGTATCAAAAGATCGATGAAGTGCATGATAAATGAAAGCTTATTTTTCCTTAGTCCCTTGATGAGTTTCCAAGCAAAGAGCAGCATTTGTCAGACTTGAAGGAAGAGCTAGGAATTCAAATAGAATATATGTAAAGAAGATTGATGTCTTGGCCATTGATGATCTCCATTCTATATTGGGCTGTCATCAGTATACAATCATTTGCTTAAAGAGATCCACCAAGCAGCAATTGCAGAAATTCATGGTTTTGAAGCAGAGCTTGGTAAGCATGTGACTTCCCAGAAGATCTTGCTCCCTTCACCAGCAAATGTGGTTGTCAGGGACATGGGTATCTGGTTTAGTTATATTGCAGAAGAGGAAAAGAAAGCAGCAACATTAGTAGCAGCCAGCACAAACACTTCATCCCTAGTAGAAACGCCACCCCAAGGATGAACACGCTAGTCATAACGCGTTGTTCTTATTTTGATATGTTTTCCCTGTGTTTAGAGCGTAGAGTCACTAGACAACTGTCCTTTTCTATTTTTTGAGAAAATTTATGTTATAAGAAAAGGGCCACAATTTGTTTATTTATAGGAAAAGTCTTTAAAGGACAAGTGTGAGAGCCAGGTGGCAGCCCAAGAGGCATTTTGTAAAGATATAAATAGAGGCTTAGGGAATAGTGTAGAGGACTTTTGGCAGGGAAAGGAACTTTCTTAAGCTTGTACGAACTATTTTGCACTTGCTTCTAGAAAGTGAATTTGCCTAATATGAGGCTAGAGAGGATGCATCTTGCCTGGGAATGTGTGTACGATGTATGTTGGATTCTTCTGGGTGACATTTATACCTATTTTAGTGAAATCTTTCTCTGTTGTTCGAATTATTTTTGTGCAATGAATGATTTTACTATGCTCTGTGCAATTATGTTTCTCTCATATGAGTAATAGACTGCTTTCACATGTATTAAAAGCTATCTTTTATATTCTTCCTTTCTTGCTGTGGATATATCTTTATGATTTAATGGCTATCTGTTGATCTTCAGATGCTTCTTTCAGCATATTACTCATACTTATAGTTTTGCTCCTTGGAGGGATAGTTTAGGTTTATTTCAGTTTTAGACACAGATTTGTTTCAAGTTCTGCATTTAGAATAAGTTAGCTTAGGCACTTGCATATCATTTTTAACCATAAAATAAAAAAAGAATGGTGGATCGGGCCATAACCGGTTTAATTCAAGCAAATCTCCAAATCTGATGGTTGTCGGAACCGCTAACCGAACGAATTCCCCATACCAAACGGTGGACAATCTAATTGGGATATTCTACTGGGGAGAATCCCTTTCTGCTTGATGCTGCGATCTTTGGGGCATCAACATGGTGATGATGATGAAGATGATGATGAATATGACGACGAGGATGACGAGGATGATGATGATGATGACGGTGATTCTATGGTGATCATAAATAAGAGGATGATGATGATCAATCATCAATCATGATGAAGACGAAGATGGTGATGAGGATGATGATGATGATGATGATGATGATGATGGATATGACGATGAGGATGATGAGGATGATGACGGTGATGATGGTGATCATAAAGAAGAGGATGATGATGATGATGATGAATCATCAATCATGATGAAGATGGATATGGTGATGAGGATGATGATGATGGTGATGAAGATGATGATGAATATGACGATGACGATGATGATGAGGATGACGATGATGAGGATGATGATGATGATGATGATGACGACGATGATGATGATGGTGATGATAGAGAAGAGGATGTTGATGATGAAGATGATGATGAATATGACGATGAGGATGATGAAGATGATGGTAATGAAGATGAAGATGATGATGATGATGATGATCAAGAAGAGAATGATGATGATGACAATGACGACGATGATGATGATAAATAACCAATCATGATGAATATGGTGACGAGGATGATGATGGTGATGATAAAGAAGAGGATGGAGAAGATGATGATGATGATCAATCATCAATCATGATGAAGATGAAGATGGTGATGAGGATGATGATGATGATGATGATGATGATGATGAAGATGATGATGAATATGACGACGAGGATGATGAGGATGATGATGATGATGATGATGATGGTGATGATGAAGAAGAGGATGATGATGCTGCTGTTGCTGATGATGATGACAATGATGATGATGATGATGATGATGATGATGAATCAATCATGATGAAAATGGTGATGAGGATGATGATGGTGATGATAAATAAGAGGATGGCGATGATGATGATGATGATGATGATGATCAATCATCAATCATGATGAAGATGAAGTTGGTGATGAGGAAGATGAGGATGATGATGATGATGAATATGACGATGAGGATGATATGGATGATGATGATGCTAATGAATATGATGATGATGATGATGATGATGACGATGCTGATGTTGAAGATGGTGATGATGATGATGATGATGACGATGATGATGATGATGAAGATGGAGATGACGACGACGATGAGGATGATGATGATGATGATGAAGATGGAGATGACGACGACGACGATGATGATGATGATGATGATGATGATGATGGTGATCATAAAGAAGATGATGATGATGATGATGATGATGATGATGATGATGATGGCCAATCATTAATCATGATGCAGATGGTGGTGAGTATGATGATGAGGATGAAGATGAAGATGGATATGACGACGATGATGGAGATGACAAGGACGATGATGACAATCATCATCATCATCATCATCATAATCATAATCATGTAGTGGTAGGGGAAGGGGGATTACGAGGAGAGAGAGAGAGGGGGGAGAGGGAGAGAGAGAGAGAGGGGGAGAGAGAGAGGTGTAGAAGCAAGGAAGAGAGAGTGAGAGAGGGGGGGTTAGTTAGGGGTAAGGGGCTAGAACGGTGGTTAGCGAGGGGGAGAGAGAGTGAGAGAGGGGGGGTTAGTTAGGGGTAAGGGGCTAGAACGGTGGTTAGCGAGGGGGAGAGAGAGAGAGAGATACTAAGAGGGTGTTATTAATGGTTGGGGGGGGGAGGGAGAGAGAGAGAGAGCGAGAGAGGAGAGGGTGTTGGTTGTAGGGACTGCGAAAGAGAGATGGAAGGTGTGGTTAGAGGTAGGTGGATTTGTAGGGAAGAGAGAGAGACTAAGAGAGCCCGGTTAGTAAGGGCTAGGGAGAGGAGGGGGTTTTGGGCTAGGGGGAGTAACAGGGAGATAGAAAGAGTAAGATGGTTAGGGATGGGGGAGAGGGAGAGGGGGTTTACAGAGAGAGAGAGAGAGAGAGGTGTAAAACCATAGAAGAGATAGTACGTCATCATCATCGTCATCGTGATCTCCATATTCATCACCATCCTCATCGTTGTCATCATCTCCATATTCATCATCATCATCATCTTCATCGTCATCTTCATCATCTTCATCATCATCGTTGTGGTCGTCATCACCATCATCTTCATTGTCATCATCTGCATCATCATCATCATCATCATCATCATCTGTGTCATCCTCATTATCATCATCATCTGTTTCATCATCATCATCATCATCTTCATCATGATATTCATCATCATCATCATCATCATCATCACCATCATTATCTTCATCATCTTCATCATCGTCATCATCTTCATTTTCATCACCATCATCATCTTCATTTTCATCACCATCATCATCTTTGTCTTCATCATCCTAATTATCGTTATCTTTATCTCACCCAATCTAACACTTCAAAACATAAATTTGTGAAGATTATAACACGCGAGCATTATTTAATACCATAACGTGTGCGCATTATGCACACACATAACGCTAGCGCATTGCTTGTAACATTGAGCGCCAAAACACTAAAATTTGAATTTAAATATAACGTGCACTCGTTATTTGAATTTAAACATAACGCATGCGCTTTCCTTAGAGCCTAATCACCTACTCCTCCCGCGCCCGTGTGTCAGCCACTGTCCTATGTGGCTGGTTCGGACTTACCAAACCTGTGCTAAGGAATTTTTAGACCATAGCTAATTTGACATTTTCAGTATTTTTCTAAGTATGCCTGTTTTCCACCGCTCTTTACAGCATGACACACCTGACCATTAGTGACAAAATTTTAGGGATAGATAGAATTTTTTATGCAGATTCCAAATATGTAATTTTTTAAAAAAATATTGATATTTTCTATTTATTTCCTAATTTTCTTGTGTCATCACTCCGTTGGTCAAAAAACATAATGTTAGTGTTTATTCCGTAACTTTTTCATTTCACAACCATTTTTAAAAAAACTTGTATGTTGCACTAGAGGACACCGACCTCTACATGCTGTAAAACTCCAAGTCAGAATAACTACATTAAGACCTTCAAAGGATGCACCCACATTTGACGTACCATTCTCGAGGTTTTCCCACTTACATAATTAAAAAATATATAAAAAACTAAACATTTAATTTTGGAAAAATAGCGTTGCACTAGTGCTACGGGTTCTATACATGTATACCAGATTTTGTAGCCTGAAACCGTCATTTAGGCAGTGTAAGGCTACACCCACAAAAACATATACCTTATAATTTTCCAAAAAAATAAAAGTGATTGTTAGAAAAAATGAAATTTGACATAATTATGTAAATTTTCAATACTTAAAAGTTATATATTCGGAAATGTGACTCAATTTCCTACGTTTCATCTTTTTTACTCGATGCAAGATATCTTGTGTGAGCATCTAAAAAAAAACAAATAAGTTGAGGGATGCCTGATTTTTCAGCTTTCTATTGCATCTAACGCACCAAAAGTGACCCTCATTAGCTTGCACATGCCGTTTATTTTATTTTATTTTATTTTATATTTAAATATGATATCTCTTGTTTATGGTACAAAGGACCCCCCTCAATGTATCGATTTGACTTCTAAAGTCTCTCGAGGTGTACATACCCTATCCCCCTCCAAATTTGTACATATGACCTCCTAGGAGGAAACACATGTTCTTAACCATTAGGCTCACTCAAGCTATACCACAAACAATATAGTAGTCAAATGTTGAGAAGTTATGCATACAATCATAGAATGCCTTACATGCGCTTGCACATATGTTGACAAAGCATTAATTATAAGGTATGTTGAAAAAAAAATTCAAGCGTGCTTCAAATGCCACTCATTAATCTCCCCCTCCAAAAAAAATGGAGCACCAACTCTTTACTACTCCATATACTCACATAGCTCATGTTACAATATTATAGATCCAAGGATTGTTTTTAATCCATTTCTCTTCTCTAAATTGGAACTCATGTCAAATAGACAAGTAGTGCATTGTTGTGAGGCCTAATGTGCTTTGATATCCTCTATTTGTCATGGAGCCTATGGTCTCTAATTAACATGAGATTTGAATTCTTGACCATAACATGTTCATGTACACACATACCTTCACATAGATTGTGTCTCTCTAAAATTAATGGCTAGATTGATAGCAATGGTGTTAAAGATTATGCATTGGTTGTTAATGGAAACATGGCATCTCATCCATTGGAGTTGAACCTAGGGAACTAAAGGAGGGTCTCTTATGTGAGGTATATATCATAGTGGAATTCATGATTGAGAGGTATCTTGAGGGTTTTGATTATGATGTAACACTTTATAATGGAAAATGGATTATCTTCTCACCGCATTCCAACAAACCCACCATTCAAACTCTTTATGGTCCATGCTCACCCTTCTACAACTAGCATTTTACATATGTCAAAGCCTAGTTAGCAAAACACTCAATCTCATTCTCATTCATCTTTTATGTTAACTTCTTTTCTCCCATCAAATTAAGGACTTAATCTCATGATGTCATTACAGAGTTAGTGTATGTCCTGTCATCAGTGGAGTTGGATCTATAGAGAATTGGGGCCAAATTCCTAGAACAAGCCAAAGGACTATGGAAGAACATATCTGTAAGTCCCCACTTTCACTCTACATCATGCTCATCGATTTGTTTTTCCATTTTTCCCACTTGTGGTTGTAGATTCACAACTTTAAATCAAAGTTGGAGGACAATGCAAGAGTTGTCCTATGTGAGGTCATTTAGATGCATGGAATAATATTTTGGTGTTGGACGACAATGGCTACAAGGAAATCAAGTGATATAACATTCTTAATTGTATTCATTAAAGACCAAATGTGTATATACTGCACAAGGACTACTACAATATTATTTTTCTATTGTTGTGACAATGCATAAAATTCTTGTCTACCAACATCAATTTTCTCTAATCCCAAGCTTCACAACTCAAAATTGAAATCATTTTGGTGAATCCATAAACAATCGGTTTAAGCATTAGCCCTATGTGTTTCCATAAGGGTTTATTATGTAACATGTATAATGGTACATTTTTTGCTCTTTAACAATATATTTAGGGTTTTCTAAGGGTTTATTATGTAACATTTGTAATGGTACATTGTTTTGCTCTTTAACAATATATTTAGTGTTTTCTATTTCTCCTGAATATTTCTTTTAAAATTGAGTTTGTTGAAAGTCTCGCCTATTTTCCAATGGTTTTCACTATATTGGGTTGTTGTAAAGTGTCATATGATTGTAATCAAAAGGAATTTGGTGGGGATTTAAAATTATTAAGATTTAAGTCTAAGTTATATTAAAAATATGTATTTGTATATTGCAAATCAAATGTGTTAACTATTATACTAGAGTTTAGACAAGGTGTAAAGAGAAGTGTTATCCTCTCCACCAAGGTTTAATTCTTATAAGTGACATTTTCATCTTTTAAAAAGTATATTGTTTATTTAACATTTATCCCATCAATTCAATAATATTTATAAATCTTAAAGGATTTAAAACTTGTAATAATTGAAATGTGCAACATGGAGTCATTCAAAAATTGATGCCCAAATTCCCGAACATGGGTACTGTGTAGTGAATGTATTAGAATCCTCCTTTGAAATAATATTAGTATGAATGTGTGTGCATGAATGAGGATTCCATGTGAAAGTAGAGTCATAACCCGGGATTGATAGATTTGAATTTGACAAACAATTGGACATTTGACATAATCCAAACTCCTCCACTCGATATAGAAATAAATCTATATCATGAAATCCAATACTTCAAAAATAAACTAACTAGCACCCAAAATGGTTCCATTGCATTCAGAAAGAGTTGAAATAGGGTTTCTTCAAAATTCTAGAAAACACGAAAGCATTTCTATTGAACTTGAAAATTGGTAGAAGGTCATAGCATTACCTTTCAGACTCTGATGAAATATCTACATAACAGAACCTGCGGAATTAGATAACCCGACATTAATAAAATGTCATGTACTTTAAAAAATCCACACATGTTCATCTTTTGGGAAGTAACAAAACATATTAAAGGTATGAAATTTCAAGAGAAACTCGAATTGAGCACTCACAGCGGGAGGCAGCCTGTAATAAGTCCAACTGCAAAATAGGAGCAGATGGATGGAAATCCAAATCAAAGGGTTGATCCTCTAGTTCAATGTACATCTGTATATATCTGTCCCTTCCTGTCGCCAACTCCTCTATACACTTTGAGATTGAATATGAGGCCCGCAAGTATTGATATGCAAAAGAAGAGATTTAGGAAAACTAACCAGTTTGATTATATTGGACTTGCTGACAAGGAAGATCAATATTAAAAAAAATAAAACCTCTAGTAGAGGATTTATAAATGTGTACTCAAAGTACACAGCCCTTTACCAGTTTGATATTATTCTGAACACAAAGGACAATATATATTCTTATAACCTGTAGAAAGAATAATCATCCATGTAAATTAACGCAAAAAAAACTCATATAAGAAACTAACGATATAAAAAAACCATATTCCCTCTTTCTAATGATAATCCTATAATTTCCATTTGGAGAATTTCTTGTATATATTCGGAGAATTTCTTGTAAGAATGAAGGCCTGCATTACAAATATCTCTATAATTTGGACATTCCAGAAACCCCAAGAGAACGAAGGAAATCCTGTAATAAAAGTTAAGAGATTTTTCCGTTAGGGTTTTTGGCACGTCGAGGTATACAATTCCTATAGCAGGATAACTTAACAGATTTGAGGTTAATATGGATCTGTCATAGAGTAAGGCCAAATGCAGCATGAAATTCCATGCTACCCGCCATTGCTTGTGTAAATATCAACAACAAAAGTGTAGTAGAAAGCATTAAAAAGAAGAATCATTATGAGTGCAAAGAAGAGCGCAACCAAGCACATAATTTAAAGAGATGCATCTCGTCAGCAAAGAAAAAAATCCCTACAAGACTACTTTACTATGCATTTTGCATTTATATATGTATGATACTGCTCTAAGAGAAATCACTTGAACTACATATGCTTATAGGAATAGATAACCAAAGGACAAGAGACATTTTTCAGTTTTCCAAAATTTTTAAAAATGCTTTTTAAGACCTAAATGGTAATTATATTATTATAAGACATGACCTAATCTGTCTTTTAAACCATATAACTATTACAAAGCAAATAATTAAGATTGTCATTTGATCCTACTAACAATAATTAAAGTAACTTCTTATGGGAAAAAATAGCTCCTCAAACAACTAGCTCTAATTTCATAGAAGGAAAAATGCAAACTTAAATTCAACTCAAATATGCCACAAAATTGCAATGAAAGCAATATCAAGGGTAAAATCCCACAAGATCATTCAAAATAAATAAATCTTGAAGCCACTGAATTTTCAAAACTAAAATTAATACTTACATAACAAACATGTTCTTTCATATGCCCATCAATTTTGTATTTAATTACATTATAGCTACACGTTATAAACCATTAATCTGAATCTTAAGATTTCATTCAGTTTCAAAAACACATGGAAACCCTACAAGAATTTTGCTTTGTTTCCTGCGAAAGAGGATAATAAGTTACAATAGCAAGCGCATAACACAATAATACAATAAAAAATCCTTTTAAGACTATCATCAGTGAGTAAACCATTCATAAATATTCTTTTATCCAAATAAACAGGATATATAAGACGCAGTTATGATTAACATGAAGATTCATGATGCATTCTACCTTCTTCATTCAAGAAAACACCGTGAAGGAAAAACACAGAAGTTTTTCTTCCATATAAATTCGGATTTGGCTAGCATGCTAAGGCAACACAACGAAGGAATCAATGGCATGTGTTAGCACCTGAAATAAAGGGGTTGTCCTAATTTTTTTAAGGAAGAGGAGTGGCATGAGAATTGGTGCCATGACTTGTCCTGTGACAATTGGTCACTCCGTTAGATCCCACACACCTATACAAAATAAGCAAAGACAACGAAAATAAATTTAAATTTTCAAAACTTAGTAACCATTTATATCCCAAAGATCGCAAATATGCATATTACATTGTAATCTTTGTCATGTCAAGATTCCTAAATCTTCACGTGCAAGAGAGATAGAGATTGAAAGAAATTCAATTTCCAAACTCCAAAGAGAGCGAGCAACTAGGTTGTTCAATAAGCATTTAGCCAGACTCTACTCTGCTCTCATTTAAGATGATGTGGACCTTGACTGTAAAATTAGGGCAGAATTTGCTATCATTCAAGATTATGTCTGAGGCATCAACCTGAATTCCATGTGGAGCATCGGATGCATCTTTCGACTGCATCACATGCACCTCGACTACAACAACATTTCAATATAATATGCAATAGAAGGACAACTTACCAACACTATGCAGCAAGCGCGTCATCCAATCCATAGTGCATCGTGCCACCCCAAAAAGATCGAAGAACAAGGAAAACAGTTATTGTTGGAGCGCTTGAATGCCTACAGGTTACTGTAGCTCTGTGTAGGATAACCTAGACGTCGATCAGGACCTCTTTCCTTGGAAGAACCCTATATTGGGATTTTTATCCTACTACTCTATTGCTTGCATAGTACCAAAGAAAGAAAGAAAAAGACCTAAAGTAGCTGACCGTTCTCTTGACCCGTATTGGGAATGGTGGATAGAAAAATATAAATACATTCTTTCGCGGTCTTCCTTTCTTGGGATTAAGGCAAGATTTTTAATGCAATGCAAGCTTACCTTGATTAGAGTCAAGACCATCAAAAACTTGCAGACTCATGTGTACATTAAAAACTTGCAGACTCATGAGAACCCATAAGACATTTAAACCAGGATGACGTTGGCCCGGAACCCCCTCTTGGGAAGGGAAAAACTAGGACTAAGTCATCCTCCTGCAACCAATAAGAATTTAAAAATATCATTTTTTAAATTTCCATTTGACATAATACATTTCAAATTATAGTTCAGACTATAGTTGAGGTAAAATTTATAGCCTATTTATAGGCTCTAGATGCAAAATAATAGATTTTTCCCGATACATATATAATCCCCTTCCGGGACATAATAAATGAGTATAAATGTATTTGAATTATAAATTTATTAAGTATTGTGATAAAAGAGGAGAATATGGAGAAGGTCTCGTCCCATAGCATGAGGGATTTCCTGGACTAGATAGAGCTGAAATATAATGAAGGCGAGCCTGTGAACCAGTAATGATCTTAGTAGGCAACACAGGGTTATACCTCAGCCCATGAAATGATACAAAAGGTAGAAAAGAATCAGAGTAGTCCACGTTATCTTTCTTGGGGACTACCTAGATTTCTGAATAGCTAGAGGTTTAGTTGCTTCCTAAAAGCACCTCATTCATCTTCAAGAAAACAACAGTTTCTCAAAGCTGTTTGAGGCCGACCCCTGAGTCTATTTATTCCTTCACCCAAAGAAACATGTGTACCTAACATGTATGGTATACGTGTAAAAGCTACAGGCCTGAGTAAAAGTCAGTAAACGACCTGTATGCCCTGTAAAAGCTGCAGGCCTGAGTATAAGTCTAAAATCATTTGAGTTTCAAATTTATTAAACATGCAAGATTGTTAACACACTTAAATAAATCTATATTTATTTGTATTACAAATTGAGATCAAATTTAAGTGCGTGTCTATTTAATATTAATTCATTCATAGTAAATAATTAAAAAAATTACATCTTAATAAATTTTGTTTGATAAATCAAAATTTAAAACGGATTTATCGTAATTTTCTTTTTTTAATCTTGTATAAAAAAATAAAATTAAACTTAATAGCATTATTTTTTTGTTATCATATGATAATGATGATGATAGTTATGAATGTCCACTAGACCAACTTTCGTCTATGGATGTAATGCCCATATTTTGACCCTTATGGTTTATTGGCTTCAATGTAAATACAATGTGTGTTTTCCCTAGTGTGGAGCTCAAGGCCAAGGCCCCACTAGTGGATGTTCACGTTTTATTTGCATAGGAAAGTATTTGACAGTTTGGTTACCCATGTG
Organism: Larix kaempferi; assembly: GCA_027924585.1. NCBI lineage: Eukaryota > Viridiplantae > Streptophyta > Pinopsida > Pinales > Pinaceae > Larix > Larix kaempferi. The sequence goes on from BSBM01001920.1 coordinate 705,950, forward strand.
ATGGTTAAGCTATGAAGATTTGTAAATGATCACTATAACAAATCATGGAATTAGCGTCCCATTTAGCGTCCCTTTTTAGTGTATTTTTTTTCTTATTGAATGGTCGAAGTAGACGCTAAATGGGACACGTCATGTACAAAACGTTAAGAGTCTAAATAGCGTCTTTTTCTGCTTCCTATATAGCATCCTTTCTGATGTCTAAAATAGCGCCCATTTTTTTGCTTCCAGAATACCGTCCAATTTTGCTTCCTAAATGACGTCGAGGTTTACTTCCTAAATAACATCCTATTTTTCTTCCTAGAGATCGTCATCTTTTACTTCATAAATGACATCCCCATTAGCACCCTATTTGCTTCCTTAAAAGCGTCATGTTAGCATTTATGTTTCCATCTACATTCGCACCATATTTGCATCCAAATTAGCATCCAATTTTGCATCCATATTTGCTACCACTTTAGCATCCCATTTTGAACCACGTTTTACTTCCAATAGCACCAATTTTCGCTTCTAATTTTGCACCAATTTTTGCTTCCTTTTTTGCATCATGATTTGCTACCAAAATGGTGCCAAATTTTTATTCTATTGTTGCACCATATTTTGCTTCCTATGTAGCACCATGTTTTTCATCCAAACTAACATCTTATTTTGCTACAATATCAACACCATGTTTGGCTTCCTCATTAGCGTCAACTATTGCATCCTTTTTAAATCTTAGTTTTGCATCTCTATTGATGTCAACATATGCACCATGTTTTGCTACCACTTTAGTGCCCAATTTAGGGTCCATTTTTACTCCCACACTAGTGCCACATTTTGCCTCCCGTTTAGCTCTTTGAATTTCTTCTTGTTTTGCTTCCTGATGAACACTACATTTAGCTTCCCATTAAGCATCTAATTTTGCTTCTTTGTTGGCCACTAGTTTAGCTTCTACTTTGGCTTCTACTTTGGCATCCAAAATAGCATCATAATTGACTTCCAACTTAGTGCTAGGTATCAATGTTGCTTCTAGATCTATGACATAGTGAGCTTCCATTTTAGCTCCTAGTTTTGCTTCCTATTTTGCTTTCTTATTAGCACCACATTAGGATTGCAATTTAACACCTACAACTATATCCAATTGTGTGCTAATATATTTATTATATCAAATTATTATAATTATTTCATTAATTTCAATAGTTCTCATATAACATTTAGTTCATAGTTTTAAAATAATATAATGAAACATTCAAATTAATTGTAGATACCATTATTGAAATTAATTGCATATCATTTATGAAGAAAATTTAACACAAACAAACAACATTTATCTAAAGTAGTAACATCATCATATATATTAATTTTATTTGAAAATATCATCGACAACTTCCAATATAGATAAATTTACAATATCATAATGATAACATCACCATTATCTTTCATCAAAAGAAGTGAAATTATAAAACATCATCACATCAATAACCTATCATACAGATCATCATATTAAGGTTAAAAGAACAAGTGAACGATATATATAGTGAAAATACCAATATCAAAAGAAATATCTTTTTAAATATCCATATATAGAAATGTCAAAATGATCAAGGGTATTCAAAGTTTATATGTCAACATAAATACACCATACAAATCAAAATGAACCAGAATTTAATATGAACTTGGATCATCACAAAAATACATGTCTAGTAGCATCGAGAAAGCAATAAACATCCACAATCTCAATAGTAGCATTAATGGATACCATCAGCATCATCATCACCACCATTATCATCCTCATCCTCATCCTCATCCTCATCATCCTCATCTATCCGAACATCATATTCATCATCATTTTCATATGATCCATTTGCATCATTATGAGCAATATATTTCTCTGGTACATTGCTGACAACATAATCTACATCATCTAAGGATTCATCTTCACCATTTTTCTGCAAACAAGAAGAAATAATCAATTTAAAACATTAGTATTAATTTCATTGCATAATGCATATTTGTGTTATATTGCAAATATTTGTGTTATAATTTATGCATTCTCATGAGTTTTCCAACCATGAATATAAACATCACCTCATCAACAGATAGTAACCACACATATAAAGTGTATCCACAACCGTGCACACACTCACACATACACACACATGTACACCATAAATTTTCATATCACAACAAGACATAGAGGCAAGGAAAAATAGACATCCCAGTGATTATATATAAAGTGAAGAAAAATATGATATCACATATAGTATCTGCTTCAAACCATTTTTTTGGCCTAAGGTTGTTATATCATTAAATCTCTATATATAACATGGTATTCAATCTATATCTTTAAGAGCATTTTAACCATGGTTTTCATTTCTCAATCAAGTTCATGAATTGTTTACATTTTTAATCTAAAAGTAAATTTATTATAACATGCTTGATAATATCCCCTCATAAATATGGCTAAACGAATCTTATCATAAATATAGTTTTTAACATATTTATCATATCATTGGTATAATAATCGCAAAGCTTACAAAGCTTCGTTGGATTCATGTTTGTTGGGTTAGGAACCTCATTCTTTAACCTCTTATATTGACCTAGGTTCTGCGCAGTTGTGGTCCAACAAAACCCTTCTTCACTGGTCCAACAAAACCCTTCTTCAACAAAAGATGTTTTTCTAAAAATATCTTTTGAAAGATGTGTTTTTAACTAAAATGCCCACATCTCACAAACAATAAGGAACCAGAGAAAACGAAAAACATAAAAATTGTAGAGAATTTCAAGATATTTTCAATGGTCCAAAGTCCTCCCAATCCCAAATTACGAGCGAAACATTACGACCAAAATACAAAATATTCCTTGAATATTTTAAAGCATCTTTTGAAAGATGTTTTTTTTACTACAATTCCTGCATCTCACAAACAGTAAGTAATTAGAGAAACCTCAAAACATCAAAGTTGTAGCTAATTTAAAAAGATTTCCAACGGTCCAAAATTATCCCAATTCCGAGTTACGAGTGAAAATTTATGCCCACAATACGAAAGATTCCTAGAATATTTATTAAATATGATACATTTTAGTGTTGGGTAGAATGTTATGATGTAGTGCAATTTCAACATGATAGGATAAGATTTTGAAAAATGTGTCGAGCAAGTTAATGGGCATCACGTTCATCTTTCCCTTTACCAAGCACACTTATAGGAGACAATAGAGTTCAATTTCATTGTTTGGTTTGGTTTTTATGCCCTCGATTGAAATTTGTTTGTTGTCCTTGAATGGACTTGGGAAGCGAGATGAAACTTGCCATAAATCGAAAACCGTGGCTCCGATGGGAAAACCTTAAGCTCTGTTGGATTCGTGGCATCCAAGTACCACTAGGGACACCCATTTCCAGTGGCTTCGTGGGCCGAAAGATGTCTATTTTGACGACTTTCTGAACTACAGTTATGCTAAGTGAAGTGCAGTGCAATTTCTACACGATAAGCTAATATTTTGAAAAATGTGTCGAGCAAGTGTATGGGCATCGTAGTCATCTCTCCCTTGCCCAAAAGAACATGCAAGAGGCAATAAAACTCAATTCCGTTGGTCGGTTTGGTTTTTATGCCACCGGTTGAAATTTGCTTTGTGCCCCTGAATGGCCTTGGGAAGCGAGATGAAGCTCTACATAACTTGAAAATATTGGATCCGATGGACAAACCGTAAATTACATTGGGTACCCCTAGGAACACCCCTATCAAGTGGCTTCATGGACCGAAATTTGTCTATTTTGATGGTTTTCTAAACTAGGGTTTTGTTAAGTGACGTGTAGCGCAATTTTTGCACGATAGGCTAATATTTTGAAAAATGTGTTGAGCGAGTACATGGGCATTACAGTGATCTCGTCCTTACCCAAACACAATTGTAGGAGGCAATGGAACTCAATTTCATTGGTCATATTAGTTGTTATGCCCCAGTTGAAATTTTCCCTGTGTCCTTGAATAACCTTGGGAAGCGAGATGAAACTCGTCATAACTCGAAAACCGGGGCTCCAATGAAAAAACAGTTAGTTTCATTGGATTCCTGACACCCAAGTACTTCTAGGGACAACCTTTTCCAGTGGCTCCATTGACCAAAGGTTATCTATTTTGTCGCTTTTCTAAAATAGGGTTTGCGTAGTGGTATGCAATGCAATTTATGCACCATAGGCTCATATTTTGAAAAATGTGGGGAGAGACTATGTGGGAATCGTGGTCATCTCGTCCTTTCCCAAACACACTTGTAGGAGGAAACACAACTCAATTCCGTTGCTCAGTTTGTTTTTTATGCCCTGATTGAAATTTGCATGGTGTCCCTGACTAGCCTTGGGAAGCAAGATGAAACTCATCATAACTCAAAAACCCTGACTCCGGTGGAAAACCATCAGTTCCGATGGATTTGTGACATCCAAGTAGCACTATGAATACCCCTTTCCGGTGGCTTCATGGACCGAAAGTTATCTATTTTGATGGTTTTCTAAACTAGGGTTTTGCAAAGTGACATGAAATGCAATTTCTATATGATATGCTAATATTTTTAAAAATGTGCTGAGTGAGTGCGTGGGCATGGAAGTTGTCTTGTCCTTTCCCGAACACACTTGCAGGAGGAAACAAAACTCAATTTCATTGCTCGGTTTGGTTTTTATGCCCCCGATTGAAATTTTCCTAGTGTCCCTGAATGGCCTTGGGAAGCGAGATGAAACTCACAATAACTCGAAAATTATGGCTCCAATGGAAAAAGCATCAGCTTTGTTGAATTAGAGACACCCAAGTACCGTTAGGGACACCCCTGTATAGTGGCTTCGTGGACCGAAATATTTCTATTTTGACGGTTTTCTAAACTAGGGTTTTGCTAAGTGAAGTGCAGTGCAATTTATGCACGATAGGATAATATTTTGAAAAATGTGTTGAGATAGTGCATGGGAATCATAGTCATCTCTCCCTTTCCCAAACAAACATGCAGGGAGAAACAGAAATCAATTTCGTTGCTCGGTTTGGTTTTTATGTCAGCGGTTGAAATTTTCCTGGTGCCCCTGAATGGCCTTGGGAAGCAAGATGAAGCTCTCCATAACTCAAAAATCATGGATCCAATGGACAAACATTCGATTCGATTGGATTTGTTACATCCGAGTACCATAAGGGACACCCCTTTCAAGTGGCTTCATGGAATAAAAGTTGTCTATTTTGACTGTTTTCTAAACTAGAGTTTTGTTAAGTGACGTGTAGTGCAATTTCTGCACAATAGGCTAATATTTTGAAAAATGTGTTGAGCAAGTGCATGGGAATCACATTCATCTATCCCTTGCCCAAACACAATTGTAGGAGAAAATGGAACTCAATAACGTTGATCAGCTCGGTTTTTATTCTCCGAGTTGAAATTTTCCCTCTGTCCTTGAATGGCCTTGGGAAGCGAGTTGAAATTTGCCATAACTCAAAAACGGAGTCTCCAATGGAAAAACCGTCAGTTTCATTAGATTCTCGACACCCAAGTACCACTAGGGATATCCCTTTCTAGTGGTTCCATTGACCAAAAGTTGTCTATTTTGACAATTTTCTAAAATAGGGTTTTGCGTAGTGATATGCGCTAAAGTGGACTTTAAATTGGATGCTAAAGTGGAATCAATTAGCATCTATTTTAGATTCTAATTTCAAAAAAGGACACAAAAAATGCCATCTCATGAAATATCACCAACGTTTCCAAGAAAATGAAGAAAAATACACTGAAAGTGTTAGTGGACTCCAAAAAGGTAGCCAAAAGAGACGCTAATCACAAGGTTTTGTTGTAGTGGATGTAATTATTAATTATTGCAATAAAATACCCAAGAAGATGGCTAAGGAGGCAATGAATGAGAAGGGGAATTGTGTATCCACTTGGGAGAGGTGAGGGGGTTATGGGATTGGTACCCATGTTGCCACGTGTCCAATTGTGAACCCATTTGACTCCCCATGCTAACATTAATGAAATTGTAAGAGGGTGGTTCAGAAAACCAGACCCATGAATTCGATGGAGTATGGGACAGCCTGCTAATCCATATGGCAGGGTAAGGCCCTATTTTTTGCTTGTTCCTTAAGCCACAACATGCCTGGAATTTCTCCCATCATATTGCTAACCCATGGTTTACCAACAACCCAATTCATTCACACACTTGCAGAGCCCAGCTAGGAAGAAAACAAGAGAAAATCGTGATTTATGTGTGAGCCAAATGTACATATCCGAGAATGCCCAAGAAAACCCTATTTGAGACTGGAACTGGCTGGGAAAGCCATAGATCTATTCATGGGGATTAATTGCATAGCTTGAACGGCCTAGAGAACCCGTGAGAACACTTAGATCGATTGCAGAAGATCGAGTTGCAAAACATAGCTTAGGTCATGTCCCTGTGATAATTACCTTGTATAATAGTGAAAAGGTCAACTTAGGGTTGGTGTCATGTCCCAAATTTGGCATTGGGTCACAATGGCCTAATAACATTGGCCCTATTCATTAGATTTTGTCAAATTTATGCTAAAGGTCAAATAATTGCCAAGGAGGAAAATTACTAGTTTTCTAGGTTTGGGGTGGAAGCTTTGGGATTTGGAATAATGGGAATAATAAATGATGTTTGAACATTAGAATGGCATAAATATTTAATAAAGGAGATAAATAAATATATACAAGTGAAAATCAAAGTGGCATTTCATCATGAAGACACATGGAGGAAGTGGGACCCACATATGGCTAGATTTCCCCACTACACTTGGCATCATTCTCTCACCAATTCGAATTCAAGGTGAATGGTAACATACTTGTGGGAGTCCAAAAGGTATTATTCATGGCATGAATCATCCAAGGTCGAAATATAGAGGAAGAGTAACTCCCATGGAAGAGGAAGAGGCAATTTGGAGCTAGTGAGACACTTGGGCTAGATTCCCTAGCTCTATGACAACAATGATGAAGATGCTATGACACCTATGACACAAATCAGACCTGAAGGCTGACATATGACATATATGACATGTCAGGGCTAAAAATAGACTCCAAGAGGGCGCTCAAGGGTGTTAGGGCAGCTAATATGCTTCCACATGTGATTTGGTGGAAGTGGAAGACTAGGAATTGTTGTACAAGTGGCGTTCTTTGGAATCTCTTCCCAACTTGAGTTGGCATGAGTCTCTTGGAAGGAATTCGACCCATGTAGGACATTAGAACTTTATAAATTTCAATAACAAAGAATGAAACCAGCTTTTGATCATTTGTAGAATTTGCAATTGCATTTGTGTAGAGGGAGAGCTAGTGGATGACTAGTTTCTTGCCTTAGCCAATTTCGAGGGTGAAAGATTCCCATCCAAGTTGGCAATTAGAAAGGCCATTCAGACCTTTCATTTGGAGCTTTAATGGAGTCTTTATTTGCAGGTGTAAGCTATAGGGCAGCTCATGGTTTCTTCTATTGCAGCTCACTCCTTCAACCATTTCCAGTTTTGATGGCATATTCTTGATCCTTGAGGGAGGGCGTTTTTGGTGAGATATTGTACTATTTGGGGAAGCTTTTAATGCCCCATTTATTTTTTAATATGAATTAAATACTCTTTTATTCATCTCCAAAAATTTTCAGGCCTAAATTCCAAGTAGAAATGTATAAATCTCATTTTTAATGGAAGAACAATGCCATTTCCCCACTACCTTGTTGTGAGCCAATGCATTGATGATGATTTCGAATGAATGGATGATTCTCTGATATATTTGTGATAAATATACTGCCATGGATGTCTTCTACAAGTTTCATGTACTGTACTTGAGCATTTGAATCATTTTTACTCAGTTTAGTTGTATTGGGAGGTGAAATAGTGCCATTTCCCCAAGGGTCGAATTGGTGATTTTTGCAGTTGAATGGGAGAGGGTGAGAATAGTTGTAATAAACCATTAATGGTGCATATGAGAAATTAATAACATAATTAACACATTACATACCTCTGTTCATAAATTTGAGTGGGTTTGGAGGCATTTGGGAAGCCATTTTCAGTACTTACCTTAGGGGGATTTGAACCCCAAATTACTAGTAAAATTGCATACTTGGTCCAGAATATTAAGAGAGTTTGCAGAGGTATTTTGGTGGCCATATGTTATCCCTGAACATCATATTCAATTCCTAATATCATTCATACACCTTCCTTGAAGATTTGAAGGCATTTGGAGTCAATTTGAAACCTAGATACCAATACTAGTCAAAGGGAAATCACTAGTAAAGTTACCTACATTGACCAGAATTGAAAGAGTATTTGCAGAAGTGTTTTAAAGGTACAAAAGTATCCCTGAAACACATATTTATGTTCTAATATCATTCATATACCTTCTTAGAAGATTTGGGATCATTTGGGGCAAATTTGGGACCTAGAGATTGAAACTAGTCAAAGGTCGAACCAAGGAAAAAAGTGGAAAATTGCAATTTTAATAAAATTCCTAACAAGGGACATTACAGTGGTATCAGAGCATGGTCCTTGCACCTGTGTATTAGGTACATACATTCAAGAATAATTGGCAGCCATGTCTGACTATTATGATGAATCATATGAGTACAATTCTTATGAGGAATATGCAGATGCTTATGAGCAATATGAAGCAGAATGTGAATGGTATGAGGAAGAGGTGCCATCATGCAACACTTCTTACAATTTCAAGAGAAATGAAGATTATTCTTATGACTTTAAATCTGATGAATATGAGTGTGTCACACCAACCAAGGATAATTCTATGAGTGAGTTCCAAAGATGGAGAGCAAAATATAAAACCTTGCCCCAACAATATCAAAAATATCAAGAATATCTTGCTTTTAGCAAAAATACACAAAATGCCATGTATTTTGAGTACTATGCTGAACATGTTTTTGAAAATAGGCCCAAAAATGAAGATGTGGAGTTAGTGAAGAAAGGTTTATGCCCTTCTTGTAAAAACCCTTGGAGCGAGTATCATATATGTGTGCATGAAATGATGTCCTCATTGAGGAGAGCTTTTGAGATTTATTCAAGAAGCGATTCCAAAAATATTGATCCTAAGGAAAACAAGGGGCAAAATGCATCAGCTTGCTTTAAGGAGAAAAAGGAAGAGACATCACAAGAGCATGAAGAAGATTCTATTGAAAATATGGAAGATCATTTCGAGACACCTTCTATCTTAGACATGAACCAAAGAGCATCTACTAATGGATGCTTAAACTATGAAGGAGTACCTACTGATGGGTGCTCACACCTCTATGTTGGTGACATAGAGATCACTTTTGAAAGTGTTTCTACAAGTACAAGTTTCATTAAGCATGATAATGAAGACCTTGTAGCAGTTGAAGAAGAACCAAGACCAACTTCCCCATCACCACTTGAGCTTCATGAAGTTGGTCCAAGAAAAATTGAAGAAGATGAGGAGGTTCATTTGCAAGAGCCTCATTTTCTTGAAAGGTCCTTAAAGATGAATGAAAATAAGATCCAAGAGTCCCTTATCATTCTCCATGACACTCAAGCATTGGTGTCAAATTCTTGTTGGAGAGCTACTTCATTGGAGGAAACATCCTTCCTTGAAGACATGGAGAAGATTCAAAGAGCAATGTGCCACATCAAAGGTAATTTCATGTATTTGCTTTTTGATAGAAACCATTTGTTTGAGCTTAATGAATTGTTACATGATGCATACTTGAAGAATAATGAGGATATTCATAAGCTCACAATTCAAAATGAGCACCTTTTTGAAAAGTTGCAAGATACTTGTTTTTCCTCCTATGTTTCAGATTGTCAAATGGTAGATTGTTTGGAGGATTCTCATGACATGGTGGATCATGAGAAATTTGGGAATTTGAATGTGCTTAATGTGTTTGAAGATGAACTTGAAGAGATCCAAACACTTGATGTGGTGGAAGAGGAAATTGAATTGTCTCTTGATGAAGGTTATGCAATTTTTAAAGAAGAGCATGATTCCTCTACATTGGAACCAATCTATGACAAAGGTTTCCCACTTTTGAAGGAGCTGCATGATACTACCCACATGGATCCTTCCCATGATGAAACTTCTGCACTTTTTGATCATTTGGGTGAGTTAGTTCGTTCTCCTACATCCTACAATTCCATGTTTTGCAGTATTAGTCTCAATGAAGTATGGGTGAAAGGGTTCTTTTTGATGGTGCCACATGAGGAGCATGGAACTCCTAGATTTAACTTTTATGATGACATGGTTGGAGCACATTCTTATTCACATTTGCAGCAGCATAATTTGTCACTTTATGATGATTCACATCTACATGGATGCACCTATGATATGGATTTGAGTCACTTGAAGACTCATGGTTTTTCTTGCTCAACATTTGAATCATTTGATGTTGGAGGAACTTCATCCAACACTTGGGAGAATAGATTTATGATTGGAGAACATTTTTGTTGGCAGCCACATACTTTGTTATATTTTTATGATTCTCACATTCATGGATGTATGGGTGAGACTTCTTTGAGTCATTTGAAGTCTCATTGTTTTATCTGCTCATTATTTGGTTCATATTTTAGTAGAGATTCTTCACTCACTTCTTGGATGAAAGAATGCATGGCTGAATATTTTGATGCATATCACATCCTTTTGGAGCAGCATTATAGGACATGGGATCCTCACCTATGTCATTGGAGCAGATTTGATTGGTCACTTGAAGCTTGTATGCACTTGGAAAATGGTGGTCTACTTGCTTGGAGGTATAATCACTATCGTGACTCTTTGATGAAGCATATCCTTGATGTACATTTTCATTATGTTGTTATGTACTTTGATGATATATATTTGGTACTCATGATGTTTGGAAGAATGCATACAAGAAAATGAGATCCAGGAATCCTCTTATCTAATGGTGTGGGTTGGAGAGCACTCTTAATTGTTGGGGTGCAATACAAGCAATGGGACCCTGGAATAATTTTTATCTCATTGGTTTCATATTTTTTGGGGAAGCAAGCAGTATGGGAGATGGATTCCCCACTTAATAAAGTGATTTTAATCAGAGTAGTGCAGCAGCAAGCATGGTGGTTCCTCTCTAAAATCTTCATGGAAACTCAAAGACTCAAGGTTGGGCAATTCAATGGCAACTTCAAAGAATTATACAGAAAGCAGGTTCTTCATCACCCATGTTTAAAATTGCTTGAGGACAAAAGGGAGGATTTGTCATGTCCCAAATTTGGCATTGGGTCACAATGGCCTAATAACATTGGCCCTATTCATTAGATTTTGTCAAATTTATGCTAAAGGTCAAATAATTGCCAAGGAGGAAAATTACTAGTTTTCTAGGTTTGGGGTGGAAGCTTTGGGATTTGGAATAATGGGAATAATAAATGATGTTTGAACATTAGAATGGAATAAATATTTAATAAAGGAGATAAATAAATATATACAAGTGAAAATCAAAGTGGAATTTCATCATGAAGACACATGGAAGAAGTGGGACCCACATATGGCTAGATTTCCCCACTACACTTGGCATCATTCTCTCACCAATTCAAATTCAAGGTGAATGGTAAAATAATTGGGGGAGTCCAAAAGGTATTATTCATGGCATGAATAATCCAAGGTCGAAATATAGAGGAAGAGTAACTCCCATGGAAGAGGAAGAGGCAATTTGGAGCTAGTGAGACACTTGGGCTAGATTCCCTAGCTCTATGACAACAATGATGAAGATGTTATGACACCTATGACACAAATCATATCTGAAGGCTGACATATGACATATATGACATGTCAGGGCTAAAAATAGACTCCAAGAGGGCGCTCAAGGGTGTTAGGGCAGCTAAGATGCTTCCACATGTGATTTGGTGGAAGTGGAAGACTAGGAATTGTTGTACAAGTGGCGTTCTTTGGAATCTCTTCCCAACTTGAGTTGGCATGAGTCTCTTGGAAGGAATTCGACCCATGTAGGACATTAGAACTTTATAAATGTCAATAACAAAGAATGAAACCATATTTTGATCATTTGTAGAATTTGCAATTGCATTTGTGTAGAGGGAGAGCTAGTGGATGACTAGTTTCTTGCCTTAGCCAATTTCGAGGGTGAAAGATTCCCATCCAAGTTGGCAATTGGAAAGGCCATTCAGACCTTTAATTTGGAGTTTTAATGGAGTCTTTATTTGCAGGTGTAAGCTACAGGGCAGCTCATGGTTTCTTCTATTGCAGCTAACTCCTTCAACCATTTCCAGTTTTGATGGCATATTCTTGATCCTTGAGGGAGGGCATTTTTGGTGAGATATTGTACTATTTGGGGAAGCTTTTAATGCCCCATTTATTTTGTAATATGAATTAAATACTCTGTTCTTCATCTCCAAAAAGTTTCAGGTCGAAATTCCAAGTAGAAATGTATAAATCTCATTTTTAATGGAAGAACAATGCCATTTCCCCACTACCTTGTTGTGAGCCAATGCATTGATGATGATTTCGAATGAATAGATGATTCTCTGATATATTTGTGATAAATATACTGCCATGGATGTATTCTACAAGTTTCATGTACTGTACTTGAGCATTTGAATCATTTTTACTCAGTTTAGTTGTATTGGGAGGTGAAATAGTGCCATTTCCCCAAGGGTCGAATTGGTGATTTTTGCAGTTGAATGGGAGAGGGTGAGAACAGTTGTAATAAACCATTAATGGTGCATATGAGACCTTAATAACATAATTAACACATTACATACCTCTGTTCATAAATTTGAGTGGGTTTGGAGGCATTTGGGAAGCCATTTTCAGTACTTACCTTAGGGGGATTTGAACCCCAAATTACTAGTAAAATTGCATACTTGGTCCAGAATCTTAAGAGAGTTTGCAGAGGTCTTTTGGTGGCCATATGTTATCCCTGAACATCATATTCAATTCCTAATATTATTGATACACCTTCCTTGAAGATTTGAAGGCATTTGGAGTCAATTTGAGACCTAGAGACCAATACTAGTCAAAGGGAAATCACTAGTAAAGTTACCTACATTGACTAGAATTGAAAGAGTATTTGCAGAAGTGCTTTAAAGGTACAAAGGCATCCCTGAAACACATATTTATGTTATAATATCATTCATATACCTTCTCAGAAGATTTGGGATCATTTGGGGCAAATTTGGGACCTAGAGATTGAAACTAGTCAAAGGTCGAACCAAGGAAAAAAGTGGAAAATTGCAATTTTAATAAAATTCCTAACAAGGGACATTACAGTTGGATATGCTTGATAAACCTAGTGAAGGCTGAAATCTCATGAAGAACAACAGTTGGAGCTTTCTATGCCCACCCTGAATAGCACTGGAGGGAATCAGCCTTGAGGGAGTGTGTAGTTGAGAAGATGGCCTTCCTCGTGTTGGATGAGGTAGGTAATGTGGGTGCCAAGCTTGCTGAGTGATCTCAGATTCCTGCATCCTTGTGGTTGAGATCACTAGCTTAGAAGCATCCTCCTTATTCCCTGTATTTCTTGATAAACCCAACTATAGGTTGGAATAGCATTGGGATGAGACCTTGACTGTGAGAGATTTCATTATCCCTCCTTAGTGGATACACAGCCCAGCTCAGGGGTGGTCTCTCAGCTGAAAGAGTACAGGATGGACAGAGACCTAAAGTTGGGTGGAATGTTTTCCTCACTTATCCAGTTGCTTGGGGCAGCTTCAGTTCCAAAGATAAGTGCTTTTGTGGTGTTAAATGATGTTAATTTATGTGTTATATCTACTTGTTATGTTATTCTTGTCATGCTCTAGGATAATGATTGAATGATCACATGGAATGGATCAATAGGAAGCTATGTGTGAGCCTGAATATGAAGTTAAATGCATGTTTGACTACTTCATATTTACATGAATGATATGCATGGCTAACTCCTGTAGGTTGTTGATATGTTAACTAGCTTAGTTCATTATATGTGTTTATTATGCAATATTTTCACCTTTATGAGGGATGGCTTGACTTCACCTGGTATTGGGGAAGGAAGTGGATAACCCCTGATGTGTTTAGAATCCTTCTGTGGGTTAGGTGAAGGGAGAAGTCATGGCAGGAAGAAGGTAGAGTGCCTTGCAGAAGGATAAAGAAAATTAGGTGGGGTTATGGACAGAATTCCAGTTGGAATTATGGCATGTTTGGAGTGATAAGATGCGGTGGGTATTGCACCATTGGATAGAGATCTCCAAGAGCTTTCCATAGGAACTGACCTTGTCCAATTTTTACCAAGGATGAGGGATTTATGAACCTTCGAAGTTTTCCTTAGAAGCTTGCTGGAGCAAGGGTTTGTGGTCCTGATCTTTCCGCATCCGCAAGGACCTTTGCAGATCACGGATTGTGGAGGTCAGGGACCGGCCATGTAATACCACTATTTTGGCCCTTATGGTTTGTTGGCCTCAATGTAAATATTGTATACATGCTATGTGTGTGTTTTCCCGAGTGTGGAGCTCAAGGCCAAGGCCCCACTAGTGGATGTTAAGGTTTTAATTTCATAGGAAAGTATTTCACAGTTTGATTATCCACGAGCTAACAAGCCATGAATATTTGTAAATTATGTAATTATTAATTAATGCAATGAAATAGCCAAGAAGTTGGCTAAGGAGGAAACCAATGACAAGAGGCCATGTGTATCCATTAGGGAGATGTGAAGGGGTTATGGTATTGGTACCCATGCTGCCACATGTCCAATTGTGAACCCATTTGACTCACCATGCTGACATTAATGCAACTGTAAGAGGGTGGTTGAGGAAACTAGACCCGTGACTTCGATGCAGTATGGGGAAACCTGTGAATTTGTATGGTAGGGTATGGCCCTATGCGTTTATTGTTCCTTAAGCCACTCCAAAGCTATGAATTCGCCATCCTATTTTTCTAAGCATGGATTGACAAAGAACCCAAGCCATTCATGCATCTGCAGAGTCCATCCGGGAAGAAAACAAGTCAAAATCACGATTTCCTATGTGAGATGAATGTGCAGAGCAGTGAACGCTCAAGGAAAACATGTGCAAGACTGAGACCAGTTGGGATAGCCATAGATTGGTTTGTGGGATAAATTACAGAGTCTGGATGACCGAGAGAAGCTATGAGAACCCGGTGATCTATTTTATACACGAAAGAGTCACCAGGCAGAGTTTAGGTCGGAACCCTGTGAGGAATTTGATTGTATAACATATTTAAAGTTCACTGAGGGTTGAGTCTGCTTGATAAACCTAGTGAAGGCTGTAATATCATGAAGAGAAACAGATTGGACCTTTCTATTCCCACCCTGAAGAGAACTGGAGAGAAGGGGCCTTGAGGGAGTGTACAACAAAGAAAAGGGCCTTCCTTGTGTTGGGTGAGGTAGGTAATGTGGGTTCCATGCTTGCTGAGTGATCTGAGATGCATGTAGCTCTGTCGATGATATCACTATCTTAGCAGAATCATCCTTGCTCCCTGGATTGCTTGATAAACCCAATTGTAAGTTGGCCTAGCATTGGGATGAGACCTTGACTGTGAGAGATCCCATTAGCCCTCCTTATTGGATACACAACCTAGCTTAGGGGTGGTCTCTCATCTGAAAGAGTACAAGCTAGATAGATACCTAAGGTTGGGTGGAAATTTTTTCTCACTTAGTCAGTTTCTTGGGGCAACCTCAGTTCCAAAGATAAGTGTTTTCTATGTGTTAAATGATGTTATTTCATATATTATATCTAGTTGTTATGCTATGTTTTTCATGCTCTAGGATAATGAGTGAATGGTTACATGGAATTGATCAATAGGAAGCTATGTGTAATCATGAATATGAAATGGAATGCTTGTTTGATTTCCCCCTCATTTACATGAAAGATATGAATGGCTAACCCTTGTAGGTTGTTGGTATGTTAACTAGTTTATCCCATTAGATGTGTTTATCATGCATTGTATTCACCCTTCAAAAGGAATGGATTGACCTCACCTGGACTTGGCGAAGAAAGAGGATAGCCCATGAGGTGTTTCAGAGCCCCTTTGTGGTCAAGTGAAGGGAGAATTCATGGAAGGAAGGAGGAAGAACCCTTGGCAGAAGGATAAAGGCACTTAGGTGGAGTTGTGGACAGAAATTCAGTTTGGAATTTGGCATGATTGGAGTGCTCGGATGGGGTGGGGATTGCACCGTTGGGTAGAGATTTCCAATGGTACCAACCTTGTCCCATTTGGACCAAGGATGAGGGAGTTATGCCCCTTAGAATTCTGACATCCACAATGCAGGTTGCGGATTGTGGAATTGCGGAGGAGAAAAATCTTTGGGATGACGCTTTATGGATTTTGAATCCCGGGTTCCTCAAGTGGGTTGCGGAAATGTGGAGGGCGGAAGGAAAAATTTGAAGCCACGACTTGGCTTTCGAGTTCCGACTTCCACACTATGGACTGTGGAAGTTGGGAGTGCCAATTCATCAGGGAGATGGATTGGCAATCAGATTTTTTTATCCCAACTGCGGGATTGCGGGAAGGGAGCTGTGGGTTTTGGATAGGAGGCTATGGGTTGCAGACCTGATCCCATTGCGGCTGTGTGTGGAATTGGAAGAATTTGGATTAAAAAAAAAGATATAGAGGGTCTCCCATGGCCTCTGAAGGCCACCAGGGAGGTCAGGGAACGTGAACTCATGTGAACTCATGTGAACTCATGTGAACTCATGCATGTGAACTCATGTGAACTCATTGTGAACTCATGCATGTGAACTCATGTGAACTCATGCATGTGAATTCATGTGAACTCATGCATGTGAACTCATGTGAACTCATGCATGCAATACCAAGGCATGAAAACTTAAACATGTAAACTCATGCATGCAATACCAAGGCATGCAAACTTAATCATGTGAACTCATGCATGGAATACCAAGGCATGCAAACTCTCTTCATGCATGCAAATATCCATTTTATAATTTCCAATATCTAAAGGGTTAATGTGAGGTAGAGTTCAATGTATAAGTGTTGAATTTTCCCAGAATAACATCTCACATGCATTACACATGCCAAACCAGTGACCTTGAACCTTTGAATAGAGAAACATTAGCTTAGGAAAGAAATTTGTTGCACTTAATTATGTCATAAATATCACAACATAAATCTTTAATCAAGCATCATGAGTTCTATGGAATTTCTATATTTAGTTACCACATGTCCCATTTATTGTCACTTGTTGATGATAATCCTAAAATCTAATGAAAAAACCTCCATCCAAATTGGAACCCAACAACAAATCTAACACCCTCATATCGGAAATTTGACATTGCCCCTCCACTTGTTAAAAATAGACCTTCTAAAAATAGACATGCTAAAAATAGTAATGCCACCTCCTAAAAAAATAGGAGTCTCGGAATGTCAAGATAAGAACTATGGAAACACTTACTATAAATAGTATGCCTATATATAGACTATGCTCACACGTCATTGAAAATAGTCCCATTGGATTAGTCTTCATGCATAGAACTCAAATATGTGCTTTGATTCAACATGCAAGTCTTGTAACTCAAACTGCTAAAAATAATAGTTTCATGAAACACCTTACATATTGTCAAAACAAATCTCACTGGGATCGTAAGATCACAAGGAGCGAGATTATGTAGTTAACTTTGGCATGCATGCCTCAAAACTTTGGGTCCTAGAAAACCAAACTGCTAAAAATAGAAAGTTCCCAGAATTTTACGAAACTCATTGTGTAGCAGGCTTTGATCAGTGTAAAATTTGGATGTAACTGTAGATGGACCGGTTGGAATTCAACCCTCTAGTTGTGTATGCAATCTGGGGGTTAATAGGGTCATGGCCTCCAGAACTCCCACAACCTTTAATCACCATTGAAATCCAAAGGTCTCATGTTGTGCTTGTTGAGAGAGGAAATCTCATGAAAATGTGAAATGGATCTATAAATATATGGAGTTACAGGATGCACTTCATCCAGCGTCTTGAATATCTTTATGTGCAGGTCTGGGAGGTATCATGATAGATATATGGAGTGACGGGCTGCACTTCGTTCAGGGTCTTGAATATCTTTCATGCTTCTTTCAAATTGTATTGCACTAGCACCCATTGTATGACACTATGGTATTTCATTCTTCACATTTTATTGGATGCTTTTAGTGTGATCTTGCTTTTAAAATATAGGCCAAAGATGTCTTACAAACTTACAAAGTTGGCTTTTAAACATGAATGTGCATTATTTTCTGACTTATTATTCGCATAGTTTGTGTAAGAAAATACTATATTTTTTTTATTATGTTGGCATATATATATATATATATATATATTGATTGGAGTTCCCGTACCGTACCCATTTTGCATTCCGTTATTTGTTTCTCATTTCAAGTAATGGATTTACAAGCTAACACTTTTCTAGAAGAGGTCATTACAATCACTTATTATCTTAGTAGCTCATTTTTCTTGATTGCTTTAACACCTAAAAGTTGAGGCTTGTTGGTTCTTGGTTGATAAGTGGTGAGACGTTCTGGTTTATATTGGACCATCATTTCCAAGCATATCTAGAAACAATTAACATTAACCATAGTCCTAGACTCTCATGGACACAAGACTTCATAGTATTCGAAGTTGTATAGAAACAACCATAACTTTGTTGCTACATTTTAGACATTTCTTGTAGTTAAACAAGTTTCAAGATTTCACCTCCAAGATGGAATTTTGTAGCATCTAGTAGATATTTATGTTCCTTCAAGAAAGCATGAGAAAATTGTTTGGGAGGCACACTATAATGAGGTGAAGGGGACATTGACATTGAGAAGACAGTGGCAATGCTACAAAACTGCTTCTAATAGCCAAATCTCCAACATGTTAGCATATATATAAATCATGCACTACATGTGTCGTCGCTAAATCTAGAAGCAAGAAGTAGGGATTGTACACTCCTCTTCCCATTATAGATAAGCACTGGGATTCAATGTTCATGGACTTTATATCAAGTATGCACTCAACCAAGCATGATTAAAACTCTGTTTTTGTGGTTGTTGACATGTTTTCAATGCAAATCATCTAGATTTTATCTTACTCTAGAGTTTTTAGTTTTTCAATGTCAGATATTCGGTGCAAATCATCTAGAGTTTAGCTTACTCGCAAGAAGAGTGTTACAACTGAAGGTATTGCTAAGCAAATCCTCAATCATGTTTGGGTCCATTTTAAGTTTCCAAATACCATTGGTTTTTATGTGGAAAATAAGTTCCTTGGTATCTTTTGGTGTAGTGTTTGGTCACACCAAGTTAATCAAAACAACTTCCTTCCATCCCCAAACAGATGGACAAATGAAGGTAGTAAATAGGATGACACATAGATTTATGTGTCATTGTGGTGTCTATGTGATGGGCAAATAGAGGTAGTAAATAGGATGATGCATAGATTTATGTGTCATTGTTGTCTCTATGTGATAGACATATGGACGTAGTAAATAGGATGACGTGTAGATTTGTCTCACTGTGGTGTCTAAATGATAGTTTTCATTCCAAGGTAGCAAATTGTTACAAGGCCATGTGGTGGTGGCTACACAACAAGGTTACATGGTTCTTGAGTTAACAATCCCCAGTACTTAGTTCCTAGTCAAAGAGTACATAATGGGGGCCACATGGTAGGGTGGTTCTCCGATGTCTTCAGTCAAGAGGGGCCTATCATTACTAAAGGAGGGTATGAAATCCCATCACAACCCACGAAGGGTGGTGGTTCAAACAGATGGTAGTGGCTATGTGAAGTAGTAGGGTCCTTGTGGAAGGGGTCGTTACCTAATCCCAAGAGGCCAACAAGGGGCATCTCCCATGAGGAAGAGAGCTTAATGGAGAGTTCCAATGACTCATAAAAAAGGGGCAATCAAAAAATTTGAAAGCCGTCGGGAAATTACTAAGATGGCACATAGTAGGGAAGGCCACAAAAACAAACATGTCAATCAAGGATTGAGAGCTCAACCAAAAGAAGAATACACAATAGACGGATCTCCGAGGTGGAACTCGAAGGTGGCTCGGGCCATGGAACAAAGGCCAAAATGGTGGGAAAATTAAGACAAATTCAAAGATACTATACAGACAAGCCACACAAGGAAAACAAACCTCAAAAAAATCCAAATATCTTGTCGACATACCTCAAGTAAAATTTTAAAAATAGTAGCAAGCAATGAGACAACAAAAACCGTATTGAAATTTGTCTTTGATTTTCCAAGTCGCTCAAAGCACAAAGCAAAGAGCATACATAAATTAGTAAAGAAGTGCCACACATCTCATCAAAAAAATCAATTGCAGTTGAAATTTTAAAACAAACCTGATAAATTGAAAATTTTACCCACTTTTTTAGGAGAGTAGATTCTAGGCAAACAAAGGCCCTTTATGATGAAACAAAGGTGTTTTTATTGGAAACTACATTATGGATGCAACACAATGATCCACTTGGAGCAATTGTTTTTGGAAATTATGGAAATTGAACAACTTTTAAATTTGCATCGAACACCTTTTGTATTTGTCGTAGGCTATCAAGATCTCAATCAAAATGAGTCAAACACCAAGAAAACATCCACACATAGATTAAAGCTAGTGAAACCCGTATCATCTAATAAAACACTCCATGGAAGTAAAAAAAATGTATTAATATTCAAAAAAGGATTGCATAGAACATATGTTATATTGATCATCAACAAATGATTCGCTATGCTCTTTAAATAGAGAACATGAATCAATCATGTGTTGTTATAATCAAGTAGAGGTTGACTATAACAACACATTAGACCATGATTTGAACTTAAACTAACTCTTAATGTCGAAGTATCCTAACAGTGCCAACACCCTCGTCTTCACTAATAAATAAAAATGTTCGACAATGAGGAGAGTTGTATGTTTGATTTATGTTTTCTTTATTGTAACCTTTTTTATTCTACTAACATCTATGTGCACCTCCACATGAGACAAAGCCCTTGGTTTTCAATTTTTTTTGCTATTATTTAAGTTTGCAATCGACTTTTCCTGTATAGTGCAATTAAACTATTGACAAATTCCCACCCTCACTCATCTTGTGGACGACGATGAAGTGAATCTCATCCATTCATATTATTATCATATTAAAAGAATGTGATATTTATTATAATGGGGAGGTAAGTAGAGCCATCCAGGTAAAAAGAAAAAGGATCTTGGGACAAATACACAAAAGCAAACAAATCTAGCAAAACGAACATGTGCAGACACCACCACTCAAAACTCAAAAGACCACATTGAGAACATAAACACAAAACTACATGGTTATTTATAGGCTTTTAGGAAGTTTATTTACATTAATTATATCCACTTACTTCACCACATTATTTTCACATTGTTTAACATGGCCATTTTTCCTAAATTAAAACAAAATATTAACTATTAACCTTAGTCCTGGGCCCTATAGGGGATATTTTTCATTACATTGGTCCCTCAAGAAGTTTCACTATGGTTACCACTTATGTTTCATTCAAAACCAGTTATCGACTTTATCAACATCGATATATTTATTGATAATTGCACTTCTATATTCCAATGTTTATTATCCTTCAAACATTTGTTCAAAATGTTGATTTCACATATCAATTTTGTAAAATAACTTATGACCCCACACTACTTTTTATTTAGGTGGTATGTCCCTCATCTTCAATGTTCAGTGCCTAACTAGATCATTCATATTCATGTTATGGAAAAATGGGTTTATTAATAAAAGAAAATGCATGGAGGGATTAATGCAATGGGAGGAATGGTGATTCTTGTTATGTTATAATTCTTAATAACCTGATTCTTGTTATGTTATAATTCTTAATAACCCTATTATAAAGTTTGATTAAGTAGTTTATTTTATAGTTTTGTGCAAATGATCTAGATAGGAAATGGAGTAAGTGATAAGTAGCTAAGCTCCTTTAATGAAATAAGGTGTTATGAAAGACTACAAATAAGTTAGTAAAACATGGTATAGCTTTTGGATTCGAATACAAGTTAAGGAAAAATGGGTTTATTGTGCATAGTGAAAAAATAATGACGCAAGT
The DNA here is from genome assembly GCA_027924585.1 of Larix kaempferi. NCBI lineage: Eukaryota > Viridiplantae > Streptophyta > Pinopsida > Pinales > Pinaceae > Larix > Larix kaempferi. Next base: position 727,890 of record BSBM01001920.1, read on the forward strand.
CACCCTACGGAAATAAGGTTCTTGATTAACAATACACACGACACAAACCACAATGCTCACACAAACAAGGTGTAGAACAAGATGCCAGAAGTGGATTATATTACTTCTCTGAAATCGGTTACAATGTAAAGTAACTGCAAGCAAATAACTAACTACAATCGGCCTCAGTCGTTACACTTAGAAGTAACTGTGGTGTGTTCTCCCTATGTGTTGACCTCGCCCTCTCCTGGTTCACCATGGAACTCTGAGCTATGGTTTGATCTCAACACTCTGCACTTGGCCAATGTGACTCTTCACAACTTTCTTGTCTCTGCGCTCTACTCTCGGCTCTCTGTTTGCCGTCATCCTCCCCATGTAGAATGAAGATCTTTTCCTCCTCTTCTACTCTGCGGGTGTTGTTTCCAAGATTATCACAATCCCGAGACATGCGTCCCCCTCTATTCGTCGATCTTTCCAAATCCTACGAACCTGCACTATCATCTTCTATTTGCGCTGTACAGCTTCTGTCCATGACGTCCTCTGTCATGTCCTTCACCAACTCGCAATAACTTTCATAACTTCCTTAGCAACCCCGAATAGCTACTAAGTATAGTTCATTGACTTTGTGCCCTTCCGACCCTGCTACAGCAGTCAGTCACATCTCAACTGTCTTGTCGGCTCACTCCTTTCTCCTTTACACTTGGCTTCGCTAAACCCTGTCATGTCGTAGTTCGACCACTTGTCGACTACCCGACCTCTTACATCGCTCATCATCTGTCGACCATTCCCTGTCGATCCTAGACCTCGCAACATCTGTTGATCCTTTAGTCGATCGCACCCTAACTGCTTCTGCTCGACTTGTTGACTTCGACAAGTCAACCTGCTCCCCGCACCAGTGGTCATCAGCACTCCCGCTGGTCGGCTCCCTTCGGTCGATTTATCTCGACTGATCTACCTAGGCCCCGATGCTCCTGTATCAAATAACCAAAAATACATGGAGGGATTAACGCCTTGGGATGAATGATAATTCTTATTATGTTATAAATATTAATAACCCTATTAAGAAGTTTTGATTAATAGTTTATTTTATAGTTTTGTGCAAATGAAAAAGTGGACTTTAAATTGGATGCTAAAGTGGAATCAATTAGCGTCTAGTTTAGAGGCTAATTTCAAAAAAGGACACAAAAAACGCCAAGAAAAGCGCCATCTCATGAAATAGCGCCAACTTTTCCAAGAAAATGAAGAAAAATACACTAAAAGTGTTAGTGGACTCCAAAAAGGTAGCTAAAAGAGACGCTAATCATAGGGTTTTGTTGTAGTGGATGTAATTATTAATTATTGCAATAAAATACCCAAGAAGATGGCTAAGGAGGCAACGAATGAGATTCTGAAGGGGAATTGTGTATCCACTTGGGAGAGGTGAGGGGGTTATGGGATTGGTACCCATGCTGCCACGTGTCCAATTGTGAACACATTTGACTCCCCATGCTGACATTAATGAAATTGTAAGAGGGTGGTTGAGAAAACCAGACCCATGAATTCGATAGAGTATGGGGCAGCCTGCTAATCTGTATGGCAGGGTAAGGCCCTATTTTTTTCTTGTTCCTTAATCCATACCATGCTTGGAATTTATCCCATCATATCGCTAACCCATGGTTTACCAACAACCCAATTCATTCACACACTTGCAGAGCCCAGCTAGGAAGAAAAAAAGAGAAAATCGTGATTTATGTGTGAGCCAAATGTACATATCTGAGAATGCCCAAGAAAACCCTATTTGAGACTAGAACCGGTTGGGAAAGACATAGATCTGTTCATGGGGATGAATTGCATAGCTTGAACACCCTAGAGAACCCGTGAGAACACTTAGATCGATTGCAGAAGACCGAGTTGCAAAACATAGCTTAGGTCATGGCCCTGTGAGAATTACTTTGTATAACAGTGAAAAGGTCAACTTAGGGTTGGATATGCTTGGTAAACCTAGTGAAGGCTGAAATCTCATGAAGAACAACAGTTGGAGCTTTCTACGCCCACCCTGAATAACACTGGAGGGAATCAGCCTTGAGGGAGTGTGTAGTTGAGAAGAGGGCCTTCCTCGTGTTGGATGAGGTAGGTAATGTGGGTGCCAATCTTGCTGAGTGATGTTAGATTCCTGCATCCTTGTGGTTGAGATCACTAGCTTAGAAGCATCCTCCTTGTTCCATGTATTTCTTGATAAACCCAACTGTAGGTTGGATTAGCATTGGGATGAGACCTTGACTGTGAGAGATTTCATTATCCCTCCTTAGTGGCTACACAGCCCAGCTCAAGGGTGGTCTCTCAACTGAAAGAGTACAGGATGGACAGAGACCTAAGTTTGGGTGGAATGTTTTCCTCACTTATCCAGTTGCTTGGGGCAGCTTCAATTCCAAAGATAAGTGCTTTTGTGGTGTTAAATGATGTTAATTTATGTGTTATATCTACTTGTTATGTTATGCTTTTCATGCTCTAGGATAATGATTGAATGATCACATGGAATGGATCAATAGGAAGCTATGTGTGAGCCTGAATATGAAGTTGAATGCATGTTTGAATACTTCATATTTACATAAATGATATGCATGGCTAACTCCTGCAGGTTGTTGATATGTTAACTAGCTTAGTTCATTATATGTGTTTATTATGCATTATTTTCACCTTTGTGAGGGATGGCTTAACTTCACCTGGTATTGGGGAAGGAAGTGGATAACCCCTGATGTGTTTAGAATCCTTCTGTGGGTCAGGTTAAGGGAGAAGTCATGGCAAGAAGAAGCCAGAGTCCCTTGCAGAAGGATAAAGAAACTTAGGTGGGGTTATGGATAGAATTCCAGTTGGAATTATGGCATGTTTGGAGTGATAAGATGGGGTGGGTATTGCACCATTGGATAGAGATCTCCAAGAGCTTTCCAACGGAACCGACCTTGTCCAATTTGGACCAAGGATGAGAGATTTATGAACCTTGGAAGTTTTCCTTAGAAGCTTGCTGGAGCAGGGATTTGTGGTCCTGATCTTTCCGCATCCGCAAGGACCTTTGCAGATCACGGATTGTGGAGGTCGGGGACCGGCCATGTAATACTACTATTTTGGCCCTTATGGTTTATTGGCCTCAATGTAAATATTGTATACATTCTATGTGTGTGTTTTCCCGAGTGTGGAGCTCAAGGCCAAGGCCCCACTAGTGGATGTTCAGGTTTTAATTTCATAGGAAATTTTTTCTCAGTTTGATTATCCACGAGCTATTAAGCCATGAATATTTGTAAATTATGTAATTAGTAATTAATGCAATGAAATACCCAAGAAGTTTTCTAAGGAGGAAACCAATGAGAAGGGGCCATGTGTATCCATTAAGGAGATGTGAGGGGGTTATGGTATTGGTACCCATGCTGCCACATGTCCAATTGTGAACCCATTTGACTCACCATGCTGACATTAATGCAACTGTAAGAGGCTGGTTGAGGAAACCAGACCCGTTACTTCGATGCTGTATGGGGAAACCTGCGAATCTGTATGGTAGGGTATGGTCCTATGCATTTATTGTTCCTTAAGCCACTCCAAAGCTATGAATTTGCCATCCTATTTTTCCAAGCATGGATTGACAAAGAACCTAAGCCATTCATGCACCTGCAGAGTCCATCCGGGAGGAAAACAAGTGAAAATCGCAATTTCCTATGTGAGACAATTGTGCGGAGCAGTGAACGCTCAAGGAAAACATGTGCAAGACTGAAACCAATGTGGATAGACATAGATTGGTTTGTGGGTTAAATTACAGAGTTTGAACGACCGAGAGAACCTATGGGAATCTTGTGATCTATTTTACAGAGGAACGAGTCACCAGGTAGAGTTTAGGTCGCAACCCTGTGAGGAATTTGCTTGTATAACAGATTTAAAGTTCACTAAGGGTTGGGTCTACTTGATAAACCTAGTGAAGGCTGTAATATCATGAAGAGCAGAAGATTGGACCTTTCTATTACCACCTTGAAAAGAACTGGAGAGAAGGGGCCTTGAGGGACTGTGCAACAGAGAAAAGGGCCTTCCTTGTTTTGGGTGAGGTAGGTAATGTGGGTTCCATGCTTGCTAAGTGATATGAGATGCATGTAGCTCTATCGATGATATCACTATCTTAAAAACAACATCCTTGTTCCCTTGATTGCTTGATAAACCCAACTGTAATTTGGCCTAGCATTGGGATGAGACCTTGACTATGAGAGATCCCATTAGCCCTCCTTATTGGATACACAACCTAGCTTAGGGGTGGTCTCTTAGCTGAAAGAGTACAAGTTAGACAGATACCTAAGGCTGGGTGGAAATTTTTCCTCACTTATTCAGTTTCTTGGGGCAACCTCAGTTCCAAAGATAAGTGTTCTCTATGTGTTAAATGATGTTATTTCATGTATTATATCTAGTTGTTATGCTATGTTTTTCATGCTCTAGGATAATGAGTGAATGTTTACATGGAATGGATCAATAGGAAGCTATGTGTAATCATGAATATGAAGTTGAATGCTTGTTTGATTTCCCCCTCATTTACATAAAAGATATGAATGGCTCACCCTTGTAGGTTGTTGGTATGTTAACTAGTTTATCCCATTAGATGTGTTTATCATGCATTGTATTCACCCTTCAAAAGGAATGCATTGACCTCACCTGGACTTGGAGAAGAAAGGGGATAACCCATGATGTGTTTCAGAGCTCCTCTGTGGTCAGGGGAAGGGAGAATTCATGGAAGGAAGGAGGAAGAACCCCTAGAAGAAGGATAAAGGCACTTAGGTGGAGTTGTGGACAGAAATTCAGTTTGGAATTTGGCATGATTGGAGTGCTCGGATGGGGTGGGGATTGCACAGTTGGATAGAGATTTCCAATGGTGCCAACCTTGTCCCATTTGGACTAAGGATGAGGGATTTATGCCCCTTAGAATTCCAACATCCACAACGCGGGTTGCGGATTATGGAATTGCGGAGGAGAAAAATATTTGGGATGACGCTTTATGGATTCTGAATCCCGGGTTCCTCAAGTGGGTTGCGGAAATGTGGAGGGCGGATGGAAAAAATTGAAGCCGCGACTTGGCTTTAGGGTTCCGACTTCCGCACTATGGACTGCAAAAGTCGGGAGTGCCAATTCATCAGGGAGATGGATTGGCAATCAGAGTTTTGAATCCCAACTGCGGGATTGCGGGAAGGGAGCTGTGGGTTGTGGATAGGAGGCTATGCATTGCAGACCTGAGCCCATTGCGGTTGTGTGTGAAATTGGAAGAATTTGGATTAAAAAAAAAAGATATCGAGGGTCTCCCATGGCCTCTGAAGGCCACCAGGGAGGTCAGGGAATGTGAACTCATGTGAACTCATGCATGAGTTCACATGAGTTCACTTGAGTTCACATGCATGTGAACTCATGTGAACTCATTGTGAACTCATGCATGTGAACTCATGTGAACTCATGCATGTGAATTCATGTGAACTCATGCATGTGAACTCAGGTGAAATCATGCATGTGAACTCATGTGAACTCATGCATGCAATACCAAGGCATGCAAACTTAAGCATGTGAACTCATGCATGCAATACCAAGGCATGCAAACTCTCTCCATGCATGCAAATATCCATTTTTATAATTTCCAATATCTAAAGGGTTAATGCAAGGTAGATTTCAGTGTATAAGTGTTGAATTTTCCCAGATTAACAACTCACATGCATTACACATGCCAAACCAGTGAACTTGAACCTTTGAATAGAGAAACATTAGCTTAGGAAAGAAATTTGTTGCACTTAATTATGTCATAAATATCACAACATAAATCTTTAATCAAGCATCATGAGTTTTATGGAATGTCTATATTTAGTTACCACATGTCCCATTTATTGTCACTTGTTGATGATAATCCTAAAATCTAATGAAAAAACCTCCATCCAAATTGGAACCCAACAACAAATCTAACACCCTCATATCGGAACCATGACATTGCCCCTCCACTTGTTAAAAATAGACCTTCTAAAAATAGACATGCTAAAAATAGTAGTGCCACCTCCTAAACAAATAGGAGTTTCGGAATGCAAGATAAGAACTATGGAAACACTTACTATAAATAGCATGCCTATATATAGACTATGCTCACACGTCATTGAAAATAGTCCCATTGGATTAGTCTTCATGCATAGAACTCAAATATGTGCTTTGATTCGACATGCAAGTCTTGTAACTCAAACTGCTAAAAATAATAGTTTCATGAAACACCTTGCATATTGTCGAAACAAATCTCACTGGGATCGTAAGATCACAAGGAGCAAGATTATGTAGTTAACTTTGGCATGCATGCCTCAAAACTTTGGGTCCTAGAAAACCAAACTACTAAAAATAGAAAGTTCCCGGAATTTTACGAAACTCATTGTGTAGCAGGCTTTGATCAATGTAAACCTTGGATGTAACTGTAGATGGACATCTTGGAATTCAACCCTTTAGTTGTGTATGCAATCTGGGGGTTAATAGGGTCATGGCCTCCAAAACTCCCACAACCTTTAATCACCATTGAAATCCAAAGGTCTCATGTTGTGCTTGGTGAGAGAGGAAAGCTCATGAAAATGTGAAATGGATCTAGAAATATATGGAGTGACAGGATGCACTTTGTTCAGCGTCTTGAATATCTTTCTGTGCAGGTCTAGAAGGTATCATGAAAAATATATGGAGTGACAGGCTGCACTTCGTTTAGGGTCTTGAATATCTTTCATGCTTCTTTCAAATTGTATTGCACTAGCACCCATTGTATGACACAATGGTATTTCATTCTTCACATTTTATTGGATGCTTTTAGTGTGATCTTGCTTTTAAAATATAGGCCAAAGATATCTTACAAACTTACAAAGTTTGCTTTTAAACATGAACGTGCATTATTTTCTGACTTATTATTCGCATAGTTTGTGTAAGAAAATACTGTATTTTTTTATTATGTTGGCATATATATATATATAGATATAGATATAGATATATAGATATAGATATATTTTGATTGGCTTTCCCGTACCGTACCCATTTTGCATTCCGTTATTTGTTTCTCATTTCAAGTAATGGATTTACAAGCTAACACTTTTCTAGAAGAGGTCATTACAATCACTTATTATCTTAGTAGCTCATTTTTCTTGATTGCTTTAACACCTAAAAGTTGAGGCTTGTTGGTTCTTGGTTGATAAGTGGTGAGACATTCTGGTTTATATTGGACCATCATTTCTAAGCATATATAGAAACAATTAACATTAACCATAGTCCTAGACTCTCATGGACACAAGACTTCATAGTATTCGAAGTTGTATAGAAACAACCATAACTTTGTTGCTACATTTTAGACATTTCTTGCAGTTAAACAAGTTTCAATATTTCACCTCCAAGATGGAATTTTGTAGCATCTGGTAGATCTTTTTGTTCCTTCAAGAAAGCATGAGAAAATTGTTTGGGAGGCACACTATAATGGGGTGTAGGGGACATTGACATTGAGAAGACAGTGGCAATGCTACAAAACTACTTCTAATAGCCAAATCTCCAAAATGTTAGCATATATATAAATGATGCACTACATGTGTCGTGGCTAAATCTAGAAGCAAGAAGTAGGGATTGTACACTCCTCTTCCCATTATATATAAGCACTGGGATTCAATGTTCATGGGATTTATGTCAAGTATGCACTCAACCAAGCATGGTCAAAACTCTGTTTTTGTGGTTGTTGACATGTTTTCAATGCAAATCATCTAGAGTTTATCTTACTCTAGAGTTTTTAGTTTTTCAATATCAGATATTCGGTGCAAATCATCTAGAGTTTAGCTTACTCGCAAGAAGAGTGTTACAACTGAAGGTATTGCTAAGCAAATCCTCGATCATGTTTGGGTTCATTTTAAGTTTCCAAATACCATTGGTTTTTATGTGGAAAATAGGTTCCTTGGTATATTTTGGTGTAGTGTTTGATCACACCAAGTTAATCAAAACAACTTCCTTCCATCCCCAAATAGATGGACAAATGAAGGTACTAAATAGGATGACACATAGATTTATGTGTCATTGTGGTGTCTATGTGATGGGAAGATAGAGGTAGTAAATAGGATGATGCATAGATTTATGTGTCATTGTTGTCTCTATGTTATAGACATATGGAGGTAGTAAATAGGATGACGTGTATATTTGTCTCACTGTGGTGTCTAAATGATAGTTTTCATTCCAAGGTAGAAAATTGTTAGAAGGCCATGTGGTAGTGGGTACACAACAAGGTTACATGGTTCTTGAGTTAACAATCCCTAGTACTTAGTTCCTAGTCAAAGAGTACATAATGGGGGCCACATGGTAGGGTGGTTCTCCGATGTCTTCAGTCAAGAGGGGCTTATCATTACTAAAGGAGGGTATGAAATCCCATCACAACCCACGAAGGGTGGTGGCTCCAACAGATTATAGTGGCTATGTGAAGTAGTAGGGTCCTTATGGAAGGGTTCGTTACCTAATCCCAAGAGGCCAACAAGGGGCATCTCCCGTGAGGAAGAGAGCTTAATGGAGAGTTCCAATGACTCGTAAAAAGGGGGCAATCAACAAATTTGAAAGTCGTCGGGAAATTAATAAGATGGCACATAGTAGGGAAGGCCACAAAAACAAACATGTCAATTAAGGCTTGAGAGCTCAACCAAAAGAAGAATACACAGTAGACGGATCTCAGAGGTGAAACTCGGAGGTGGCTCGGGCCATGGAACAAAGGCCAAAATGGTGGGAAGACTAAGACAAATTCAAAGATACTATACACACAAGCCACACAAGGAAAAAAAACCTCAAAAAAATCCAAATATCTTATCGACATACCTCAAGTAAAATTTAAAAAATAATAGCAAGCAATGAGACAACAAAAACCGTATTGAAATTTGTCTTTGATTTTCCAAGTCGCTCAAAGCACAAAGCAAAGAGCATACATAAATTAGTAAAGAAGTGCCACACATCTCATCAAAAAAATCAATTGCAGTTGAAATTTTAAAACAAACTTGATAAATTGAAAATTTTACCCACTTTTTTAGGAGAGTAGATTCCAGGCAAACAAAGGCCTTTTATGATGAAACAAAGGTGTTTTTATTGGAAACTACATTATGGATGCAACACAATGATCCACTTGGAGCAATTGTTTTTGAAAATTACGGAAATCGAACAACTTTTAAATTTGCACAAAACACCTTTTGTATTTGTCGTAGGCTATCAAGATCTTAATCAAAATGAGTCAAACACCAAGAAAACATCCACACATATATTAAAGCTAGTGAAATCTGTATCATGTAATAAAACACTCCATGGAAGTAAAAAAAATGTATTAATATTCAAAAAAGGATTGCATAGAACATATGTTATATTGATCATCAACAAATGATTCTCTGTGCTCTTTAAATAGAGAACATAAATCAATCATGTGTTGTTATAGTCAAGCAAAGGTTGAACTATCATACCACTCATGTGTAGGACATGATTGGGACCATAAAATTATTCATATAGAAAAGAACACTAAAAAACGCATTAACAACATATTAGACCATGATTTGAACTTAAACTAACTCTTAATGTCGAAGTATCCTAACAGTGCCAACACCCTCATCTTCACTAATAAATAAAAATGTTCAACAATAAGGAGAGTTGTATGTTTGATTTATGTTTTCTTTATTGTAACCTTTTTTATTCCACTAACATCTATGTGCACCTCCACCAACAATTTTAGTGGGTTCATATGCCCAAATGATGAGGTAAACTACAGTACAAATAAAAAGGATGTAGAGACAACTAGCATAACCACATTGATGTGGTTCGTGTATGATGATAGGGAAAGAAAACAATGAAAACCCAAAATATATGGAAATGAAATGTAGAAATTGGGGAGAGAAAAGGCGTTGAATAATAATCACATGAGACAAAGCCCTTGGTTTTCAATTTTTTTTGCTATTATTTAAGTTTGCAATCGACTTTTTCCTGTGTAGTGCAATTAAACTTTTGACAAACTCCCACCCTCACTCATCTTGTGGACGACGATGAAGTGAATCTCATCCATTCATATTATTATCATATTAAAAGAATGTGATATTTATTATAATGGGGAGGTAAGTAGAGCCATCCAGGTAAAAAGAAAAAGGATTTTGGGAAAAATACACAAAAGCAGACAAGTCTAGCAAAACAAACATGTGCAGACACCACCACTCAAAACTCAGAAGACCACATCGAGAACATAAACACAAAACTACATGGTTATTTATAGGATTTTAGGAAGTTTATTTACATTAATTATATCCACTTACTTCACCACATTATTTTCACATTGTTTAACATGGCCATTTTTCCTAAATTAAAACAAAATATTAACTATTAACCTTAGTCCTGGCCCTATAGGGGATATTTTTCATTACATTGGTCCCTCAAGAAGTTTCACTATGGTTACCACTTATGCTTCATTCAAAACCAGTTATTGACTTTATCAACATCGATCTATTTATTGATAATTGCACTTCTATATTCCAATGTTTATTATCCTTCAAACATTTGTTCAAAATGTTGATTTCACATATAAATTTTGTAAAATAACTTATGACCACACACTACTTTTTAATTAGGTGTTATGTCCCTCATCTTCAACGTTCAGTGCCTAACTAGATCATTCATATTCATGTTATGCAAAAATAGGTTTATTAATAAACGAAAATGCATGGAGGGATTAATGCAATGGGAGGAATGGTGATTCTTGTTATGTTATAATTCTTAATAACCCTATTATAAATTTTGATTAAGTAGTTTATTTTATGGTTTTATGCAAATGATCTAGATAGGAAATGGAGTAAGTGATAAGTAGCTAAGCTCCTTTAATGAAATAAGATGTTATGAAAGACTACAAATAAGTTGGTAAAACATGGTATAGCTTTTGGATTCGAATACAAGTTAAGCAAAAATGGGTTTATTGTGCATAGTGAAAAAATAACCAAAAACACATGGAGGGATTAATGCCTTGGGATGAATGACGATTCTTGTTATGTTATAAATATTAATAACCCTATTAAGAAGTTTTGATTAAATAGTTTATTTTATAGTTTTGTGCAAATGAACTAGATAGGCAGTGGAGTAGGTGATAAATATATAAACTCCTTTAATGGAATAGGTGTTATGAAAGACTACAAATAAGCTAGTAAAACATGGTATAGATTTTGGCTTTGAATAAAAGTTTCTTATTGATCTATATTTCATTTTCGTATTTATTTTTGGTTCATCATTGTGGTGATATTGGTCTTGTTCATTATGTCTACTTACATATTTGCATGGTTTAGGTATTTGCCTTAAACCTTAAATAAACTAAGCACGTCTCCACTGGGTGAAAAAATGAAGATGGGTGTCTATTTTGGGGGGTCTCGTGAGAAAATAATTCTGGTTTTTTCATGTTTTTCAGCTTCGGGCGAACAAAAGTCATATTTTTGTTTAAAATTTCACTTTGCCGTAAAAAGAAAACTTTTGTAGAATTATGTTAGCTTTCTACTCATAATTTTTTCAATTTTTTTTATTAAGATTTTATATGTCGATTTCGCAAATGTTTGACAGTGTGTTCTTATAAAATGAAAAGACTACAAAAGAGTTATGATTTGTTGCACCACTAAAATCGTTGTTAGACTTGTGTTTTGCAAAAACAGAAAATGCTACAACAATCTACACATAATGTACTAGTGCCTGACTATAAGTTTGCATCCAATGGATCTCTATACTAATTATTATATTTTTTTAAAGTCGATCAATGGGGAAACTCAGTCGATTTTCAACAACCTTTTTGTTGCACCACTTTTCTCTCAATCCGCTATAAAAGAAAAAAATCTACGAACACCCTTTTGAAGTAGACATGTCAATGAAGAGTTCCACATTTTTTTCGATTTTTTTGGTGTTGTATTTTCAAAGTTATGGATTTTTCTTTTCGCTGTTTTTTTAAAGAGCTGAATCATAACTCGACACATGTTACGAAGATAAAACTTAAAAAATATTAGTTCTTATCTATATACCACAAAATTTATACCCTCGTAAAGTAGATTCAATGATGAATCTACTGGTATGAAGTCCGACATTCGTTTTGTTGTGTAAGAGGTGGTTTTTTCCTTCCGAAAATGGAGAAACCTAAAAATTTTGCAGAGATCTGAATCTTTCATGTTTCAGAGATTATTCGGCCGAAATAATTATTCGGCCGAATAACGGTTTTCCGTAACGGCGCCGTAAATTATGGCGAAGGTTATTCGGCCGAATAACTAAACGGAAAAAAAATCACGTCGACCGGAAAAAAAAATATATATATATATATATATTTTATACTCATATAAATAAACCTAAAGTTAATTCATTATTTTCGCATGTTTTAACTTTGCATTTTTTTGTCAAACTAATTTCGGAAGGAGGAGATAATTTTTGCAAAAGGAGGTTTTTACAAGGTATGTTTCTTCTTCTTTTTTACAAAAGGCACATTGAAGGAGTTTTTTTTTCTAAGGCATATTTGCAAAGAGTTTTTCCAAAATATCTCTTTTCTTATTGCATTTTTACAAAGAAGACATTTTTTGCAAAAGGAGGTTTTTACAAAGTATGTTTCTTCTTTTTTCCAAAGGCACATTGAAGGTGATTTTTTTCTAAGGCATATTTGCAAGAAGTTTTTTCAAAATATTTCTTTTCTTATTGTATATTTGCAAAGAAGACATTTTTTGCAAAAAGAGGTTTTTACAAAGTATGTTTCTTCTTCTTTTTTCCAAAAGATACATTGAAAGTGTTTTTTTTTAAGGCATATTTGCAAGGAGTTTTTTCAAAATATTTCTTTTCTTAGACATGTTTGCAAGGAGGTTCTTTGCAAGGATGGTTTTTTTTTCAAAGTAGCTTTGCACTTTTTATTTAATTGAAAGAGGTTTTTTCAAATAGTTGTTTTGCTAAGGTATTTTGCAAATGATTTTTTTCCAAAGTAGTTTTGCACTTCTTATTTATTTGAAAGGAGTTTTTTCAAATAGTTATGTTGCTAAGGTATTTTGCAAAGGATTTTTTGCAAGGTAATTTTGTACTTCTTATTTCTTTGAAATGGGTTTTTTTTCAAAGAGTTATTTCTTTACAATGATTTTTTCCCAGATATATTTATAAATAAGTTTTTATTCAAAGTACTTTTTTCTAGTGGTTTTTTTCATAGATATTTTTTCAAAGAAGTATTTTTGCAATGATTTTTACAACAAAGATTTATTTACAAGGTGTTTTTATTTTTTTCCTTGGCACAAGGTGTTTTTATTATTTTCCAAAGAAGATTTTTGTTCAGAGAGTTTTTTCAAAGGAAAGTTAATTCCAAAGAAATCTTCTTCAAAAGACTCTTACAAAATTTTTATAAGGTAAAGTAAATTTCAGTTCATGTTTTTATAAATTCCGTAAATATTTTTAAATCTTAATTTATTTATTTTTACTATAAAGTAACATGATTCTTTAATTTATCGTCTATAGATTAAACAACCATGGGCAATAAGAGAAAACGTCAAAGAAAAGTTGATCGTAAACGTGATGATGATGATAATAGAGAGAAACAAAAACTCAGATATATTGTCAAAAAACAAAGGGTTGCCGAAACGGAAGAGAGAACTATTGAAGATATAAATACAGATTTACATGATAATGTTGAAGAAATGAAAATTGAAAATAGAATACAAGAAGAACAAATTGAAGTTGAAAAGAACATTGTAGAAGATGTAAATAGTGATTTACATGCTAATGCCGATGAAATCAATATTGAAGATCAAGTTCAAGATCCAGAAATTGGACCTGGTATGTATATATCATATATTTTCCAAATTCATTTTTTTATAATGAATTTTATTTTTTGATATATGTTAAATTAAATTTAACTTGATGTATAGGTACTTTTACTATTGATGATGAAATGTTAGAAGACATTGATTACGACAAATATGGAGAAAAACTACCAATACATATTGCACGATATCGTGCTACAAAAATTTATGATGAAGTTCTCAAGGATTACTCAATAGCAGGACAAGCACAAATTTTGAGATGTTTATTAGTGTCCAAGAAGTTAGAAGGTGCTACATCATTATTGGGTATTCACAAAGCAACAAAAGAGTCGAAATTGAAACAAAATGTGATGGAAAATATAGGCGATGCAATAAAAAAATTTGGAAAATCCAGGAAGAAAGATATCAGTGCTGCACGTAAAGCAATTCATACAGCAATTATTTCAGCTAGTACTAAACAAAAGTGTTTGACAACAGAACTAGCAAAAGCAGTTGGAACATCAAGAAAGACATTATACAAACATAGCAAATTCAGAATGCAAATAGATGAAAATAATGAACTTGCTTGTTGGGCAATTATTTGTAGACAACCTTACAAAGATAGATTAGGAGCAGGTGTTAAAGATATTGTACGAGAATATTGGTTGGAACATGCTCGAGTTTCACCAAATTCAAGAGATGTGATACGCAAAAGAATATCACGAAATGTATATGAAAGCCAACCAAAACATATAATGGACATGACACAAGCACAATTGTTCAATAAATTCAAGGAAGATCATCGTGGAATTAATATATCAATTACTACATTTGTGCAACAAAAACCATGGTATGTTCGACCTATAACTATACGTGATACATGTTGTTTCCGTTATCATGTGCAATTTCAGTTATATTATGACACGTTTCTTGAATTTGGTAAAATGTTTTGGACAAATTCACCGCCTCCGCCGACGATACGTGAATTCATATCTCAAATTTTATGTGAGAGAAATCACGATGAAGTATTTTATTCAAAGAAATGTGTCAATGGACAACATTGTCATCATTGTGAAAATTTGGTGTTATTCCACAATAAATATCCTATCGATAATGATCAATCGTTGTCAAATGTAAATGTTGATTGGAAGAGATACGAATACATCAACTATAATACAAGTTCTAGTGATTCACATTCCAAAAGAATTGATTTGCTAGAAGACAAGATATGCGTCACAGATTTTCTCAAAAAATTTGAAAGCGAAATTTATAAATACACCCAGCATTCACATAGAGCACGATGGCAAGATCTTCAATTCAAACAGTCTCGTGAAATTTTTCCACCCGGAACAATTTTGTCGGTGGTTGATTTTGCTGAAAACTATACATTTGCTACACAAAAAGAAATACAAAGTGAATACTATCACTCTGACCAAGTTTCGATATTTTTCCATGTTGTATATAGACATTCTCAACAGGATGTCGATGGCATTGAAAGCACATGTGACAATCGAGATGTGATTAAAGAATATCACTTCTATATTAGCGATGATCGTACACACGACACACATTTTGTCCAACATTGTATAGAAAATATTTTCTATGACTCACTGAAAAAACGCGAAGTCAAATTCAAAGAGCATTGGATATGGTCTGATGGATATGCGCGTCGATTTAAATCTTCACGATCATTTTTTTGGTTATGTCGACTTCATAAAGCGCTGAACATTAAACATCGCTGGAATTTCTTTGAAACTGGGCATGGAAAAGGTGAGCATGATGGTGCAGGAGCATGCATGAAAAGAGCACTTCGAAGATGGCAAATGAACTATTCTTCTGCACGGTTTCATTCAGCTGCAGAGGTTGTCCAATGGTGTCAATTAAATCTAAGCCATGATTATAATCAACAATCAAAAGACGTGTGCAGGTATGTCCACTATTTTTTTAATTTATATTATTTCTTAAAATTTAAAAAAATGTATATACTAACATTTAAGTACATGTACACTATTTATTGTGTAGGTTTTTTTGGCTTGTTGGGGTCCAAGATATAAATAGATCAATACCATATGACGCTAGCACCATACATGGAACTAGAGATCTTCACTCTATTCAAACAAAATCATTTCACAACGTGTTTGCATTTGACAGTAGAAAGCAATCATGCTTTTGTCATATTTGCATTGAAAATGTTGAGTCTACATAAGTTTGTGAAAACATAACAAACAACTACGTAAAATCTTGGAGACACACAAAGATTAATCCAAAAGTAAAAATGCCACTGGCAAGTGTTGAAGAATTAGAATCAGAAGAAATAGCAATATCGTCTGATGGCGATAGAATTTCAGATCTCGTAAGAGAAGGTAATAAACTTGTTTTTGACTTTTAAGTCAATTGTTCATTCTAATCCATCGCCATAAGTATAGTCAATTTAATTCATTTAAATACACTAACACCAATCATAACTTGCGCAGGAGATGTTTTCGCTGTGATTGCACCTGTAGACAACAACGAAAATGTCAAATATTATTTGATGCGATGCACTGAAGGAAAAATGAAGTTATTGGAGGACTACAACGACAACGGATTTACATACGAAAGAGGATCCATCATTTTAAAAGGTTACTTTTTTCAGCAGACGCATATGACTAAAAATTATGTCTACTTTCAAGATTATGAGCCCGATGTTATATGTTGTCAATATAGTCATTTAGTATGTGCATCTCGAATAAAATTGATACAAGTTCCATCAAAAAAACAGTTAAAAACCAAAAAATGGAAACTATCCATATGTGACCATGAACGGATAGTTGAAGATGGCATTCCATTGCGATGTTTTTAACTACATATCAAAAATAAATTGATCTATATTTTTGTCCATGTCAATTGTTGTGTGCAATATATTTTTTGTCCAATTATCAAAATTGTTGTGCACAGTATATTTTTTCATTGAGATTTTATGAATATTTTCTTGAATGACAACTAACATAAGAGCTTAAATGGTTGTACTTTAACATGCTTAAAAATGAATTCAAATATAATTTGAAAATTCAAAAGTACTTTATTCGGGTCCCCATATGTCTATTAGACCACTAAGGGATGAGATAACGGATGTGGCTATCCCCACTCCGCCCCGAATTTTTACTTTTGGTTGATTGATGCTAACGAAAAATCACAAAAAGACCTATTAAATTTTGTATTCTTTTAATCCATCGAACATGTTTCTTTAATACGTACTTCACCATAAATATGATCTTAAATAGATGTCTGTAAATTGTCACCATGTTCTCCGCCCCAAATCTTTAATTTAAAATATCGCTTGTGCAAATTCACATAACTGAAATCATGGCAAATGGAGACAACGATCATTTGATTTTTAATCACAAGCAAGGATTCCAGGATTGTGAAGCTTATGCTAAATTAGAGAAATGATTATTTACAACAAATCAATGAAAATTCATCAAATTGTTGTTTAAAATCATTGCTCTAATTTAACACAAACTTCACAATCCTGGAATCTTCGCTTATGATTAAAAAACAAAAAATCGTTACCCCCATTTGCCATGATTTCAGCCGCATCAAATGTACCTGAACATTGAAAATAAAAATTTAATTTAATTAAAAATCCATTATATCAAAATTTGAAATTAACATATATTTGCTTTTAAACTTCCTAGTTCATCCATATTTCTATCAAAAATTTTAACATTCATAAACTTCTGAACATTTAAAGATAACATTTGAATATACTCTTAACATTTTAAACTTTCTAGAATTGATCCATATTTTTATCAAAACTTATATTTAACATTAATAATCTTCCTAGCATTTCTAAATTTCATAACATAAACCTAAACTTCCTATTTCATCCAATATTTTTATCAAAACTTCTATCATTCTCTAAAACTTTATATAACATTCCTAAACTTTCTATTTCTTCCATATTTCTATCAACTTCTAACATTCCTAAAACTTCATAACATCCTTGAAGATAACATTCAAGTACTTAAATTTCATTTTTAAACTTTATATTTCATCCATATTTTCATCAAAACTTCAAACATTCTTGAACTTCCTAACATCTCTAAAGTTTGAACTCAACATGTAATCACTTTTAAACTTCCTGATTCATCGATGTGTATGAAAACTTCTAACATTTCTAAGCATCCTAACATTCAAAGACAACATTCATTCTTAAACTAAAACTTTATATTTCATCCATATTTTCATCAAAACTTCAAACATTCTTGAACTTCCTAACATCTCTAAAGTTTGAACTCAACATGTAATCACTTTTAAACTTCCTGATTCATCGATGTGTATGAAAACTTCTAACATTTCTAAGCATCCTAACATTCAAAGACAACATTCATTTTTAAACTACCTGATTCATATAACTATCAAAACTTTCTAACAAATTATTAAACTTCCTAACATTCTTGTTCTTAATACACTCAATCTTATCATTCATTCATGTCGAACAATTATAACTTCCTCATTTATAAACTTTAAACCTATATGTGAACATCCACTTTTAAAAATTTCCTAAATAACATTTCTTAAACTTCAATCAAAACTTCCTCATTTATGAACTTTAAACCTATGTTTATCCATTTTTAAACTTCCTAAATAACATTTCTTAAACTTAATAATATTCAAGAATGTCATGTTTCTTAACTTTCATTTTTACATATATTCATTCATTCAAACATGCAAATACATATTTTAAACTAAATTTAACACCAAATATGTCAAATAAACAAAAATAAACTAAATCATTTAAAAACCATGATTCACGAAATATGTAAGTTCAAAATTTATATGTATATAATCTCCAAAAAAATACTCATGAACATGCAAATTCAATGTACATCCATATATGTATATATCTAGTCCAAAAATAAACCTCCTCAACATGTCCAAGACAAATGTTTCCAATCTAAATGCATATCAACAACAAAAAATTGTCCACCATGAACTATAAAAATAAAATGTATGTGCTATCCTCCACTCGGGCCTCCCCCTCCTCCACTCGGGCCTCCCCCTGGACTCAACCCTCCTTGCAACATGTGTAAAAAAAAATTATGTTCATATCATTTAAATTATTTAAACTATAATCAAAGAATTAAAATATTAAATTAATATATCAAAATACAATTCAAATATTAACAATATTACATCAAATTCTCCAAATGCTTTCCCACCACCATCCTCCAAAGGACTTTTTCCTTTGCCTCCAAAAAATTTGAGAGACCCAAGCTGCGGTCCATATATAAAATCAATTTATGAATCTCATAAATCTAAATCCACAAAAATTAAAATATTAAAACAGTAAACAAAATTAAAGCAAAATTAAAACAATCAATGAAATTACCTCTCTACCAATATCTGCTTCATTAAGCAAAGAACCTATATCTCCACCCTAAAATTTAAATTGTATTAATAAATAAAACATATAATGCAAACCAAAAAAATTACTATACCAATTAAAACTTAAAACTAAAACAAAAAGTTTAAAAAACATTAGCTCACAATAGATGGTAAATCATTTATAAAGTTGGTATCTAAAGAAACCTGCATAGATGAGTCAAATTAACAATAAAATACATAGTTAAATTATCATTCAAAAAATAATAATTTATATATATATATATATATATATATCAAATTCAAACATAATTACAAATATGTTGATAATAAATATGTACCTGTACCTCTCTCCCTAGATTTTCGCTAGTTGAAATGTGGAAAGAATGTTCATTCATCATTCTTGAAAACTGCAACCAATTTAAACATTTACATAATGTATCTATGATAATGTAACAAAAAAAATAAAATCAAAATTTAAATAAAATATTTAATTCAAATCAAATCATATCATGTAGTCAACAAACCTCTCCCAAACTCGATGTGTCATTGGATATAACATTTGCTGCTAAGTCACGACAAATCTTTGCATATGCCCTGAAATCTTCAATGCTCATTCCATCTATTTCATCATCAGTTTTATAAACAAACTTTTGACGAATAGCAGAACGAGCCCTTTCTCTAACCAACCCCACATCTACTCCCACTAATACTGATGATAACCCATCACCAACAAAATTCCTTGCTGTTGTCCCAAGTTGAGATGTGGGCTCCATCTCTGATTTTAATGCCACCAACCTAGGTGGACGAGATATCTGGGGCGGAGGTCTAAGAGTTGCAGGATCTCTATGCACACCCTCTCGATCATATATTCGACCCTTTCCAACTCCATAAAATTTTGAATGAACATCAGTATAATTTGGCTTCATATTTAAAAAAAACTCAGCATAAAAAAATCTAGCAAAATACTGAGAAACCTCATCGTTCCATGGAAAACGACCATAGGCTGCAAGAAACCGATCATAAAGTAAGTGTGCCAAATGAGGATGTTTGAAATATTGCACTTTCAACATTTCTTTTTTCAAACCTTCTTTGAAATTAAACATTGATTTGGCCTTCTCTTTTGTCACTCTTTCTTTCACAACATCCCATTTGTCTGGACCCATCACTTGATCCCTTCGTCTTCGCATCAAATCTACAAAACCATCTGTAGTTGGCCCGAGATTCTCATATGCTTGAATGAAGTTTTGCAATGATCTCAAAACAATCTCCAAACTTTGTTTACTCTCCGGAGGGAGATCCATAGTAGACAAATCATTTTGCAACTTCTCATAGTGAGATCTACATCTTTCAAGAGTCATTTGATGATCACCACCTTCCCATGGAAGCTCCCGAGGTAGATCAGATGGATATGTTGTAATGGGTGTACAACCCTCGGTTAATTCAACATATTGTGTCCTAGCTTGACCATCATCACCTCGTGTCGAATGGTGAGCCTCTTGAGAACCTTGCTCTGCACCGTCATCCGTCTCCCTTGCTTGCCCTGTCTCCCTCCCTATAGAATTACGAGCATCTTCCGAACCATGCTCTGCTTCAAATGACAAAGTCTCGTTTAAACACAACTACAAATTTTGCACACACAAAAAGACAATTTGCATATATAAATGTTCAAAGATTGATATTCATATGTACCAATAGAGGGTCGAGATCGACGTTCTCTCACAGAAGATACAGGGGAATCATTTGTATCCCTTCCACCTCGTCGATGCGAACTATACAATAAATTAGAGTCCCGAGGAGAGGTTGACAACCTCCGATTATCACTCGTACCACCTACCCCAGAATATTGTGAAGACCTCCTACGCTTTCGCCTCAAAGAATCCTCTCTTTCCATTTGATATATAATGCCTACACCTAAAGACAAATCAACTAATTACATAGTCAAATCCTACAAGTTAATTCTATGAACTCTAAAAACCAACTACTAAAGAGACTAAGTTATTTAACAAGTACCTAGATTTACCTAATTTATCATCTAACAGTTTTCAAAAAAAGTATAGCTAATATTGTTAGATGATGAATTAATGTACCAATCTTTTAGGTGTTTTTGATGTTTAAAATGAATGGAACCAATATAGTTGAGTACTAAGTAATGGGTTCATTTTTTTATGTCAAAGTATGAGTTCATGAATCTCTTTTACCTTCTTAATACATAACTTAATACCTAAAACATAAATCATGAATCTCTTTTACCTTCTTAATACATAACTTAATACCTAAAACATAAATCATGAATCTCTTTTACCTTCTTAATACATAACTTAATATCTGAAACATAAATTACGTCTTGAAAATATTTTCATTATTGACAATAAAATAAAAATTGACAATTCATGTATTATGTTTTGAGTTGAAATGTTTTCAAAATTTGCCATTTCTGATAATCGTTTTCAGTTTCTTAAACTACAAATTCAAACAAGATATTTTATTACTCTAAACATAAATTATATCTACAAATAATCTCATTGTTCCATAGAACAAAAAAAAAAATTACTGTTCAGAGTATTATGATTGAGTTAAATGTCATGTTTCTCAAATTGGCCTTGTTTGACAATGATCTTTAATTTCAATCTAATAACGATAACAATTCTTGGTATTATGTTCTCCAAGTCAGCCATGTTGCAAACAAAAGAAAACACAATACCAAGATCACCACCTTTACTAGAATAAAACTCAAACCATTGTGACATAACATCACCTAGTATTTTATAAAACTTACTATAGTACATTTAGATTAAAGCCTATTCATGTCTATAGTTCCCTTTTACATAAAATCCATTTAAATTATTGTTTTATCAAAAATAGAGTTTGTATCTAAGCTATCTATCCACATAGTTTGTAATATAACTTATATCTTGAACTCTGTCAACTAAGACATGTTGACAGAGTTCATGAACTCTGTCAACTAAGACATGTTGAAAGAGTTCATCATTGTTAAATTACATAAAACTTACTATAATACTTATAAATTAAAGTCTATTCATGTCTATAGTTCCCTTGTACCTCAAGTCCATTTAAATTATTGTTTTATCAAAAATAGAGTTTAACTGTCTGAAATTTGTTTGTATCTGAACTATCTATTCCCACAGTTTGTAATATAATTAATATCTTAATCTCTGCACTTTGTAAACAGACAGAGTTCATGAACTCTGTCACCTTAGACGAGTTGACAGAGTTCATGAACTCTGTCACCTTAGACGAGTTGACAGAGTTCATGAACTCTGTCAACTTAGACGAGTTGACAGAGTTCATGAACTCTATCAACTTAGACGAGTTGACGGAGTCCTTAAGTAAAACAAGCCTACATACAACTTAGAAATGTTCTTTCCAAATAAAATTACTGTCTTACTTTAATTTCTTTTCTAAACACAGCCAAATACAACAATTTAAAAAAATACTTAAAAAATTCCTCTTTATATTTAAATTTAAATATTCCTCTTCATATTTTAATTTAAGACATTTTGGACATTCAATACGACCAACATCCAAGAACTCTAATGAAGTGCGCAGAGTCCATGGACTCTACCCAACTGGACAGAGTCCATGGACTCCGCCTGTCAGGACCCGAAATTTCTGAAAAATTTAAAATTTTTATTATAACAATAAGTGTTAATTAATTTCATTCCTGGTCCTGTTTAAATTCAGTAACTAAACATGATCTTGTTGTAAAAGGTTCTGTTTTAATACAAATGTGATTTTTCTGATTTTAAATGTTGACTGTGTTCTTTCAAACTTCAAAGGGAGAGCTAGCCATAGCTGACTGGCTTACTTAGCTTACGAGCTAATGCATAATTTGTCTTTTGTTCGCAGGTACACCGGTGAAGTATGGATCACTGTAGTTTAATCTTTGTAAGCATCAAGCTCCCTTCCCTGCACTGTAAAAACTTAAAGAAGATCTATTTACTATTGTTGATTGTCGTGTAAGACAGTAAAGTTCTTTTCATGAAAATTACGCTTGAAATAAGATTGATAGTCTGTCTCGACATGATATCTCTTATCCTGGATAGTATCATCAGGTTTTTGCGATGAATTACAATGTCTCCGTCATATCCATTGCGTTATGAACATGACTCTATGTTAATGCTGTAAACTATCACTGGAACAATTGTTTGTATTATGTTAATCGCATGCATAACGTGACGTTAGCATAATGTAACCTACTGTCAACTATTAGCTGTAATTACTGGTTATTAGTATGAGTTGGAAAAGTGACGCCTCTAGCGATGTTCGATTATAGTCATCTATATTCCAAAGTCCAATGTCTACTATTGTTTAACTTATGTCATCGCACTGTACCTTGTTTTAAACTACGTTCATGGTATGGACCTGTAGATGAGTTTATATTTAAACATCATAATAATAGAGATTGTTATTCTCATTGTTGATTGTTTAACAATAGTATCGGGGTGATAATGTAATAGGACTTATATAACCATGGTGTATCCATCATATGGTCATGGTAATTTTTCAATGTTTTAAAAGATGTGGTGTTCTCATTAGAAAATTGACTACATCATTTTCAAATGATTGTAGGTAATTATAATATGCCCTTGACATTATCGATGGCTTGGTTTCGATTTATATACAATACAATGATTGTGTATCAATCATAGTGTTTTTCCATGCGTTGAACAAGATTTATATACATGCAAATGATTTGAAATTGATAAACAATTAATCGAGCTGTAACTGAACTATAGCAATTCGACCCATGTGGAGTTGATATATTTAATGGCTACGTGGTTGACTCTCCTCCTTGCGTTGGATGATATATAAGTTAGTAATGAAACCCTACCTGTTCATTATTTGTGCCTTCGGGCTCGGGTTGTAAGGGAGAAACCCTCCATGTCTGAACTCGTCAGTTTGGCACTGTAACATGCTATTTGCTCAGATTCCGGTCACGTTGTTTCATTCTTCTGGTAGAATAGAAGTCTTGGGCTCGGAATTGGCGTCTGCTACTGTTTCAATTGTATCTTGGTCTCGTTGTCATCGCCAATTTTGAGTCACCTGCTACTTATAGCCTTCCACAGTCGCTGGTGTGAGTTTGAGGCAGGGTTTCTTTGTTGTTTTTATCCATGAGGTGACTGTGTATTGGGTTTTGAAGTGTGCTCCCCGACTGGTCCATTCCCAGCTTAAGGGTTTTGTATAACATGTTGCCTATCGCGGCTGTCAATAGAGAAGTACTGGAAGTTTCCCTTGCTCATCCAACTCACGAATGTAATGGGGTTTCGCTACCAGCTCAGCTTGTAGCTACCAGGTTGTCCACGGGTTGCTTCCTCCATTGGCTCAGGTAAGATAATATCAATGTTTCACAGTTTTCAGTTTCGCAAATGATTGTTTAGATTTATATTAGTATTAACAACTCTCAGCACTCGATAATGTGCAGGTAATGCTGTTCCTGAAGGTGCACAGGGCTTCATCTCTAGCGCTGGCTCCTCCGGGTAAGCCTGGTTATCCACGGCTGTCTCTCCCTTTGTTGGTTTTGTTGTGCTAGGGTTATGTCTGGAAGGGACCTCCTGTGTAATGGGGTTGTTATAGTTTTGGGTGTTATGGATACTGTCGCGTGTATGAAACTGTTTGCTTATGGTTGACAGGGTTGTTACCTCGGCATGTCTACAAAGAACAAACTACGGCTCAGTCTGTTATGAGACCCCGGAGTTGTTATTGTTATTGTATTTTCAATAGGCAGGGTTTTATCCACGCTGTATAAGCTAATAGATACCGTAACTTTGTTGAGCCTATCATGTGGCCGTGTATCGTTTTATATTTTGTTAAATGAGTAAAGTGTTTAACATATAAGGATTGCTTTAAATTTTCTCTGATACTTGCAGAGGATGATAACTCGATTGTAGGGATATTAATACATGAGTTTATCTGCGTTTTATGTGGTTTTTGGGTATTAATGATAATAATGGGGTTTGCTATTCCTTACAGTAATAGATGAAAAAGTATTGTTAACCCTAGCGAACTAGGAATTCTCTTTTTGATTAATAAATACATATGAAAGTGGTTGAGTTCGGTGGTAACTGGAAACGTGTTGTGAAATTTTGGTTTTTGGTTTAAATATTAATTGTAACTGTGGATACAATGTATACCTGGACTATGTATGAGATTTCCTGTAGGTTCAAACTGTTATAAAGCATTTCCTTTCTTTTGTTTTCAGTCTGTCGAATTTAATGTGGTCTGGCTACGGCCGTGTTAGGTTTGTACTCTACTCTCAAGGAGAAATATTTATAATGAAATAAATATTATTACAGTAAATAACTACGAGGGTTTATAACAGCCAACAATGGCTAAGCTCGTTGATAGCTTCTCTGCGTGTTAAGATGTTTGACTATTGATAAGATAACCTACGTCTGTGCTGTGTATTACATGTAATACAAGCTCGATAATGAACATTAATCTATGCTTATGATTTGATTATAGAAACAATGAAGTCTCTAAGTGGTAAGACTCGGCTTCGAGCCAGTCAATAAGTTTGTCTTGTTTTTAAAACAACTCTGTCAACTCTATTGTGACAACATGGCTATAATATTATAATATTAGGTTTAAAAGACGAAAACAATTTACTGTTTATGTGTTTGTATTTGACTACGATTTTTATTGAATAAGATTGTATGGAAAGTTTTTAAACAATGAAACATTATTGCAAACACATCTTTTGGATAATCGATAACAGTCAAATATGTTCTGAGTATAGATAAATATAATGATATAAATTTTGTTCTCCTTTAGCTCGATACAGAGAATAACCTGTATCTATAGTTGACAGCAATAGGAAGCAGATATAAACTGGTATATTTCTCTAATAGAAATTATTCCTGTACATTTCTCTATTTGGAATTATTTCACAGTAATTCTAAGATTTATCTGTGTGTCTGTTCTTATGATTGTTTTAATGAGTGTATTTTCTGAAATAACTACTGTTTAATATTCTATGTCTATTATTTAACTATTATTAGAAATTCTAGACTAAATCACCCTAATATTTGATTACTGTAACAGTAACAATATATTCTGCATAGAATAATTACTCTATTTAAGTGATAATAAGAAAAATTACAAGACATATGAGTTCTGCAAATTTCTACCAAAAGACAATACAGAAAGACTGTTCTACTGAAAATAAATACAGTTCAAAACACAGTTGAAATAGTCCATTCTACATTTAAATTAATTATACAAACAACAGGAAGAGTGGCAGAACCTGTATCTATGGTAGACAATAACAGCAATGGGAGGCTGTTCCTCCCTACCAATTCCTGGAGAGTGCCCAGACAGCACTTCTCAGGACCCCCGGGCTTGCTCTGGTCTAACTGGTTGGAACTAGGTACAGCCAACAATTCCCTCAGCCAAAGCAGCTATACTGGAACCAAGTTACTGCAACTTCCTGACTCAAAACACTTCCTTACTGTTTTCCCACTTCCTCAATGGGACTCCTGAATAACATTCACTTGAATGTATTCTCCCTCTAGAACAAATGCTGAACCCCCAGCTCAGTTCATTGAGTAGTATTTAAAAGATTGCCTAGGTCTTAGTTGGGTTAACTGTCATTAATGAGCCACCTGCTCAGATTCCACTTTCTTGGGGAATCATGACCCCAAAATATAGGGAAGTTGCCACCTGCAACTCAGGAAGTGTTTGAGGATGCTGCCACTTGTCTTTTGTTCTTCCACCTAATTCCATCCACCAGTTAGACCAGTAACCTCTTTTAACAGCTCTCCCATGCTGTTGTCTCCATAATTTATTTATTAATAATAATTATTCAGAATTTACATTCCATTTCTGGAGACTCTGCTGAGTCATCCATTCCTACTTAGCATTAAATTTAACATAATGTCTCAGGAATATTAATAAAATAATTACATTATTTTAATAAAATTAGGGTATGTGACACCGCCCAGTTGAACAGAGTCCATGGACTCCGTCCTACTGGGCAAAGTCCATGGACTCCGTCCAACTGGGCAGAGTCCATGGACGCTGTCCAACTGGGCAGAGTCCATGGACTCTGTCCTGTTGCAGCCCATGGCCTCTGCCCAGTTGGACAGAGTGCAATATACAGAGTCTATGGACTCTGTCCGTAGACACAGCCGACACGTTATTTAAACAAAACGATCGCAGACAATTAAAATAAACGAGAATTACAAAGCTATATCCACCTTACCTCTAAAACGCAGCCAAAACAAATGACCGCAACCTGAAATCTTGCCGAGGACAGCGCAAATAAAAATTTGAATCACCCGAAACAGAGTGGCCGTAATAGACGAACTGGGAGACCTGCCGTAAAAACAATAACATTTTAGACAACACAAAATAACGATAACACCTTCAATAAAATACACATTTTCAAAACCGAAAAACGGTACCTTCTACCTCTGCAAACGCCGTGTCGATCTGTCACCAGCCGCAGCTCCTCAACGACGTTCGACCAACCGCTGGGAAGCTCTACAAGCCCAAAATTGCTACAGATGTTATCGCGTCCAACGGCCGAAACGATATTACATACAAGCAGAAAACAGAGAACCTCACTTACGTGCAGGTGGCGATACCAGACGCTTTCTGACAAACGAACAGGAGAGGCGTTGGCTACGATGAACAGAGGACTTACACGCAGGCTTACAGGTCAACAACACACGTCGTCGACCAATAGAGTGGCTGACAGGTGACAGGGTAGAGGGATGACGGAGCAGACGGGCCTCTATCAACGCAACAGGGGTCCACGAGATCCAGCGAAAGTGACGGGTGAAGGGCCAGGACCGAGCTTTTATGCCAAATAATTGTTCGGCCGAACACTTGTTCGGCCGAATAATTGTTCGGCCGAACAATTATTCGGCCGAAAAATTATTCGTCCAAACAATTGTTCGGCCGAACAATTATATCCACCGCCGTGAGTTTGCCCCGTCCGGCTAACCCATGGCACATATTTCAAGGCCTCCGTTATGTCTAATGGTGGCCCATTAAAGATTATTCAGCCAAATAAATACTAGATTATTCGGCCGAATAACTTTAATTATTCGGCCGAATAATTAAAGTTATTCGGCCGAATAATTAAAGTTATTCGGCCGAATAATTGAAGTTATTCGGCCGAATAACATACGCTAGAGTTCTTCCCCCGCCGATTCTCACCAAAGTGTTACCCACCTTCGCGTTTCCACCGCACTTATCACTAATATTTCCCAATTATTTACCTTTCTCCTTTAAATAAAAACCTCCATTTTTCTACTTCGTGGTTCCTAATGAAAAGAGCTTATTCATATTATATTTTTTCAAACTTTTTCGCGAAAGACTTGATTTCTTGGTTTTGTTGTTTTTTTTTCTCTATTTTTCAATCTAACTACAATTCAACAACTTATCTAGAAACAATCCTATGTGATGTTATCTCCACATGCCCATTTAAATGTTGACAAGTTAAAATGGTAGTGTAAATGCTTGCATGATGGTCCTTGTCACATCCTTTTAGTATATTACTAGTAGTCCTTTCCTAGCGCCTAATGTATCTTCTACTCTACCTCTTAGTATTATGATTTCATACACTCTTGGCTTGAAGAGTGGAACCCATACATGATAGGATGTGTATTAATGTTGATCCCTTAAAACTCATTGCATTCTCCTAGGGATTTGAATCCATTATAATGGTTCCCTCTCCCTCCATCCCCGATTCACCTTTTCCCAATTCCGCAATGAGCATCCTTTTAGGAAGTTTAACCCAACGTAATTTGGTCCTAAAATAACTTTGACAAGTTGATTAGGGGAAACTAGTTTTTCTCCTTTTTCATTGTTGTCTTATTTTCCTAAAATGACTTTGACTGACTTGATTTTGTGTTAATTATGTATTTATTATTAGTTCCTGTTGATTATTAAATCCTCCTCTATCATATGAATGGTTTTTCCTATTTTTCACTTCTAACGTTAGTTCTTTCCATGATTGTTTTTCTTAATATTTCCTCATATTTAGCTTGTGTTGAACATTTGTTTATTTTCTAACCCATGTAATACAAGTGACACTCTTAACATATTATCTCCAATTTATGCTTTTCTTAGTGACATGTCCTTTTGGGATTTGGTATTTGCATGAACTTTTGGTGTGGTGAATACCTCTTCAAATAACAAAATGAGATAAATAATTGAGCAGAAGAGGCACATTCTATAGCCCAATAGTGGGAGATGTGTAACTCCTTCTGTGCTCATCCTGGAGTTGACACGTGTCTTTTTTAAAAATAATAAAATATTAAAAAAATAACACGTTGGCTATTTAAAAAATTTACAACAACATATATATAATTACACAAATTAGATAAATTAAAACGTTTCCTCAAAATTTGCACTCTAAAAAGGGGTTTGCACTTCCAGAGATTTGATCCCTCTCGGCGCTTGGTAGATCCCCTTTAAGATGGATCTATGCTGGTATATTATACAATTAATATAACATGTAATATTACTCAAACTTAGCCTCATGATATCCATAAGGTAAATAAAACTTCCTTACTCATAAACACTGACATGTGCATAAATAAAGCACAATTTTTCATTTGCATCTCATTTCCTTCCATGTTCTCAACAATATGCATTTAACTATAAATGAAGCAAATGAAGAATGTGCTTTTCTTTCCATGTTAGATATATAAACTACTATTAATATTTTTTGAAAGAATATACTAGAATGAATGTGAGCTCTATAAAAACATACAAAATAATGCAAGTAGTGAATTGATTTTTTTTTCAACGAAAAAAAAGTTCCTTACTATTCATTATGGTGAATCAAAGAAACTTACAATTTTACCTATGTCGAGGATATTAACTTTGTTTACAAACTATGCAGTCTTATACAATATATTTGATTACAAGTAGTGAAATGATTTTAAAGGAGAGAGAATGATAAAAGAGAAAATAATAAATAAATTGGGTTCCATTGGCAATCAATATGAATAATAATTTTTCAACATCAAACTATAATAGTATAATCCATATATATCAATCCTTTTTAATGTTGTTTGTAATGAATATGAAGATGAAAACTCCAATAAAATATAATGTTGTTAATATCATGTAATTTGTTATATACTCATATAGGGGTTTGAGTGTATATAAATGTTCATTGTATTTAAATGTGAAGCCTAGCAAAAGCCTTGAAGCTTTTTTCACCATCTAAAGCCTAACTGGTCTCCTACACATAAAGTTGTAAGTCTATGTACTCAAGTACAATCCAACAAGGATTGTTGCTAGAGAAAGCGACATTTCCCTCATTGGGATTCGCTCAATATTTTATATGGGAAGATATTAGTATATTCTAAATACATGTCCAATATAGGAAGAACAATTAAAAACTTACAAAACACAATGACCTACTTAACAAGAAATATTACCTCAAAACAAGAGCTCTAAATCCAAAACCACTTAATTTTGTATAAATATCCTTTTCATATAAATACGCAAATAAAAAACCAGTGCCACTGGTATCACCAATTTTTTTATGGATCAAATTTGTAATTTTTTTTAAAATGGTGATACTAGTATCATCACAGTTTTTTATGTATCAAATTTGTAATATTTTTAAAACTTTGTGACAAGTATCACCACTCTTTTTTAATGCTTCAAGTTGATTATATTTTTTAAATATCATTCTACTAATATCACCACTTTATTTCTTCATGGTTAAAATTTATCATATTTTCACAATCTGGTCTTACGAAGATCACCACCTTGTTGCGCCGAGAGTAGCGAGGTGCTTACAACCCAGTATGGGGGAGATGTGTAACATTGTGTACCAAAAATAAAAAGTAATTAAAAAATTTTATGTCGGCTCATAAAATTAAAAATGAAAACCTAATAAAAAATAATTAAAAAAAATCCATATCCACTCATAAAATAAAAATTTAAAACCAAATAAAAATTCATTAAAAAATAACACCTCAAGAAATTGGATGCCTCTCGATGCTTAATAGATCCACATTTGGGATGGATCTATACTAATTTTTATTTGTTTTCTAATAACCCATTAAATATGTGTAGAAAGGAATGAGTGATACCAAGCATCCTCATGCATCCCTATCATGTTATGACATAAAAAAAAACATGTGCAGAAAAAATGTATTAGTCCTATCACTCCCATGTTAAGATTTTTTTAGTGTAGTAACCACATTATAGATAAATACAACAAAGCCCATTTTTTTAAAGAGCTCAAAAATAAAGTAGTTTGAATGTATATATATATTAATAACTCGTGTATCATTAATACTAATTAATTTCATATAAAAAATATTACAAATTTCTATATGTTCTTCATTTGATACTTTTAAAAGAGTTATAAGAAATTGATTCCTCCATTACTAAGTGTAATGAACATTAAAATACAACTTTCTATATGTTCTTCATTTGATACTTTTAAAAGAGTTATAAGAAATTGATTCCTCCATTATCTAAGTGTAATGAACATTAAAATACTTATGGGAAAGTTATGAACTTAGAACTTAAAATATTTATTGATTTAAATAGTGACACGGCATCTAAATTTTTATAGAATACAACTTGATTAAATACAACTTTATTGCATAAAATTATTATATAAAAAAAACATTGAAATAAAAATATTAGAATTAAAATAAATAACAATAATTTATCAAATTAAAAAATATATAACAATTACATAATATATATTAAATGATATCATTAATCCCTTCTGTAACAAAGATTAGCAAAGATTATTGTTTTCACTTTTTTTTGTATAAATTACATAGAAGTAGCTTCCATGTTTGAACATTTATAAGTATAACTAAAGTATTGATTCATTTTATTTATTTATTTTATTTTTCAAAGGATTATCTGAACTATGACCGGTGCTATATCATAAAAAATAAGAATTAAAATTTTTTTTAAAAAAATTCATATTCTTAATGCAAGTTTTCTTATTTAGAGAATAAAGTTTAGGAAATCTTTCCTACTTTTCTCATCTCATTCCATTCCATTATTATAATGTATCAAAATTGATATAATTTTTTTAACAATAAATACAATTTACTTTTTAAAGATAAAAGTTAAAAAAAGCTTTCCTACTTTTGTGATTTCATTCTATTTTTTCGCTAATTGACTAATCAATTAATGTAGGGTAATAAAATTAATATAAATTTTCTATTAACAACTAAAACTGAAATTAAGAAATGAAAAACTCTCTTAAAAACTTAATTAATTGTGTTTGAACATTTAAATATAATAATCAATTTCAATTTATGAATAGTTAATGAACATATTATTAATCCCTCTAATTATTGTTTTGAACTTTTTCAATTAATTTTATGGAAGTACAATATATATTACAACATGTTTAAAGTTCTACTAAAAGTTACTTTATTTTTAAAATTTAAAATTTTATTTTTATTTTTTTATTTTTATAGTAATTTCTTTTAAATGTGATTAATACTTTACCATAAAAATAAAGATTAACAAATTTGATTAACAAATTTGATCAAAAAATATACAAAATTTCCTAAAATTAATACATGGAAACTCTCATAAAGCTTTCTTTCTTTTTATTAATATTAAAAATTTTGACCAAAAAATAAAAATGCTTCCTAAAATTAATACAGGAAATCTTTCATAAAGCTTTCTTGCTTTTTCCTAATTCATTCATTTTTTGTTATTAGCTGTCAATAACAGTTTCCAAGATTTTACAATTTTTCAAAATGAAAAGGTCTTATTAAAAAAATCCAATTTTAAACTAATTTCCTCTAAGTTTTAAACTGATTTCCTCTCACAATTAATTGGTTTGGATTTGTGCATGGAGGACAGTACTGTTTATTCATTGCGAGCTACACTCTTGGCTTCCTGTTGAAAAGTAAAGAGGATCACGGGTTGAATAAGTTAATGCTGCCTGTGTTTTTTCTTTTTTCAAGCAATGACAATTTGACACATTTATTTTGGACATCCTAGAAAGAGCGCTCCCTCATTCCACCATTATTTTGATTATTCGACGTCTCTGATTTGGATTTCAGGCAAAGTCAAGTTTCAGAACACCGCATATCATATGGCACTTGTATTATTCTGGTGGCAACAAAGTGGTTGTTTTGATGTCTCCTGGTACTAGTTAATTGCTGAAGATATGTTTGCAGTATATTGCATTATTAGAGAGTATTTCATTTATAAAGCATTTAATAATTGGAGATCAATATTTGCTTTGCGTTCTTTAAGTTATAAGCTTTTGATATAATAAGTTCATTGGATTTGTGTGTCTTCATACATAAAAGTCCAGGAAATCCACATGATAGAAGTAGAATAAATCTATAGCACAAGTTTAGATGCTAATTCTATCTAGAATATTTACTATTTAGAGTTTATTTTTTATTTATGTAGTAATTTTTTCCATAGTAATTTCTTTCTAGAGTATTTTTTATTTTTTATTTATTTTAATTTCTAATGTAATTACTTGTCAAATTAATGGAAAGTTAAAATATTCAATTTAATAGGTTCTTTAATCTAGATCAATTAGGAATAGAGTAAATTTTTTTGCGTGTGTTTTTTTATTATGCCATTTTTTTTTATGCATGGAGGTTTCTTATTGTTTTTTTTTATTGATTCTCTTTCATACATGGAGGAGGTTGTCCATAGGCACACAGAGAGGTCCCCAAAGGATGGTTGTTACATACATGGATCTGCTTGGATGTTTGGTTGTTAGATACATGAAGTTACATGGAGGTTGACAACATGGATAGAGAGAGAGCTACAAAGGATGAATATTGTAATCTTTAATAGTTTTTTTTTAATGTGTCATTATTCAATTGCAGAGTTCATGGGTAGATTCCATCTAGACAAATTCACTACTGGTTGTTATCTCGAACTCTCATCTTTATGGATAGATTTAATACCATTTTTTTTATGTCACTGAATCTATACATAGAACTGTTATTATAAAGCATATTTTTGGATTTCTCTTCATGAGAGAGATTATATATATTTAAGAGTTATTGAAAGTATTCAATTTTTAATTTTTAATTTATTTTAAGTTGCAATCTAATTATATTATTTAAATTTTTTATCTATTTTTAAAACAAATTATTTTTTAAAGTTGAACCAAAATTTAAATCAAAATGTATCTCATATCTCTTTTAAGTTTTTTTCTTTTTAATTTCTGTTACATTTTAACAACGCTATTTAAGATAAAATCATATTTAATTTTAACTAATCACATGTATTTAACTAGTAACAACCACATTAATATTAATGTGTCTAGTAAATGTCGATAGGCATATATTTAGCACATTAATAATGTTATCTAATGTAAAATGTGCCAAATATATGCTTATTGACGTTTACCGAACACATTAATATTAATGTGGTTGTTGCTAGTTACCGAGTGATACATAAACATATAATCAACACTATATATATATATATATATATGATTATTTCATAGCTCATTATCAAATAGGGTATTCAATAATATTCAAATAGGCTACTCTATAAATAATAAATATAGAGTATTTAATACATAAAAGGTATTCACATTAATTTAATATTTATAATTAAATTCATAATAAACATATATTGTGGATAAATTTAAATATTAATATATATTAAATCTTAATTTTAATATGTATTATTAAAATAAATATTAATATGTAGTATTAAAATAACTATTATGTTTAATATGAAATATTTAGTAATAATATTAATATTATTATTTTAATATTAAATATTTATGATTAGTTTTAATATTTAATATTAAAATTGATTTTAATATTCAAATATTGTATTATTTTATAAATGATACAACCAAATAGATAAATAAAAATTAAATTCAAAATATTAAGAACTTATGTTGCATTATGATATTTATCAAGAGTTATGCTAAATTGTGATATTTGTGAACGGTAATGTCACATTATGCTGTTAATAAACATGTATTCATATCATGAACCAAGAACAAGGAGTTAAACATGTGACATTGCTACATTATATAAATGTATGCCACATTATGATGTTCCTTAGGGTTATGTTGGATTGTCACGTGTTCAATGGTTATGTTGGAATGTGGTGTTGATCAATAAATAATGTGCGATGTGACACATTATTTATTGTTTATGTTGGATTTCACTACCAATGAATAGTTAGATGGAATTTTGAAACATAGAGCTTTATATGATGTGTATATCTGTCATAACATTCATCTTAGTTGATTGATGCCAACTTTCTATGCCACAAAATCATTACATCATTACAACGTTCTGTAAGTATTATGTCACATTGTGATGAATTATGGAAGACAAACAACATCTAGTCACTAAAAGTCAAATGTTGAAAACTAAATTCTAAACAAAGATGGTGTTCAATTATTTTGCACTTACTCAACATCAACTTCACAATTAAGGAAAATTAAAGAGCAATAAAACCATTTAGAGTTTTGATATGGATCACTTGTTATTAATTAATAATAAGGGATGTCAAATATTAAACATTTTTGTATTATATTAGTAATATTTAATAACATTAAAATAAAATGGTAATAAAAGAATCATATGTAGAAGGTCATATTATTAATGTGAAATATTTCAATGCTCTTTTTCCGATGCATACATTTCCATCCAAATGTGGAGCGTGGAAGAAGGTCAAATTCATAAAGTGAAATATTACATTTCTATATTTCCGATGTATATATCTCCATGAAAATGGTGAGAGTGGAATAGAAATAAACATGAAAATGTGTCTAGTATGTATATTCATCCAAATAATAATGTTGAGAGTATGAAAATGTTTGTGGATAAATTACAATGTTGTAATGTGGAATTGCATAGTCCATACCTGCTGGGGCATGAAAAATAATCATGAGATGAACAACAAGCATGGAGAACAAAAATATATTGAGTAATAGAAAAGACTCAAAAACATGTGCTTACCTCATAACCTCTTAAATGTAGATTGTGTTTTGATTGACAACATCGGTGGAAGGAATTAAGATGTGGACTTGCATTGTCCATATCTAAGCAAAGAGTCAATAATTTCTAGTCAAATAAAAAATAGGTATACAATGATTAAGTAACGATGATATCAAAATCCATAAAGAAATGATACATTAAATAAGAGAGAAACTAACCTCACACATTATTATTATAATGAAATATTTCGTAATCGTTGTTCTTCATTCTTTCTGATTGTAACATATGCACCTTTACCCATTTTTTCATAGCGTTCAAAGGTAAATGGGGGTGATATCCTAAGACCATATAGTGATTTTACCCATGTTAATGCTATGAAGGTTAAACCTTTCCTATCAACACCGCCAATATCAATTTTCTCCATTTCTAAAGTCAATTCCTGCGATTTATGGATAGTGAGTGCCCAAGCCACACAAAGTGGGACTTGCCTACGATTTCCTCTAGTAACTGATGTTATTGGTATGATTCTTGGATTATTTATGTCCCATGGCACTCCAATGTATCTGTCAAAATAAATAGTAACATACATAGGTATTTCAGGTGGTTTTGATCCAGGCTTATAGAAAATTCCTTAAATAGTTCCAAGAGCACCATTAACTAAACTAGCTTCCACCCACAAGTTACATGTTAACATGACACATTGACTAGGACACAAAAGAACCTTGCATTCTAGTTGATCATCATCTCCGTCACCTATTTCCTTATGTCATGAATATTCAACAAAACATCGTGCAATTGGTGTATTTACTGACTTAAGCATGCAACGATTGTGCAAATCAACCTTACAATTTGTAGGAAACAAATGGATATTTGAGTTGAAAGTATTTCTTTCAATGTCATTCATAGTTGCATCATTCCTTTCCATAAGAACATTCCAATATTCAACAAGCGCATCTGCATTTCTAATGCTTGTCAATATATTGCGGAAATTTGATTGTTTTGGATCAACCCCTTATTGTCGGAAAATTGTGTCTAAAGTGACAACCATTTGGAAATCATGCCACAAAAATTTCCCAACTGTATTACCTGCATATAATGCTTTATCCCTCACAGGAGGCAATTTTCCTAAATCACTAACAAGTATAATGGATATTCCACCAAAAGGAGTCGATCTATGTGTTGGAAAAGCATCATGCAAACGTGAATCAAGATGTATAAATAAGTGTGGTCCTATGAATCTCATTTCATCAATAAGGATACATTTAATATGTGTCATTTCTTCCGGAAATATGTTGAGTGCTTGACCACGTAAAGGTTGGACATCTCTAATAGGAATTATCAGTGCAACATGTATTGTCCTTGCTCAGATGTTGAAAGCAGCAATTCCTGTAGGTGCGAGTAGGAGCAATGGGATATTTTCTTGTTTCGCTTGAGACATCAGTTCATTAGAAATGCAATGCATAATATATGACTTCCATGTCCCTGTTGTTCCTTAAATAATCATTTTCAACGAGGGTTGATTTTGTTCACCATGAGAATGATGAATAATGATATCAAATGCGAGTCTTTGCTTTGATGACAAGGAAGATGTACTTGAACATGTGTTGAAAGACTGATATATTACTGCTCCTAATGATCGAGCAACCTGTACAAATTTGATTGGGTCTTCGGCCAATAATGTTGAATCTGTACTTTGATCCCAAACATGATTTAAGTCAAATTCACTTCGACCAAGTGTGTCAGTATCTGTAATATGAAGAGAATTAGGAGGGATGATACGAGATAACATCTACCACTCATCCATGTCTTCACAAATATTATTTGCATCATCATTTATATCTTCATCTTCTTCTACATTTTTAGGTGACACTGGGGTTCTATCAACACGCCAAGGTCGATAGGAAAAATTTCTCCAATTTTCAATAATGATATCAGTAGTGATACCAATATCATTGGAAATGTTTCGAAATGATTTATATAGGAGTAACTCACTCAAACAAAATCCTTCAAAGCTACTTGATGTTTCATTAGGAATAGACTGAAATCATGGCCAAACTCAAACAATTGATAGTGTATCTCGAGGCTTCCAAGGATCTTTCTTTCGTCGGCGATCATAACACCATGATCTTGCAGCATCTATTAATGAAAAGTGCTCCAAATAAGTAGGGCGATTTATATATGTTTCTACAAAGCTAGAGTTTGCTAGTGAATTATCCAAGTCTATAGAGACCTTTTCAAATACAGTCCGTCCAACATTTAAAGATACAAACTTACGATTGCAAAGCACCAAGGGGAGCTTGAATAACATGTGGCATGTTTCTTGTGCACCTATGTCTCTATCCATGATTGTTTCAAAAAGGAATTTCCTATATGCAATCAATGAAGGATCATCAGAGTGGCCCAAGCTTGAGACTCTAGTCAGCATGTCTTGATAGCTTTCTGACCTTTTTTCAGATTTGGATGCATATTTTGCAATGTATTTCAACACTGCATGTCGAGAAACCACTGGTTGACAATCAATATTTGCACACCACATTGCGAGAAGAGATGCATTATGAACATTGAGTCTACATCATTATAGGAAAGTTCATAGTTTTTTGGGCCATGTTCATTTACAAATAATTTTGATTCATCTTGAATAACCCATGGAGCATTGTACCGACACACGAAAGAAGAACCTTTTTTCGTATACATGAGTTGGAACTACATTTTGTATGTCATTCAACACGATTAGATAATTTCTCATAATCATCAAGAGGATGTGACGAAAAAATACTAGCACTATCCAATAAGCAAGGATCATCAAGTAGAGGTTGATGAATGCTTATATTGCGTTGATGACTGCTCAATGGATTCCACGCAATTACATATTTATCAAAGTATTTATTTTCTTCATTTAACATCCGCTCATTATTCCAATCTAATTTTTCCATGTTTGGAGCACCATCCAACCATAGAAAACCATGTATATGTGGAGAGCCTCTATGTTTCCATTCATACCTATGTGAAATGAAGACATCGTAAAATTAGGTATTGAATGGAAAAACACACAAATTAAAAATGAAGAATATGATAGAGTGTAAACTACAAACCTATACCAGTAATCCTTGGCATGAAGGAATTTTTCAATGACTTCTTCATAGAATATGGTGAAGTGATGGTGCATGTATAATGAAACAATGTGTGGATAATTGATAACATTTTCAATCCGCCATCGATGTTGATTTTGCATATGTCGAGGTGTATTGGCCAACATAATTTTATGTAAGTCTAGCCACTTGGTGTCTACTGCACTCAATGTGAAGAATAAAGTTGGACAACCGAATTGTGTAATAATGTCTGTAAGCTCACTACAAAATATATTCCAATATGCTTTTGTACCTCTTAGTCTTGAAGAAAAACACATTAATCGTTCAGTCAATTTTGTGTCGGGAAATTCAGTGAGCTCTTTACATAGTTCTACTACTGTTGTGGGATTC
Source organism: Larix kaempferi (assembly GCA_027924585.1). Lineage (NCBI taxonomy): Eukaryota > Viridiplantae > Streptophyta > Pinopsida > Pinales > Pinaceae > Larix > Larix kaempferi. The sequence continues at coordinate 767,415 of BSBM01001920.1, forward strand.
CATTCTCTATATTTTTTCACAAATGCAGCAGTAGTACCTTGGATTCAATTTTGCATGATCATGTTGAGAAAAAAGTACCAAAACCTTGTGTGTTTTCCAAATATTTGATCACAAAATTTAAATAAATGGAGGGCATACTCATGTAGGTGAACATTCAATAATTGTGGTTGCAACCAATCTGAAATACCAGTTGGAAATAGTGTGGGGAAATCTATGTCAAATAAACCTTTGGTATTGTATTCATTTATTGGAGACAATCCAATGTATGGCCACTCCATGGGTTCCTCTAAGGTGGATTCTCCATTGTTAATAAAAGCTCTTATTTCAACAAGTTCCCTGTGTGCATTAGATAATCTAACTGCGAACAAGGAAGGGTGAGAGGATAATTGATCATTGTGAATTCCCTCATTCTCAATATCATTTGCATTCATATCATTCATGTCAGAGTATACATAGCATAGTCGATCAGAGACATCAGTTTCCCTTTCTGGAAGAGCTATGGCAGATTCCATTTCAATTTGAACATCACTGTAATATTTATCCACTCGTATTTTGTAGTATAATGCATCCATGACACAAGATCTGCTAACAAGACAATCATAATGTTTTAAATTAGATTATTATCGCCTAACAATTAAAATATCCAAATATTCAAATCGACGTGGAAGATATTTAGCAATTGAGCTGATATCTTATGGAAAAATTATTGTGTGCTCACTATATTTATATTGACCACCTTGAGCATGGTTAACCTGCAATATTGGATTTACTAGTGCTATAAGCATTTCTTCAACCTGTGTAAGGATAGATAAAATATAAGGTTGTTCACCATGGTCCATATTATTATGGTGAGAGAAACAATGACATCCTCACTCTGCTTTGCACCTCTTACAAAGTGGCCCTTCAACACTCATATGAATTTTGATTCCTGGATATTATTCATGGAAAATATGGCACATTTGGATGATTGATAGTTCATCAATGCATTGTTGAATTTTTTTGTGCAATGGCATCATTATGCTTAGGGAATTATTTAAACCTGCAAATAATTGTTAAAATTGAGAAGGGTTATTAAGTAGAAACCCAATAATTAATATATAAATTTTCTTATAGTTTAATATAAAAAAATGTGCAAAGATAATACATATACAATTTACCTTCCATAAACTCATTTGGAGAGGTAGATACATGAGGTGCATATGTTGTACCATTGAGATTATGAGAATTCTGAAGATGAATATTTATTTGTCTTCCATTTTCCATAAAAGTATGGTTTATCTGTTTTGCAACATCTCAATATTTAATATTATATTAACCCATTAATGAATTATATATATATATATATATATATATATCCATTGTGGAAGGACAAGCATTTATTTGTGGTGTATCATTTGACACATAATTCGACTGATGGTTGTCATTAGAATGTTGATGGTGATAGTGGTTCCCATGAATTACATAATCACTTTCATTTATTGATGAAGAAGCATGGTAGCGAATTATTGTTTGCGGAATATTCACAGATGAAAAACCTTTTCTTCGATCGTGAGTATCCTAAACATGTAATGCATATATTAAAAAATGGATAAATATGAGATGTATTTGCAAATGAAGACATGGGGTGGGTGTAATTGAATATTCTAAACATGTTATGTTAAAATGTTGAAAAAATATGCATATAAATTGATTTGCAAAAGAGTCAAAGATTACCTTTATGGTTCCAAGTGATATAGTTCTTTGATAATATCCAGATATTTGACTAACCATGTTTCGTGTAGTTGCATCCTAACAATATCAGTGAGTACAATTCAATATTTATTGAAAATTGATTTCAAATAATAAACAATAAATAAGTTGGATGGATCAAGATTTGAATAAAACCTTGCGACTACAAAGAGTAGCATCCACATGCACATAGGGAGAATACCTATTAGCAATATCATTGAAATCATTCAATACTTCATTTGCAGTAGAGAAAATACTTTGTTGATGCAATGATTTTTCAGCATATATTTGACCACACTGAACACTACATTCAATACTTTGGTTGAATCCAACGATGTTTGGAATTATGTATGCCAGAACATATTGTTCAGTAGATATTGTACCTACAGAAAAATATAACCTTTGTTGATCCAATGGGGTTTGTGCAAATGTTTCTGCATTTGAAGTATTGGCATGAGGATTTTGGTTGAGAGCAACATCTACTTCATGTATATATGTTTTTTTCATTATCTCTTCCAAACTTTGGAATTTGCATGCATCTACATTTTGGGATTTAATGATTGGATGAAATTCAGTAGGCATGTGTTGCTTAGCTTTTTTACACCTTGAACGTCGGTTATCATTGATGTGTTGTTTATTATGACCATATTCTTCTCAATGCCTTTGATTGATTTCTTCCTTTTCATGTTGGTATACTATACGTCGACCTTGCTGAACAACAATTTTGTACTATCCTGTAAATAGGTGCCATTGTTATTATCTCCATCAATGGGGTTGGAAGACATATCTAAACAAAAAATATACATATAAACAGATCAATTATGACGTTGCACATGGTTACAAAATAAATAAACATATGGTAAGATGAAACGAAAAATAACACTTTATGAAATATTCAAATCAAACTGGAATATTAAATAATATATGCACAATATTACTTTTTTCATTCATGTAACGTAAATAATTACATTCATAGTATAATATAATACCATTATAAATTCCAACATAATATAAGAATTTCAGCACTTATAAACAAAAAGAAGGAAATAATGATAAACTAATTGTTTTAATTAAAGGACCCTTTCCATTCATAGAATGTACATTTCAATGAAGCATGCAAAATTTGTATGAATATGGAATTTTTTATTTTTATGGTTTACAGTGGTACATCATCACAATAATCTATATTTGGTGAAATTGGATAAAACATTATGCTCTGGATGATATCTGTAACATTATGAGAATGTGGAATACTCAATTCATAACCACCTCATGGTGTTGTTGTATCGATACCCACAGGACCACACATACCGGTGGTCAAATCATAGAATAGGAATCGTACTTGATTACAGTTGCACATAAGAACCATACTTCCAATTGCATGAATTGGGAAAAATCCACCGCATTTCATATTTATATTTGTTTGTAGATGACTTATTAATCTCCAATGCAAACCAGCACCATCCCTAATATTGTGATGAGATATGCGATGAGCCAACTCTCGATTAGTAGCGATGTATATATCCTCCAATGCCCATACTTTGGTTGCATCATCACTAGTTAAACATATGAGTTGGTTATAGTGTTTGTTAAACACATATAATTGTAATTTCTTGTTTGGAGAATAAACCATAGACCCTAGTTGTTTTTTTCTTTGTCTATCCAATGCAATGTGTAAGCATACAAAGGATCATACATTCTAAGTTTGTGAGAACGTATCCAGTACATTCTTCTATTAAAAAAAATGACATCCTTTGGACATGTAGGATCACCATCAGGAGTAGCAATTATCCTCCACTCCCGATGGATGCTACTATATATAAAGTATTTTGATTGGAAAACATCATACACTTGCTTAACAAATACCCAGTGATACTTGTTTAGAGTTTCATCTCTTAAGAGGGTAAATAAGCCCCAATCTCCAGGAGTAATACACCCTACATACTTGTAAATCCTTGTAAATGGATTTACAATGTATATTTTTTTAGATATGCTTTCAGTAGACAATGATAATAGTGGAAGTGAGCCTGGTGTTAACTCAATTGTGCAGTTGCTACTTGGAAATGGAATAGATATTTGTGACATCTTTCATATATTCCCAATGTAGCCAAAGCGCAAACAACCCTCAACCTTGTTACACAATGGAAACAAAACCCCCATATTCCAGTGTATGACAATATTTCCATGAAGTCAAGAAATAGTCACTTTTTAAAAAAGTTTTACATGCCTTACAAACATTCGCAAAACGGATGATAGAATACAAAGGGAGCCACAAGAATATTATTTGCAATATTTCAAATGGCAAGGAGCTCCATATCGCATGCACCATGTCCATTGCACTAATATTCAAGAGATGAGAAAAACATATTAGTACAATGGTGGGTGATTTCTTTATTTTTGTTGAAAGTTGTTTTTGTATATATAAAAAATAATTATATTCATGTATTAATCATATTATTTATAAAATAAAAATCATTTCAAAGAATAAATACAATAATACATGAAAATATTTAGAAACATGGATTGATAAAAAAATTAGTTAAGTGGAAATGAAATATAAATCTTAAATATAGACAAAAATATGTTTCCATTAATCTTTATTGAATAATTAAAAATGATCACATAGATCAACCATGGAAGGGAATATTAGATGCAGAGTCCACACCTGGGGTTAGTGGGAAATAATTCCAACTATGAATGATATCACTACAAGTATAGTCTTTGGGCATGAATGCAAAGATTGATAAGTCATCAAATCCAATGAGTGTTGTTGTTTGACTTGTCAAAACATAATACAACAAAGCTATTTGAGCATTGTTGCAAATAAGTTCAATGTTTCCAATCGAGCGAAATGGAAGATATCCATTTCACTTTTTGTCCATATCTATCGCGAGGTCTTTCACAAGAGTCCAACTCATTCCACAACCATCTTCCCAATATTTGTTTGAGTGTGTTGGAGGGCACTTACCAAGTTCAAAATCTGGTATTATATCACCATACCACACATCACTGTAACAATGATGTACAATCCATAACAATCGATTTTGATGAAGTGCAAGGAACATAGACCCCCTAATAAATTCACGATGGACAAAATGCATAACCCACATATTTTTCTCTATGTCAAGAGAATATAGCGTGTGCTTGATTCTTGGGTATCCAACAGAAAACATCTCAACATGCAACCAATATATTTTTCCCATATAAAAGACCACATCACCCGGAGGTGTAGGTTCTACATCAGATAAGTCTACATCTTTCCATGTTTTGTTAATACTGTTGCATATACTATATTTTGACCCATGTGTCACAAAATCATGTTTGATGTGTATCCAATCATATTTTCATTCACTAATGTTTCTCAAGAGGGTGAAGAAACCCCAATGGCCAATGTCAATAGAACCTGGCAAATTGCATACTTTGGTAAAAGGGTTGAGAACTGAATATTGCTTACAAGCAATAATAAGTGGATCAAGGAGGGACAACAAAATAAAAGAACCACATGAAGATTCATGGGTATACAATGAACTTGGGAAAGGTATACTAAGATGTGATATTAGACCTTTGGTACTAATGTATGAACATATGGTATGATTTATAGATGGATTCCATTCCTCAATGAAGAAACCAATCTCTTCCAGGTTCTTCATGTGCCATCTTTCAACAATATTATTGTTGCTTATAATCTGATTCCACATCTTAGAGATTGTTTCAAATCGAAACAATGCCGACATAGGAAGCCATATAAGCAACATTTCAAGCATCTCAACTAGTAGAAAACTCCATATAGCAGGATCCATGTCCATTGTACTATGGCATACAAAAATCCAAAAAATACAAAAAAAAGGTAGATATAAAAATAAAATAGAATATGCAAACTTCAAAAGTCATTGCATAGAAATTACATCTTAGTTTTTAGACCCCTAATTTCTTGTACCTATGTTTACAAAATATAATATGCAAATTTCAAGAGACATTGCATAGAAATTTCAGTTATTTTTTCCTATTTTTGACACCCCTCATTTTCTTGCACTTATGTTTACAATCCTTACACTTTTGTTGACAAGGTCATGTAAGCCATTTTTAAGCAATCTACAGCTTGGCTCATATTTGAGTGCATCCTTAAGTTTGTCATAGACAACTCCAAAACCAAAGGATCTATGACCATAGGTATGGAAACCAAAAACAAATATTGTTTGGTGATCAACAACATTGAATTTTTTGGCAACTGCTTCTTTTATTTCTAGGCTAGAGATATTTCCATGATGATAATGAATAACATGAATCTAAAACCACCTCCTTAGTCTTGGTTCATCAATCAAATGTCTAATACCCACTGTGATATTTGACCTAGATTGTTCCATCTAGTGTGTTCTTATCTGGAAAAAATGAATATTATGAGTAATTTATAAAATATAAAATAATACAAAATCTTAATTCACATAATAATACTAGTATAAATCAAATAACATACATTATATTTAAAAGAGCTATTATCATATAATAAATATATTAGAATAGTATGAGTTGTATAGAAACTACATTACATAGTGATGTACATTGTGCACAACTAGCAATCTCTAATATATTTATTATAAATTGAAAGTTGTTTCAAATAGGGTGAACATTATTAGTTTTATATTGGTATTATGTAATTTAAGGTGTTGTGTTATTATATTTTATATCTAATAATACCCAACTAAAATATATATGTTATTTAATTTGAAATTGGTTATTTGAGATCATTGATATATCCTTTGTTAGTCTAACATCCAACAAGGGATGTGCAAGGGAAGCCTCACCAATTGATGAAATACATGTCCCTTGAATTATGACATCTGGACATATCTCACCCAATGAAGTCATGAATATATATTATACATTTCAAATGATCATATGACAATATATGCACATCCTTGTAACATTAATGAACATATAACCTCAATATCGCAATACAATTATGAAAAATGAAAAATAATCTTATGGCATAGGTGATGCGAAAATGGTGTAAACCCTTAATTTCACAATGCCACCATGAAAATGGGAAAAAATCATATGGCACGGGTGATGTGAAAGTGAAGTGATCATATGGCACATACTATTAACGATAAAAATAGTTCTAACATTAATGAAACCAAACACTTAATTTCACAATACCACCATGAAAGATGGGAAACAGTCATGATATGGCATAGGTGAAGTAAATTGGAGTTGATGTGATCACATGGCACATATTTAACAATTAGATCATATGGCACATATTTAACAATGGATCTAAACCCTTAATTTCACAATACTACCATGAAAAATGAGAAATAATCATATGGCATAGGTGAAGTAAAACTGGAGTTGATGTGCTCATATGGAACATATTTAAAAATTAAAACATTTGTAATAGTAATGGACCTATAATCTTAATATCACAATACCACCATGAAAAATGGGAAATAATCAGATGGCATAGGTGATGTGAAATTATATGTGAAGTGATCATATGGCACATATTTATAACATTTAAAATATTTATACCATAAAAAAAACCCGTTAATTTCACAATACCACCATGAAAAATGGGAAATAATCATATGGCATACGTGAAGTGAAATTGGAGTTGATGTGATCATATGGCACATATTTAACAATTAGATCATATGGCAGATATTTAACAATGGATCTAAACCCTTAATTTCACAATACCGCCATGAAAAATGAGAATTAATCATATGGCATAGGTAAAGTAAAAGTGGAGTTGATGTGATCATATGGCACATATCTAAAAATTAAAACATTTGTAATATTAATGGACCTCAAATCTTAACATCACAATACCACCATGAAAAATGGGAATTAATCATATGGCATAGGTGATGTGAAATTGTATGTGAAGTGATCATATGGAACATATTTATAACATAAAAAAACACGTTAATTTCACAATACCACCGTGAAAAATGGGAAATAATCATATGGCATAGGTGAAGTGAAATTCGAGTTGATGTGATCATATGGCACATATTTAACAATTAGATCATATGGCACATATTTAACAATGAACCTAAACCCTTATTTTCACAATACCACCATGAAAAATGAGAAATGGCATAGGAGAAGTAAAAGTGGAGTTGATGTGATCATATGGCACATATTTAACAATTAAAGCATTTGTAACATTAATGGACCTATAATATTAATATCACAATACCACCATGAAAAATGGGAAATAATCATATGGCATAGGTGATGTGAAAGTGTAGTTGAAGTGATCTTATGGCACATATTTTTAACAATTAAAACATTTCAAACAATTAATGAAACCAAACCCTTAATTTCACAATACCACCATGAAAAATGGGAAATATAATCATATGGAAGAGGTGAAGTAAAATTGGAGTTGATGTTATCATATGGCACATATTTAACAATTAGATCATATGGCACACATTTAACAATGGAACTAAACCCTTAATTTCACAATACCACCATGAAAAATGAGAAATAATCATATGGCATAGGTGAAGTAAAAGTGGAGTTAATGTGATCACATGGCACATATTTAACAATTAAAACATTTGTAACATTAATGGACCTATAATACTAATATCACAATACACCATGAAAAATGAGAAATAATCATATGGCATAGGTGATGTGAAAGTGTAGTTGAATAGTTGAAGTTATCTTATGGCACATATTTTTAACAAATAAAATATTTCTAACAATTAATGAAACCAAACCCTTAATTTCACAATACTACCATGAAAAATGGGAAATAATCATATGGCAGAGGTGAACTAAAATTTGAGTTGATGTGATCATATGGCACATATTTAACAATTATAATGTTTAAAATTATTCTAAGTTTCATTACACTAAATTAAAATAAAAAAAATCAATTTATTATTAAAAAAAAGTAATTCACTTTATTATTTAATAAGCTTTGTATATTTTTCAGGAGAAGCAGGTGGGGGGGGGGGGGGTCATCTATGACCCCGTAGGAAAAATAGTTAAATCTTATGCCTGGGGATTAGGAGAGAGATCCAACAATGCTATTGAATGGCTCACCTTACTCCACGGAATGGAAATGGTCACCAAGTTAAAGATCGGTAAGCTTTTAGTCTTTGGAGATTCAAGACAGGTCATATATAAAATGAGGAATGGCTACACCAAAGGATCTCCATGGCGCAAAAGGATTTATCAACGAATTGGTATACTCAACTCTACACATTAGATAAATTACCTCCACATCCTTCGAGAAAACAATAGATCAACAGATCACATGGAAAAAAAAAGGAGTTAAGTTGGGTTTGGGAGAATTTTTGTATGAGGATGGGCTTTACAAACACACTCCAATCCCCTAGGACCCAAATTCCTTTAGCACATTGCACCACCATCTCAAATTCATGTATTAATTGGAAAACCCCTCCTAGGAAGGCATGGACACGTGGAGCCTTTCCTCATAGCACATGGCCTCCCGCGTACGTTTGACAAAGGCATTTATGGGAGGTCTTGTCCAAAGACTCACCCCTCTCTCAAGATTGAACAACATGGTCGGCATCAAGGATGTAGTTAAGGAGGAAGAGACGGGATATGGCGGTCCTCAGCTACAACAGATAGGGAACATATTGATCGTTTTATCATTGTTTCTCCTAAGTTGTGAGGAAAATTACAGGTGTGAGCAGAGTGCAAGAATTCAGGTCAGCATATTGGTATCATGTCGGGAATTAGGGAGGCCATGTCTTACCTGAAAACCAATGTAGAGGATTTCAAACTGAACCTCAGAAACGTCTTGGACGTTGCTTATGCTGGTCTCAAGGAGATAAAGGAGACTTCAATGGACATGTGGTGTATTTCCCAACAACTATCTTGTCAGGACTTACACATCGACGACCTGGAGAGAAATCTGTTGGAGCTCATGGGAAATGTGGATGTAATCAAGGAGGAAGTGCTAAAAATGGCCAAAATGACCCAGTGCAGTCATTGCCAAGAGTCTCCAGACGAAGGTGTGCTGCCAACAGATGAAGTTTCAGTGCATCAGCAAGCTTAGGTTATGTAGGGGATCCAGGATTGACACTCTATTTCTCCTTGTTCTATGTTTTTTTGTGCGTTACTAAATAGCCAATTTGTAAGGGTTTATCCCTCCGAGGATTTTGAAATTTCTAGGAAGTCTTAAAAGGGAACTGATAAGTATGAAGTGGAACAAGTTTTGTATGCACATTTTCAGAAATTCTCAGAGCTTAGAATGAAGCTTACATTTTGTATTGAATGGTTGTGCACAGCTTTTTTATAAATATACTTCTACGGTTTTTGTTAAAAAAAAAAGCTTTGTATATTTTTGGGTAAAACATAAATCACAACAATGGAAGTGATATATGAACTAAAAATAATTATGAAATAACAAATATAAAGCATACCTTAAATGGAAAGTAAAGTTGATATGAGATATTGATTTGAGCTTAACAAAGTATTATAAGAAGGTCTCCAATAATCATGAATAAGAAAATTTATAATGCTTAAAATAATAATAAACTTCATTATATTAATTTTAAAAAAATGGAAAATAAAACTAAAAATGATATGAAATAACAATTATAAATCATACCTTATGTGAAAAGTAAAGCTGATATGAGATATTGATTTGAAAAGCTTAACAAAGTGTTATAAGAAAGCTTGCAATAATCATGAATAAGAACATTTATAATGCTTAAAATAATAATAAACTTTATTATACTAATTTTTAAAAAAATGGAAAATACAACTAAAAATGATATGAAATAATAATTCTAGAGCATAACTTATGTGAAAAGTAAGTTGATATGAGATATCGATTTGAGAAGTTTAACAAAGTGTAAGTCCTGCAATAATCAAGAATAAAAACAGTTATAATGTTTAAAATACTAATAAACTTTATTATATTAATAATAATAAATAATTAAAATTTTTATAAAATACATTTTTTGTATTTTTACTATAAAAAACAAATTATAACAATAATACTATGATGTAAATTGAAAAACAATAGGAAAACAATTTCACAGAATTATATTTAAAAATTGTATATAATAAAAAATAATTTGAGAAATTAAAATACACTAGCTAGCATCTAAATGCATGAGACAACATAATATAATATAATATTTTAAGTATTGCTTTATCTAGTTTCTGTCTTGTTGAATTGTGTCATTCGTTAAGCCACCGAAATCTCCACGCGGACGCGTTATTTGCTATTCCCTCCACGCACGCAATGTTTGATCCCTCCACGCAGTGGGACCCACCGAAATTATCTCCAGGCACTCCACGCTAGGTTTGCTAATACCTCCACGCAATGGGAACCGCCACTTTCCAGCGAAGTTAAACAATAAGTTAGATTATAAATAATAAGTTAGATTATAGACAAGACATTAATTAAACATTAGTATGTAAGATCATGATTCTATAGATTTTTTTAAATCTTAATCAAGATATATTTGAGCATAATAACAGATTATGATTTTATAAATCTCTTTAAATCTTAATCAAGATATATTTGAGCATAACAACATATGACTACCATGAATTTAATCCGGATTGTACACTTGTTACACTCCAATTAATCTTGTTGATCTGTTCATGGAAGTCCAAAATCTCAAATAATATCTAAACACCTATCGGTGTAATTAACATTTAATTACACAACAATGTAATCTTCCTAACAAAACATGTACTTATAAATTTTTAATGATAACTCTTTAATTCTATTTATATCAATACTAATATCTTTTATTAAGAATTACAAGATTTCATTAAATTTTTTCCAAATTTGTTTTTGTTTCTATTGAGAAGATTAATTCAAATGTAATATGTTAGTGTAAAAATTACACAAAAATGAATTATTATTTTTCAATGTCACTGTATTTCTTAAAAAAAACAAATTAATTTAAGGATGAACATTGAATAGTTATAAATCACTGTGTTGAGAAATATTTACTATTAATACTTATTGGTTGTGAAATGTTTCCAAAATGTGTTTTTAATGCATTTTGGGTCTTTCCAAACATGATATATTTGAAAACTATTGTATTTGCTATTGAAATTGGGCTTTGTTTTCTTTGTTTGGCTTTTGAGCGGAAAGTGAAAATTTTGTTTTATTTATTTCATAACCCTGATTAACATTGTATCCTAAAATAAATGTATTCCACATACAAAATGTGCCTTATTGAAAAAAATTTACACATGATCTTTTTAAACAAAGAAGCAAGCCAACAGACAGACAGATAGGCATACGAAGATAAACAAAGAAGCAAGTTTGTGACGGAAACTAAAAAGAAATTGCAAAGAGAAAAAGAATGACCTGTGGATAGCAGAAGGAAGGCAAAATCCAGGCGCAAGTCGAACAAGGATGGAAAAACACATGTATTCAACAACGTGAGCCCTCTCATTCCTTTCCAATGCGGGGAAACTTCACTAAAAATACAATTATTACAATTAAGTATTTTATATGGTTAGAATTAACTAAATTGCATGTCAATCCAGCTGGTTTAGTTCATACATACATGAACATCTTTTTCCAAGATCCAATCCACGGAATAATCCTATCCAGCCAAAGAAAATGTTATTATTAAAATATAGTTATTACATTAAAGCATTTTATGTGCTCAAAAAAATTAAATTGCAGATAATTCCAACTGTTTCAATTCATAGATGGGTACATACTGTGAATTCCATTTATTTCAATGCTGTCCCAGTCTTCGTGGATGGGTGATGTTTACCTAAGCAGTTAGTGACTGGCATCTACTACGTTAAGCAGTTAGTGACTGGCATTGTAAACAATGGATTTTGGAAAAGGGACGATAGAGAATTGCCGACAGTGCGTGACAGCTATTGATGGTTGTGAGGGTGAAAAAGACAACATCCTTTGGATCTGAGGAGGCATGGAGGCATCAATAGAGACATGGAAGCGAATACGTGAAGAGTGGGGAAAGTGCATAAATGCTTGTACGACACATATAACCATTGGATGGCTAACACGTGGAGAAATGAGAGTCGTTGGATCGGCTTACAGTGGCACAAAAGGTTCCCAATGGCAAAAGAGAAGGTGCAAAGGAGTAGGAAGGTTCCAGAAGATGAATTAATGGCATAAGTGAATGCTACCAATATAGGGAGTAAAGGTGTTCATCTAAGGAGGATGCCACCTGTAATGTGTATAATTCTACTTTAAATTATTGAAAAAAAAATTACACATGATCTTTTTAAACGAGTCTTTAAATGTGCCTTATATATCTAGAAAAGTAATCAACGATGTATCTAGAAAAGTAATCAACGATGGATTATATATAATAATTTATCTTAAATTATTCCTTTGAAGAACAAATGTAAATTGAGGTTCTACTGGGATGGAAGTGGTGGATTATGTATAAGATTTTATCTTAAAGTATTTAAGAAATAAAAAGGTAAGTTGAATGGTATTCAATCAATCAATATTGGGCTACCATTTAGGTTTGAAACTTAATTAGCTTATTTAACTTGCTTGTAGGTGGTAGCATCAAGCTCAAGTTTATAATGGTTGAATGGTATTCAATCAATCAATATTGGGCACCATTCAGGTTTGAAACTTAATTAGCTTATTTAACTTGCTTGTAGGTGGTAGCATCAAGCTCAAGTTTATAATGGGACTTTCTTCTAATTCGATTACTAGTTTCCTCAGTGAAGAACACTAAAGTCTATCAATTCTCCTTTAAAACAATTTAAAAAAAAACTTTGAAAAAAAAACAAAATAAGCCTTGGTTCACTACCCTATGCCTCTCATTCTTTTACACAATTCATATCCATGTTTATAATCCCAAGTCATGCCCCATGATACCTTCAATACAATTAAGTATTAGGCCCTCACATGGATGAAATAGAACTTTTGGTTTGCGAAGTGAAAGCTATAGCAACCTAACCCCTTCAATTCTTTCATACAACCATAAATTTGATTACTTGTTGAATTTTGAGCACTTCATTTTACTTCATTTACATGTAAGTAGAGTGTATCACTGTCGAGACTATTTATGTGGATGGGAGGTGGAGAACGGCATGGCACTTCATTTTCATGTAACTAGATCATGTATATTTGTTGTTGCGTGCATTGACCAAGAAGGGAAATGCACCTCATCACCCCTTTTTATTACGTGGATGAGAGGGGAGTGCATCGCTCCCTCCATCCAACGTAAATAAAACTTGGTTAAAATACTTGAGGGGGAGTGCATCGCCCCCTTCATATTCTAATACTTGAATAAAATAATAAACTATTTGGCATAACCCTATGTCATTTACTATGCTTGAAGATGGATAAGCTATGCTTAAAGATTTAAGAATTCTAATTATGGTGAGTTAAGCAAGTATTTTTGAATTGATGGGAATATATTTGATTATAATGTTGAGTGATCATTTGAAGTTAACATATTCTTAAAATGGGAAAATACTTCTTACATGATTGCAAAATCAAGTTATCAATGAAACTAACTCATTTGATTTGTCGTACAATGTCTAAGGAAAATTTGTATACCCCATTTCCTAAAAATGGTAATGAGGATTTTGGGTACATTACAAGTGTTATCATAGTAGAGTAACAACACTACGGCCTAATGAACTCACCTACGTGCATGTAAGTTGTGTACTTTATGGACTATTGTTTATTTGAATACAAATATATGTTTGCAACAAATATTTACTTTAGGAGTACATGAATGCTATTTATATCGAATACTTTCTTGACTATAAAGGACATAATTTAATATGATCCTCAATAGTTGAAGTATGTAAATGGTTTACATAAACTAAAGAAGCTTATTTGAATGCATGATTGCATAGTTGTGTATAATAGACGAACAATACATACATGTATGACTAAAGAAAGTATGATTAGGAAGTAAATGTAGTAAAGAGTAAGAAAAGTCGTATGTTCCGTAACTAAAGTCTTGTGGTAATGATAAATTAAAGTCTTTAGTCTTATGAAGAACTACAATAGGATTATGCACTTCCTAAAAGGAAGCTTCAAAAAGATATAACAGATTTTATTTCTCTTGTTCATCATCATATTGCACAACAATAAACATGAAGCATGAAGTATGAGTGATTTTATGCTATAGAAAAGCATGACTTCAATTAGTTAGTTAAATGTTTTATTAATCATAGAGAACATAGATTAAATGTTATCACTTATAGTTGAAGCATGTAAAGGGGTTTCATAAACTTGATATGTTTTTGTACATGTGTTAAAAGGAATGATTATATTATGTTTCATAAGTCGTAAATACTAAGAAAGATATGCAAGTAAAATTGAATGCATATTAGTAAGATGTAACTATAACTATAAATGCACATTAACTTGTTGAGGAAAATGAATGTTTAAAAAATATTTTAAACGCATAATACTAATATTAAAGTACAATGTAAATCTTTAGTCTAGTTGTAATGAAATATTTTATTTTTATGGTTTTGATTAATGTTTTAATAATAATATGATCTCAATTTTTGGTTAAATCTAATTCTAGGGTTGGTGTAAGGTAATGATATCCAATTATGATACGTTAATTGCAATGATATGCTAGAAAAACAGAAATATTATCACTAAAATTAATTATTACAGGTACCTACAAAAATTTTCGAATTAGGTGTAAAAAGATGAAATGTAGAAAAACGGATGACCTTCCAGAATATATAACTTTTATTTATGGAAAAGTTGTATAACCACCCCAAAATGTCATTATTTTAAGATTGGTGTGTTATTTTTTCTCTAAAACATAATGCACATGCTTTTGTTGTTCCACTTGTTTATTATGTAAATTGTCAATTTATGAGTAAAAAAATATGTAGAGGCGTAGGCAACAGACGAATCTTGTGCGGGGCTATTTTTCCAAAATTTTAAAAGTTAATTTTATATTTTTTTTTAAATTACGAAAGTCAATGAAGCCTTAAAATGACATGGTCAAGTGTTGGTCCACCATATCATGGTCTGAAAATAATCAAAACAAAACAAAAAGTTAGCTTGTAGGGGTATTCTTGTACTCTTGTGCGGGTTATTTTCCGTTCTCGAAATAGGTAAGGCAATCAAAAGTTATAGGCCAAATAAATGACCTATGTTTTTTACAAATTTGACATGAGTGCAGTTAAAAATGAATTAAAAATAGAAAACAACAATACATCTATTCCAAAAATAGATAGTTAGAATCTACACACAGAGCTCGACAAGTGTGTGCAATTTCATCTGTAGTTCACTAGTGGAGCATATGTGGTGGAGCATATGTGGAACTAGGTGTGAAAAACATAAAGTTACAGCATTTGATGTGTTCTGCCATAAATCAGACCGAGCCTCAAGGTTTGGAAATCCGAAGCTAATTCCAAGCCTGCAAGGGCGTCAAAAAAAATTTGAATCTAGACATGCGTGCGTGCAAATGCATGCACGCGCACAAGTGCGCACACGGATAGGCGCGCACGCATTTCTAGAATCACTCATGTGGAGGGGTGCACACACATTAGTATGCGCACACGTGTTTATATGCGCACATGCATTGCTTCTTTCTCTATAAAATCTAATTTCCATTCCTAGACATAAAAGGTCCAAACTATTTTCATTCACTGTTTTTGTTGAATAAGATGAGATTGCCTCTAAGGTTGGGACCCCCAGCCTCTCTATAACCCCACCCCCCTCTATTCCTATCCACCCAATCCCCCCCACTCTCTTCCACTCTATCCACCCTTATCGTTGTCATCATCTTCATTATCTTCACCATCATTGTTGTTGCCGTCATCAGCATCATCTTCATGTTCATCATCATCATCATCATCTTCTTCATCGTCATCATCATCTAGATGGTGATGATGATGACGATAAAGATGATGACGATGAATATGATGACGATGATGAAGATGGTGATGACAATGATGAAGATGATGATGATCATGATGGTGATGACGATGATGATGATGATGATGATGATGATGATGAAGATGATGATGATGATGATGATGACAATGATGATGAAGATGATGATGGTGGTGGTGATGACGACGACAACGATGATGATGATGATGATGAAGATGGTCATGATGATGATGATGATGATGATGATGATGAAGATGGCGATGACGACGATGATGACGATGATGAAGATGATGATGAAAATGATGATGATGAAGATGATGATGATGACGATGATGAAGATGAGGATGATGCTAACGATGAGGATGATGATGATGATGAATATGATGATGATGATGATGATGATGACGAATACAATGATGATGATGAAGATGAAGATGGTGATGACGACGATGATGATTATGAAGATGATGACGATGATGAAGATGATGAAGATGATGATGATGAAGATGGTGATGATGATGATGATGATGATGATGATGATGACAAAGAAGTTGATGATGATGATGATGATGATGATTATGATGACGAAGATGATTATGATGATGATGATGATGATGATGACAATGACGATGAAGATGATGATGATGATGATGATGACCATGAAGATGATGGTGGTGATGACGACAATGATGATGATGAAGATGATCATCTTCATGGTCATCACCATCATCTTCATGGTGTCCACCATCATCTTCATGGCCATCATCATCATCATCATCATCATAGTCCTCATCTTCATCATCATCATCGTCATCACCATCATCTTCATTGTATTCATCATCATCATCATCATCATTGTCCTCATCATCATCATCGTCCTTGTAACATCCCCATTATTGACCCCATTACATTCAAATGTAATTGATGTAATATTGTTATGAAATCATGGTGAGGAGCTCAAGGCCAAGGCCCCACCATCGATTTAGTGATGCATATGGATTGTGTGCTAGCCAGGCACATTGGAATTTCAATATCATGTAAGATGCATTTTAATAAAAATACCCACAACTAGCTATGCAATGCAACAAAGAGATGGGGGCATGACTTTACAAGGAATTGGGAGGGAAAACATTCAAACCCTTGAGCCACTCAAGTCAAGCCAAGTGTCAATGAGAGAACCCATCAAACCCTCAACTGCCCATGTTGACTTTTGTACCCAATCATTGATTTCTCCCAAGAGTTGGTGGAGGTAGTTAATGCCTTGGGGAATGGGAGGTATGGCTGTCCAAATTCGGGTATGGGAAAGCCACCCTGCATGGAAAATCACGTTTTGCTTCTTGGGCAAGAAAAGAGCCATGAATTGCTCCCCAAGCCATTATCCATCAACCAGTTTGACTCCCTCACGAGTTGGGAGCTACCTAGGAATTTTTCCCCATGGATTTCCGTGTTTTCCTTCATCTTTATAGTTGGGAAGGGCGTTTTTGTTTTGGTTGCCCATGGGGAAGAGAAAAGAGTGATTTGGGGTTTCAATGGGGATTTTTTGGCCGATTGAAACGCTCATAACATGTGGGAGAAATCGGGTTGCTCTTGGAGGACGAATTTCCCTTCCCACAGTCCGTTTTAGTAAGCCACGATTTGGAAAAAAAACCCATGGAGCCTGTTTGTAAAATACCCTTGTTGTAAATGTGCATCCCTGCCCAATGGTCGTTTTTGTTGTGTGTAGAAAGAGTATGTTGGGGTATGGGTTGTCTTTGGTTTTCATCTTTGTATATTGCTGGTCATCTATATTGAGGAAGCTTTGTTGGGTTTTCTACCCCATGAGGGTTTCCCAGGATAAATCTGTGTCTCTTGTGTTTATGCTATGCTTGTTGTTTCTTCAGTGATTCTGTATATGCTATTATTGTGAAAAGGAATGTAATGCTGCTATTTTCTATCTTATCATATTAAATCTTAACATGGTATCAGAGCTAACCTGAAGGAAGACAAGGTATGGCACTTACGACACTTGCTTTACTTACGACAATTTGAAGGTTAGGGTTTTATATGGCAAAAACCAGGCATCGTGGAACTTTCACCATAAATCCATTTTGGCGAAGTTTCAGGATCTGAAACCTTTACAGGTCGTAGATAACATCTTCAGGTATCTTGTGTCCAAAGGGCACCCTCAGATTCGTTGTACTTTGTAAGTTATGATCAGTACAAGTTAGGGTTTCTACCTCTTCCAGATCTCACTCAAAATCAGGTGACCTAGGAAAAAAGATCATAACTTCGGCTAGGAAGCTCCAAATGAAATTTCGTAAAAAGTGACAAGTAGTACACAGACTGTACTATCTCAAGAAAATTTTCCAAAGGCCGAAGCTTAACTAGTGACACGTGTCAGGCCGTACAAGTTTGCTCTCCTATTTTATTCCATAAACAGGTCACGTTGCGACACTTGGCATAACTCTCTCTCAAAGAGTCCAATTGAGGTCAGACTTGTTAGGATGGAAAGATAACAGGGCGAGCTATCTCAAAAAACGTTTTCAAAGGCCGAAGCTCAAACAGTGACACGTGGCATGCCGTACAAGTTCGCTCTCCTGTATTATCCCAAAACAGGTCACGTTGTGACTTTTGGCATAACTCTCTCTCAGAGAATCCAATTGAGGTCAGATCTGTCAGGATGGAAAGATGACAGGTCAAGCTACCACAAAAAAGGTCTTCAGACCCTGTGGAGTGAAAATTTCATATTTACAGCAGAAACAATCAGGTACATATTTCTATCAAAACAGAATTATTTTTGGAGCACTTTCATTCATGGCTTCCGGAATTTAGGGTTTCGGAGAAAGTTAGAATTTTTGGAATCGGAATCCACGGCTGAATGCTACTTAGGAAAATCGAAATTTAGAGACCAAGATCGAATTTTTTGGTTGGGTGGAAGACCGGGCTTCATCAAACCCCAGTTCGAGATTTTGATCGGAAAGATGGAAAATTAGGGCTTCAGCAAAAGTTGGAATTTTTTAAGTCTGTAACCACGGCTGGAAGCTCCTCAGAAAAATAAGAGTTCAGAGCCTTGGATCGAACGTTTTGTTTGGGCAGAAGGGTGTGCTTCATCAAACCCTAGTTCGGGATCCTATCCAGAAGATCTAGAAGTTTCAAAGGCAATTTTGAGGGGGTCAAATTTTGGAGATTCCAAAATTGAAGTATGCTAGTTTGATCAGCTCAGAAGTGTGAAAATCAAAGATTGATTTTTTAGGGTTTCTCTAGCAAACCCTAATCAAGCTCCAAATCAAGTTTCAGGGGGTGTTGAGGCTAAGTCCTTACATAAGAAGACTACAAGAAGTCTTGACAGGTATGACTTAAGGAGGTTCAGGTATGTCTTGAAATCTGATTCTTGATTAAGTTCATAATGTGTTTGTCTTCATATTATTTGTTAGTACAATCTTCATTAATGTTAGAATTGTCTTATCACCCTAGTAACAGTATGAATGCATGTGTATGATCAAAGACATTCATTGATTAGGGCTATATGATTGTACTAATGCATTATGGTGTTGTGTGAGGTTGATGTTGTCTACTAACAAGATTCAGGTACATCACGAAAGACAAATCAAGTTCCACATGAAGACAAAGACTCATCCATAATCTTTGTTCTACTTACGAGGTATGTATGACTTTGATATTTTATGCTTAACCTATGAGACATGCAGGTTCTAGCTCAGATCTCTAAATCATTGAAGAGATTGGTTAGGTATGTTGTACATAACTAAGCAGGTATACTAATCTAGGTATGTTTTCCTATGTCAAGTTAGAATCTTACCTTGTGTTAGGATCCTTTATATAAGTATACTTGGTATGATTGGTTATGCTTATTAATAAAGTTAATCAAGGGTTTATGCACATTATGTCTCTTATTTTGATTGATGATTTAACTAACCAGAAGAGTACTATGATCAAACAAGAATATGCATGAGTAAAAGAAGACTTCCTTGAAACCCTGAATACTAATGATCATGACTATACATATTCAAGATTATTTAGAATTACAATGTTTTGAGAATATACTAATGAATGTATGTTTGTGTATGAGATCATGAGGATGACACTAGTGCACACTTGAGCATGCGCAGTGGTACAGAATGAATAGAAGTTCAAAAGACATATAGAAGATCAGGGAGGCAACCACACAAACATAAAAGATAAGTATTTGAGTTGTTATTTGAAATAGTAAATGATATTTCCTGTATGCATATTTGTATTCCTAGAATATATCATGCTGAGTGTAAACATTCATAGAGCATTGAACAAGTATACTATTAATATGCATATGATTGGTAGGTTGGACAAACATTCCATTGTTGCTTGTCTAGAATGAAACCTCTTTGCTGACATGCTGAGAGCTGTGCACACTCTCGATAGTATGTTCTGGTAGAGATGGAAGGCATCTAGATAGCCACTGTATGCATACAGGATATGGGAAAAGTGTTGTGCCAAAGTATTGGTCAAAATAATTGCATAACTATGTAAATGATATATGTATGCATAATAGGTTATCATGTCAATATGATTTGATGATTATGAAGTATTACTAATCATGTACTTAATTTTGAATTGTAGGAAAGATCATGATGAATGATGAACACTGAACAAGCGATGGATGTTCAACAAAAGGATTTACAAATCAAACACACTATAGAAGGCTTGTAGCTAGAAGATTCTCTTAGAAAGAGGAAGAGAATCATGATGAGATGTTTGCTCCAAGTGGCTAGATAAGACCATTCTCTTAATGGTATAATTAAAGAAGAAGTGTGAATCAGGTTCTGTATCAATAATCAATTGATGAGCTTAATGATCACCATGGGTGATGTGGATCTCAACCTTTGCTACAAGGTTGAATATGGTTTCTATACACAGTTGACATAGATGCAAGAAGGAACTCACCACAGAGTTCAAATGATCTTGAGGCTCATATCAGTAGATCCATCTGACGGGAGATGGCACGAATAGATATGTAGAAGATCACTCAATGCAGAGTGTGAATGATGTTCAGTTACAGAGGAAGATTTGATAACTGCTTGACAAGCTTGGGCTTTACCAGAAATAAAGCTAATCCATTATGACATAATATTACTATATGTGGATGATCTATTTCTGACAGGGAATGAGAAATAGATCATGGAAAGAAAGAAGAAGATGGCTACAGAATTGAAGATGAAAGATCTTGGATTGATGCATTACTTCCTAGGTCTGGAAGTATAGTAAGGCTTAGAAGGAATCTTTCTCAACCAAGGGAAAGTATGCTGTGGAAGTCTTGAGAAGAATTGATATGTTGGAATGTGAAGCTATGAAGCTGTTAGTTGATGTCTCATAAGAGTTTGTGGATGTGACTCTGTACAGACAGATTATTGGGTCATTTATGTATCTGACGTATACCAGGTCAGATATATGCCTTGTTGTGAACACCTTGAGTCTGTATCTAGTGGAACCTAGGTATGTTCACCAAATAGTTGTAAAGCATGTGATGAGGTACCTAAAGGATACGATAGAATTTAATCTATGATATCTTAGAGATCATGACTTCAGAAGGCTACACAGATGTTGATTGAGCAGAAAGTGTACTAGACAGGAAGAGCACATCGAGAAAATGTTATTGTCTAGGATCAACCATGATCTTGTGGTTTAGAAGGAAGTAGTCTAGTGTGGCTCTTAGCACAAGAAGAATATATGGTTTCTTGCTCTGCTAAGTTATGAAGCAGTATGGCTTCAGGATTGTTTGACTTAGAGATAGACCCAACTGTGATACTATGTGACAAACAGAGTTGTATCAAGATGGCAGAGAATCCAGTGTTCCGTGATAAGTCAAAGCACATAGAGATCTGACATTTCTATATACAAGATATGGTGCAGAAAGGAACTATAAAGTTCGAATTTGTAACAAGTTACCGATGTACTAACCAAACCTCTACCGATCCGATGTACTAACCAAACCTCTACCGATTCGATGTACTAACCAAAACTCTACCTCAAGTAAAGTTTTCCCGAGACAAACTTAATATAGTTCAGAAGGACCCTCCTCGAAAGGGGGAGTGACGTGATTACTCATGATGAGATTGCCTACATCGACAGAGAGATCGATGATGTGGATACATATATTGGTATGCCGACAGAAAGGTTGATGAATGGGTCTAAGGTGACAAGGGGATTGTATCATCCTTGAACACATGTTCTAAAGAGAGCTGTAGACATATGTCTTCGAAAATGAAGTCCTTGGTGGACATGTGAGGATTGTATCATCCTTGAACACATGTTCTAAAGTGAGCCGTAGACATATGTCTTCGAGAATGAAGTCCTTGGTGGACATGATGGGATTGCATCATCCTGAAGAGAGCCGTAGACATGATTTCTTCGAGAATGAAGTCCTTGGTGGACATGATAGGATTGCATCATCCTAAAGAGAGTCGTAGACAGATGTCTCCGAGAAAGAAAAAGGATTGGATCATCCTTGGAATTTATTCCTAAAGTGAGCCATAGACATATGTCTTCAAGAATGAAGTCCTTAGTGGACAGGATGGGATTGGATCGTCCCTGGATTTTTGGTCCCTTGAATTGAGCCATAGAAAAAGGTCTCCAAGAATTGAATGATAGGACTGGATCGTCCTTGGACCTCGGTTCAAAATGTACGTGACAAATCCTAGAATTGATCTAGGTTACATCCAGCATGAAAAAGGGCTGGCTCTGTAGATGTGATACATCCAGCATGAAAAAGGGTTGGCTCTGTAGATGTGATACATCCAGCATGAAAAAGGGCTGGCTTTGTAGATGTGATACATCGAGCATGAAAAAGGGTTGGCTCTGTAGATGTGATACATCCATCATGAAAAAGGGCTGGCTCTGTAGATGTGATACATCCAACATGAAAAAGGGCTGGCTCTGTAGATGTGATACATCCAGCATGAAAAAGGGCTGGCTCTATAGATGTGATACATCCAGCATGAAAAAGGGATGGCTCTGTAGATGATGAAGACCTGTAGGTGGCAGGCCTACATCCAGTATGAAAAATTACTGGCTCTGTGGTGGTAAATCCTAGATCTGATCTAGGTCACATCCAGTATGAAAAAGGACTGGCACTGTGGTCGGGATTGCATCATCCCTAGACATGGATTTGTCTTAAATGAATCATGGACTACCTCGTCCCTAGACATGAGACTTGTCTTAAAGTGATAAGGATTGATCATCATGGAACTGGATCGGGATTGCATCGTCCCTAGACATGAGACTTGTCTTAAAGTGATATGGATTGATCATCCTGGAACTTGATCTAGATTGTATCATCCATGGACCTATGTCCTAAAGAGAGCGGGATTGATCATCCTGTAATATGATTGTGTGTGTTGCAGTGTATACTTGTATTGTGTGGATACTTGTGTTGATGATGTGTATACTTGTATTAGTGAGAATACATGCTTTTGATGATAGATGTAATTAGTGAGAATACATGCTTTTGATGATAGATGTATTAGTGAGAATACATGCTATTGATGATAGCTGTATTAGTGAGAATACATGCTTCGATGATAGATGTAATTAGTGAGAATACATGCTTTTGATGATAGATGTATTAATGATCCAGATGCTGTAGATCGTGATGATCCAAATGCTGTAGATCATGATGAACTAGATGCTGTATATCGAGATGATGTGACGATACTGATCGTGTTGATCTAGATGACGATGCTGACGATCGTGTGATGACGATGCTGACGATCGTGAGGATTCAGATATTGATGTTGCTGTAGTTGTTTGAGTACTGCAGAAGATAAAGACTCAGTACTGAAGATGTTAATGTTCCAGTATTGAAGATGTTCCAGTAACTGGTTGAGTTACTGATGATGTTGAGAAAGCTTCCAATGATTTATAGATGTATCATGTATGATGCTGATGACTCCTTGCTCGTGTAGATGCTGTTATAATATCCTTCTCATTAAGGGGGAGCGTTGAGATATTGTAACTTCAAAGAATATTATATTTATACTTTATTATTCCGGATATGTTTCATTCCTCCGTGAAGATCTTATTGTATATCCGAAGATGTTTATTCCTCCGTCGGAATGTGGTAACTTGGGTTATTAGACTTCCCTAGTGGGGTCGGCCCTGTATGTGTTATGTGGGTTAAAGGGTTGTTAGACCACCCTAGTGGGGTCGGCCCAGTCAGTTATAATAGGGTATTTAACCTAATGGTTAAATACGAGCCTACATGTATTGTGTAAAAGATATGCCAGAGTAGTGTATAAATAGAGGAGGTGTATTCCTCATTTGATACACTCACTCACTTAAGAATAGCGCACTTGTGGAGGAGAGGTCTGCTATGGTGGAGGAGGAGATCATGTCTTTGGTTTGCATCTTTGTATATTGTTGGTCATCTATATTGAGGAAGCTTTGTTGGGTTTTCTACCCCATGAGGGTTTTCCAGGATAAATCTGTGTCTTTTGTGTTTATGCTATGCTTGTTGTTTCTTCAGTGATCATGTATATGCTATTATTGTGAAATGGAATGTAATGCTGCTATTTTCTGTCTTAGCATATTAAATCTTAACATGGGTAATGGGTATCTATTGCTTTGTCTTGATCTTGAGTGCAAGCATCCAAGGTTCAAATGTAGCTTGATAAACCTAGCTGTGGACTGGCTTGGCTCAGATGAAATGATTAATTGGCTGTGAGAGAGTGAATGTCCCCTTTTCCTTGTAGGAATCATGCCCAGCTTGGGGGTGGCAGTTGTGTTGAGAGATTGGTGAACACAACTATCCTATGGTTGGGTGGAACGTTGCAGCAACATAGCTAGTTGTTTGGGACAATTGCAAAATGGAGATAAGTGTTTTTTTGTCTATGTATTTACTTCTGCAATGTATTAATTTGATGACTATTGATATGTTGTATGCATAAGTAATGTGTGTGGATAAGTTTAATTCCATTGTGCATACTAGATTAGTTTTACATCTGCACACAAATGATTTACTCATATCATTCTAATGAATGGGTTGATAGAATGTGAAAGCCCCACATATTGTTATCATCTTCCCTCTCTTATTGGGTCAGCAGGTGGGTACATTACATTTTGGTATCAGAGCTGTTGGTTGCAGCATTGGGCCTTCATGGGCTACCTGTCACAACTTGCAAAGGTAAGTATGCTTCCTGCCCAGCATAGACTGTTAAGAAAAATTTCAAATTTTCAAAATTTATCAACAAAAAAAAATATCTACGTATCTATGAGTTTTTTGCCAAAAACTGAGCCGACAGAAAAACTCAGTGAGTTCGTCCGCAATGGCGGAAGGACTCCGCAAGTTGTTCTGCAACGCGGCAGGAAATCAATAAGTTCGCTGAAACTGCGGAAGAACTTAGCAAGTTGTTCCGCAACGACGGAAGAACTCGGCAAGTTGGCCTGAAATTGCGGAAGTGCCCGGGGAAAGGAAGAAAAATTTCAAAAAAAAAATTTAAGTGTTTTCGGCGACCAGACTCGGCGAGTTGGCCTGAAACTGCGGAAGGACTCGGCAAGTTGTTCCGCAACACGGCAAAACAAATCAATAAGTTCGGCGGAAAGATGGAAAAATTTCAGAAGGAAAAGCTGAGTTCGATCGGAAGAACTCGGCAAGTCGCCCCGCAACTGCGGAAGGACTCGGGGAGTTGGTCCGAAAAACTTTCAAAGTGTTTTCGGCGTCAAAGAAGAAATTTCGGAAGAACTTGGTGAGTTTCTCCGAAACAGTGGGAGAACTCGGCGAGTTGTTCCGAAACAGCAAGAGAACTCAGCAAGATGGTCCAAAATGGCGGAAGGTTTTTCTAAGTATTTTTCAGCGTCCAAGAGAAATTTTCGGAAGAACTCGGCAAGTCACCCCGCAATGGCGGAAGGACTCGGCAAGTTGGTCCGCAACGGATTGGAAGGAAAAAATGAGTCTTCGACCGGAAGAACTCAGTGAGTTGGCCTGAAATAGGGTCGGAAGAACTCGCTGAGTTGCTCCGAAACAGAGAATTTCAGCTATTTTTCAGAGAGATTTTTCAGGCGCCGAAAGTTGAAAAATGCCATGGAACTTGTGCGCCAGATTGGGAGAAATGGAAAGATTTACAAAAAAAAAAAAAAAACGAGGGCACTGCCCTCGACCCGCCCTGCAGTGGCAGAAGCCACAAGGGGGCAAGCCCCCTTGACCCCTTCGTCCCCGGAAAACAGTCGTTGAAAGTGTAAAATGCATTCTCTATGCTTGGGAATGAGAAGCAGGAATTGCATTAAGAGTAGTTGGTTGTAATATGCCTTGCAGAAGAGCAATGGGAGCAGCAAGGCAATGTTGATAAAGGGAGAATTCCTTAACTCCTCCATTGCTATTATATTTATATTTCCTGAGTTGTCTATACTGAAAATTATGGCATAGGGATGCTCGAAATGCAAAAGGATAGATAGATGAAGTGAATATGTACTAGATGGCATATTGCACAATGCATGTGAAAATGTTTTTTTTTTTTTTTTGCGTGTATATGATATTGCATATTAGTAAAATAGTGAGGTTTTACAGATGCAATGAGCCACTTAAGATAATTATTGTGGTTGCTAATAATTAGTCATATTCACATTGGTTGTAGGACCAAAGACAACCGAAGCATGGCTAAGGATGTGGATGATGATTCTTGCATACAACCTCATGAAGAGAGGATGGTGCAACAAATCCGTGATCATAATGTTGGAAAAAGGACGGAGTATCCTTGGTAAGAGGTCAACTGATCAGGTAACATCAAGCGATGTTAATGACAGCCATGCAGGTAATGGTTATTTATGCTTAGTTGCATGAATGTTGAAGGAGGATTTGGTAAGATCCCTTCAACTACAGTTAAACTATGATGATTTGGTTTGCATGTGGTATTGAGTGCCTAAATGTGAATGTTAACCTACCAAGTATGGTCAGGTGTGGGTAAATGAAGGCAAGGAGCCTTACACCCTATAGTTTCTAGAAACCTCAATGCATTCATGTGAATTCATATCATGCCATTTGTGAATATTGGTTGTGAGTTTAACAACCAAAGCAACTAAGGACTTATGGATGTATCATGGTAGTGCATACTGTATGTAGTAATCATGGTTAGGCTATAGTATGTTTGAATGCATAGTATTCATGAAATCATGCAAAATGGCATTGAAGAGATGTGCATTGAAATATTCGGTAAATGTTGTAAATATGCATGCATGTGTAGGTGCACATGTTGAAATGCATTTTGTGAATGCATGGGTGCGACATATATATGTTTCAATGTAGTTAGATAATGGATAAAATGGTGGACTATTGCTAATCCTGAGACCATTTCACAAGCTGCTATGAATGCAGGAGAAGGACTGCATGAAGAAGGTAGACATGTGATGGGCTACCAGAGCACTCTGTTGGAAGGACAGAGCTGCATGGAATATGAAGTAATGAGTATTTACAGTTATTTAAATTGCATGGATAGTGTGACTATGTCTTGCAATTTTATTGTGATAATGATGCATATATAGAAATGTATATATTTCATTGCATTTCAAATGTTAAACAGCTAAAAGTGTTTGAATTATTGAGTATTATAATTTTGAGATCACTTCAGTGACTGTTATGGCAATGAATGATTATGTGCATAGATACTCACAACGTGTTTGGCTGATTGAAGTTTCAGTTTTTAGGTAGAAAAGTCTTGCATATGGCAATGAGGATAAGTCCATAGTAAAGACCGAGATCTACCATGTGCAGAAGCCAAAGGTTATGAGAAGGTTCTCATGGTTGTAAATTTATGCATGAAACAAATCTGAAAATTGTCTGGCTTAAGTTTATGAGAATAGTCTCATAGTTGCAAATCTAATTTCTGTAGGAAAACAGATTTACAAATTTCAGATTTGAGAATTTGCTTATAATTGCTAATGACTGTTTGGCTTATATAGAATTGTGTCAGGAGGACATGTTATAGGTGGATGTTCATGTATGGTAGCAAGGGTGAAACCATAATGGGCAAAGTGATACCACTTACAAGAGCCAAACAATATGAGGAGAGCCTCATTGCTAAGAAAATCAATTTCTATAGGAGACAGAATTGTAAATTCATATTGAATTTAATTATTAATGCTATTGATTGGTTATGGAACAATCATATTTGAAGCTTATTGCTAAATGTTGTTGACTATTTGGCTATTTGATAAAGTGTGCCAGGATGACACATTGCAGGAAGACCATGTGTGATGGCCTGCAAAAGCCAAACTAAATGGGAAGGATCCCATGCTATGGAAATGGGTTTCAAGTGAAACACCATTGTAAATGTTGATAATGTCTCAGTCGAACTGCATGTTGGTGAAGCATGTGAGTGAGACAGTAAAATTATGCCAAGAAGGCATGTGTGGGTTAAGGAACATGAAAGGATTGGAGTGGAAAACCGAAGGACTGTTGACTCCGAGAAGGGAGCCCCCATTCTTCACCATTAAAGAAAGATACATCTGTAAAAAGAATGAGTATTCGGTAACCCTAACTAAGAATATACCTGTCTGGTTATTAGATTTGATATGCAGAGCATGTTTCATTGTTTCATTATTATTCCAGACTGCTTGAGTATGATTAGGTCCTACATGGATCACATCGGAAAGGGATGCATACCTTTCATATGCTGGGTTATGTTAGGGTTGTCAATATTGACTACACCCTAAGGGAATGGACGCATTCCTGATGTTTCAATATTTGACAGTGAATGTTATGAAATATGGTTACAATTTTAGAGCAGCAATACTGATGAGTTTGCTTATCCTTCTTATGCTATTAGCTTACACAGATGCAATTTGGTGTTGCACGTAAGAGGCAAAGTGAAGAAAGGGTGCTCAAGAGGACTGTATGGGCAGTGGTAACCTTTCTATGCTCACACTAAAGGACACTAGAAGAGATGGATAGGCCCGAGGAGCTGTGTTGCAGAAAAGGGGGTATCATCCTTGTGTAGTGTGATTGGGTATTGTGGGGCCATGCTAGCCTGCAGTCAAGTGAGTCACCTATGGAGTTCCTGGAGGGAACCACTGGTTTGCATAAGAGAAGGATCCATGTAATCATATTATGTTGTTCATATTGCTTGATAAACCCAGTCGATGTACTGGCTTGGCAATGGTTGTTGTATGCCTGATAAACCCATTCGGTGTACTGGCTTGGCATTGGTTATTTGGGTGTTGTGGTGAAAGGTTGCTAGATGCCTAATAAACCCAGTCGGTGTACTGGATTGGCATGTTGTTAAATTAATGCCTGACAAACCCAGTCGGTGTACTGGCTTGGCATTGGTTATTTGCATGTTGTGGAGGTATTGGTGAAGGGTGTTATTTCCTGACAAACCCAGTCGGAGAAATGGCTTGGAAATGGTTATTGTATGCTTGATAAACCCAGTCGCCGTACTGGCTTAGCATACTGATTTTTGAAATGCTTGATAAACCCAGTCGGCGTACTGGCTTAGCATACTGATTTTCGAAATTCTTGATAAACCTAGTCGGCGTACTGGCTTAGCATACTGATTTTTTTTGGGATGCCTGATAAACCCAGTCGGTGCACTGGCTTGGCATTACATATTCAGATGATGTTGTGGAGCAGCATGTGTGCTAGCCAAGCATCCACCCCACAGGTGATCCAAGGCTTGTAAAGCAGAGAAGGAAACCTGTGGAGTAGCGAGGAAAACGCATAATACAGATAAGTATTCATTTCCATTTATTTCTTGTTTGGAATAATGAATATTTCAGGTATAAGTCTTCTAACAGCTAAGCTGATACACTATTGTTTCCTTGTTGGAAACCTTGGCCGTTGCAGGAAGTAAGGACCTTGGAAGAGCCACAAACGCTTGGTAAAACCAGAGAGTAACTGGTTGGGCGCTATAAATTTCTTGGTAGAACCAGAGAGTAACTGGTCGGGCGCGATAAAATTCTTGGTAAATCCAGAGAGTAACTGATGATTGATAAATTCAGAGAATAGTTGGTGGGAACATTAACAACTTGATGTTGTGGAGCAGCCGACGTGATGGCCAAACATTCCTTAATTAATTGATAAAAAACAGTCAGCGTACTGGCCTGGCATTGCCTATTCGAATGGTTGTGGAGTGGCCTACGTGTTGTCCCAACATTCATTATTGTATCCACGGGAAATCCAATGCTTGGAAAGCAAAGAAGGATCCTGTGGAATAAAGTGAAGACATACGATACAGATAAGTATTTGGTTATCTTGCAACTTCTTGCTTATGAATATACGTGTGTATATGATTTGATTATGATTTCTCAAACTCTTGTCTAGAAATAAACCCTATGAAAATACACTAAACATGTGAATTGATTCAATGTTTGAGTGTAGGTATTGCTGGAAGCAAGGACTATGAAAGCATCTGGAGGATGCATGTGGACATGTGACTATCCTAAAGAGAGCTCAGTATGAGTGGTAGTGAAAGATGGTGCTAGTGGAACTGTGTGGGTCCTAGCAGCCAAAGGTTCTGTAAGCAACAATAGGGAAGGGTTCCCTAGTTGAAAGACATTAGACAGACCTTAGACACCAAAGTGTCATAGCCAAGAAAGGGAAATTCAAGCATTGACATTGAAGTGAAAGAGGCTAAGGAGCATAGAACCAAAAGTGATGGTGTGGCTCCAGATTGGAACAAGACTAAGAGGGGGAAACTCTTACTCTTCTCTTTCCTTTTGACTGACGCATCTTAGAAACAAAATATTGTTGAGTGCATGTCATAAATGAAAAAAAAATTGTTTAATTGCTTGAAATGAATTGTGAATGTAGAAATAGTTATTTCACTATGAAAGGATGAACATGAAAGAGATCATGTGTATGTTGGGAACGCATGAAAAAATTTGGAAGTCACATGAGCGAAGTGTGGACGTTCCATGTCAATTGGGAAATAATTGACTAATTTTAATATTGTGTTATGCTTGTCCTAACAGGAATTGCCATGATGAGTCTCACAGGTGAGAAATTGAAAGCCATTAATTGCAGCTATTACTAGCCAAGTGTTGGTGGTGAGAAAAAAGAGAGCCAGTTGTGCACATTGATCATGGCAGCAGGCCAAAAGCTATTTGTTTTGGGCTGGAAATATTCCTCAGATAGTTGCTAGGACAACAATAAGGTGGCATCCATGAAATTTCAGACTTGTAGATCAGCTGGAAGGTGAATAAAGGGAAGGGATTGCTCTAGAGCAATGCCCACCTGCAAAGCTGGAAGACCAAAGCTAGCAGGATTAGCTTAAGGAAGACAAAGGACTTGATCCTAAAAGTTCAAGTAAAGAGATGAAACGCAGGGCAGACCTGCCACCAGTTGTGAATTTTGGACATGTGTAAAGTGGGTATATAATCTGAAGTATTGGAACACCGAGGACGATGTTATTCCAAGGGGAGGGGAATGTAACGTCCCCATTATTGACCCCATTACATTCAAATGTAATTGATGTAATATTGTTATGAAATCATGGTGAGGAGCTCAAGGCCATGGCCCCGCCATCGATTTAGTGATGCATATGGCTTGTGTGCTAGCCAGGCACATTGGAATTTCAATATCATGTAAGATGCATTTTAATAAAAATACCCACAACTAGCTATGCAATGCAACAAAGAGATGGGGGCATGATTTTACAAGGAATTGGGAGGGAAAACATTCAAACCCTTGAGTCACTCAAGTCAATCCAAGTGTCAATGAGAGAACCCATCAAACCCTCAACTACCCAAGTTGACTGTTGTACCCAATCATTGATTTCTTCCAAGAGTTGGTGGAGGTAGTTAATGCCTTGGGGAATGGGAGGTATGGCTGTCCAAATTTGGGTATGGGCAAGCCACCCTACATGGAAAATCACGTTTTGCTTCTTGGGAAAGAAAAGAGCCATGAATTGCTCCCCAAGCCATTATCCATCAACCAGTTTGACTCCCTCACGAGTTGGGAGCTACCTAGGCATTTTTCCCCATGGATTTCTGGTGTTTTCCTTCATCTTTCTAGCTGGGAAGGGCGTTTTTGTTTTGGTTGCCCATGGGGAAGAGAAAAGAGGGATTTGGGGTTTCAATGGGGATGCTTTGGCCAATTGAAACACTCATAACATGTGGGAGAAATCGGGTTGCTCTTGGAGGACGAATTTCCCTTCCCACAGTCCGTTTTAGTAAGCCACGATTTGGAAGAAAAAAACCCATGGAGCCTGTTTGTAAAATACCCTTGTTGTAAATGTGCATCCCTGCCCAATGGTCATTTTTGCTGTGTGTAGAAAGAGTATGTTGGGGTATGGGTAATGGGTATCTGTTGCTTTGGCTTGAGCTTGAGTGAAAGCATCCAAGGTTCAAATGTAGCCTGATAAACCCAGCTGTGGACTGGCTTGGCTTAGATGAAATGATTAATTGGCTGTGAGAGAGTGAATGTCCCCTTTTCCTTGTAGGAATCATGCCCAGCTCGGGGGGTGGCAGTTGTGTTGAGAGATTGATGAACACAACTAGCCTATGGTTGGGTGGAACGTTGCAGCAACATAGCTAGTTGTTTGGGACAATTGCAAAATGGAGATAAGTGTTTTTCTATCTATGTATTTACTTCTACAATGTATTAATTTGATGACTATTGATATGCTGTATGCATGAGTAATGTGTGTGGATAAGTTTAATTCTATTGTGCATACTTGATTAGTTTTACATCTGCAAACAAATGATTTACTCATATCATTCTAATGAATGGGCTGATAGAATGTGAAAGCCCCACATATTGTTATCATCTTCCCTCTCTTATTGGGTCAACAGGTGGGTACATTACAGTCCTCATCATCATCGTCGTCCTCATCTTCATCATCATTGTCATCATCCTCATCTTCATCATCATTGTCATCTCCCTCTTCCTCATCAACATCTCCATCACCATCATCTTCATCATGATGAAGATGATGATGATGAAGATGAAGATGAAGACAAAGATGATGGTGATGAAGATGATGAAGATGAAGATGAAGATGATGATGATGATGATGATGAAGATGAAGATGATGATGATGATGATGATGGTGATGAAGTTGATGAAGATGAAGATGATGATGATGATGAATATGACGACGATGATGATGATGGTGTTGTTGTTGTTGATGATGATGATGAAGATGATGATGATGATGAAGATGATGATGATGATGATGATGAAGATGAAAATGATGGTGATGACAATGATGATGATGAATATCATGATGAGGAAGAGGGTGATGATGATGATGAAGATCATGATGAGGAAGAGGGTGATGACAATGATGATGAAGATGATGATGATGATGATGAAGATGGTGGTGATGATGATGATGATGTTGATGTTGATGATGAAGATCATGATGAAGATGCTGATGATGGTGATGATGATGATTGTGATGAAGATGATGATGATGATGGTGATGAAGATGGTGATGAATATGGTGATCACGATGACGATGATGATGATGATGATGATGATGATTATGGTGATGAAGATGATGAATATGATGATGAGGAGGAGGAGGAGGAGGAGGAGGATGACGAATACCATCATCATCATCATCGTCGTCATCGTCATCATCATCATAACCACCATCATCATCATCATCATCATCATCTTATATCCTCCTTATATCCAAAATTAGAGAAGCTCCTTATGATGACGAAGACGATTTAGATGATGAGGACGAAGATAATGATGATGATGATGACCATCATCATCATATTTGTCATCATCATCATCATCATTATCATCATCATTATCATCATCATCATCATATTCGTCATCTTCATTGTCATCATAATCATCATCGCCATCATCACCATCTTATCATCATCCATCATCTTCATCATCGTCGTCGTCATCACCCTATTCCTCATCATCATATTCATCATCATCATCTTCCTCATCACCATCTTCCTCATAATCATCTTCTTCCTCATCATCATCATCGTCATCACCATCATCTTCATCGTCACCATCATCATCATCATCATCATCATCATCATCATCTCACACTAGTAATGATTCAACAAAATTAGAGAAGCTCCTTATAT
The DNA here is from genome assembly GCA_027924585.1 of Larix kaempferi. NCBI lineage: Eukaryota > Viridiplantae > Streptophyta > Pinopsida > Pinales > Pinaceae > Larix > Larix kaempferi. Next base: position 802,003 of record BSBM01001920.1, read on the forward strand.
CATCATCATCATCATCATCACCATCATCACCATCATCATCATCATCATCATCATCATCATCATCGACATCTTCATCATCATCATCTTATATCCTCCTTATATCCAAAATTAGAGAAGTTCCTTATGATGATGAAGAAGATTTAGATGATGAGGATGAAGATGATCATCATCATCATCATCAGGGTAATTTTTACAAGAGAAATTTCGCCAATTGGCTATTTTTCAGGCTTTTCTTCAAAAAATAAATTCGTTATTTGGTCATTTTTAGTCTCTAATATTTCCTATATTTACATAAAATATGTTATTTTATCATAATATTCGCCAAAATTTACACATTTTAGTACTAAATTGTATGTTTCATATTTAATATTCGCCTACCTATCTATATACATGTTTTTTTCAATCTAAAATAATCGCCTAGGATACTATACTTAAGTATAATATTAGAATCCTTAAAAAATACCCTGATCATCATCATATTCATCATCATCATCTTGTTCATCATCATCATCATCATCCTCCTCTTCATCATCATTGTCATCTCCCCCTTCCTCATCAACATCTCCAGCATCATCATCTTCTTCATCATCATCATCATCATCATGATCATGATCTTCATGACCATCATCATCATCAACATCTTCATTATCATCACCATCATCATCATCATCATCTTATATCCTCCTTATATCAAAAATTAGAGAAGCTCCTTATGATGATGAAGATGATTTAGATGATGAGGATGAAGATCATCATCATCATCATCATCATCATCTTCATCATCATCTTCATCATCATCATCATCATCACCATCATCACCATCATCAACATCTTCATCAGCATCATCATCACCATCATCATCGTCATCAACTTCTTCATCATCATCACCATCATCATCATCAACAACATCATCACCATCATCATCATCATCATCTTATATTCTCCTTATATCCAAAATTAGAAAAGCTCCTTATGATGATGAAGATGATTTAGATGATGAAGATGAAGATGATGAAGATGATTTAGATGATGAAGATGAAGATGATGATAATGAATATGATGATGATGAAGATGATGATGATGATGATGATGATTGGATCATCATCATCATCATCGTCCTCCTCCTCTTCATCATCATTGTCATCTCCCCCTTCCTCATCAACATCTCCATCATCATAATCTTCTTCATCTTCATCATCATCATCTTCATCACCATCATCATCATCATCAACATCTTCATCATCATCACCATCATCATCATCATCATCTTATATACTCCTTATATCCAAAATTAGAGAAGCTCCTTATGATGATGAAAACAATTTAGATGATGAGGATGAATATGATCATCATCATCATCATCATCATCATCATCATCATCGTCCTCCTCTTCATCATCATTAGAGAGGCTCCTTATATCATCATCATCATCATCATCATCTTCATCATCTTAATCATCATCATCATCATCATCTTCATCATCTTAATCATCATCATCATCATCATCATCATCATCATCATCATCACCATCATCAACATCTTCATCGTCAGCATCATCACCATCATCATCGTCATGAACATCTTCATCATCGTCACCATCATCATCATCATCAACATCTTCATCATCATCACCATCATCATCATCATCATCTTATATACTCATTATATCCAAAATTAGAGAATCTCCTTATGATGATGAAGACAATTTAGATGATGAGGATGAAGATGATGATGATCATCATCATCATCGTCATCGTCATCATCATCATCATCATAATCATCATCATCATCATCATCGTCCCCCTCTTCATCATCATTGTCATCTCCCCCCTTCCTCATCATCATCATCATCATCATCATCATCTTCATCATCATCACCATCATCATCACCATCATCATCATCAAAATCATCTTATATCCTCCTTATATCCAAAATTAGAGAATCTCCTTATGATGATGAAGACGATTTAGATGATGAATATAAAGATGATGATGATTATGATCATCATCATCATCATCATCATCTTCATCATTATCATCATTGTCCTCCTCTTCATCATCATTGTCATCTCCCTCTTCCTCATCAACATCTCCATCATCAACATCATCATCATCATCAGCAGCAGCATCATCATCATCATCAACAACATCTTCATCATCATTGTCATCTCCCCCTTCCTCATCTCCATCATCATCGTCTTCATCATCATCATCATCATCATCATCATCATCTTCATCACCATCACCATCATCATCAACATCTTCATCATCATCACCATCATCATCAACAACATATTCATCATCATTGTTTTCTCTAGGTTCCTCGTCAACATCTCCATCATCATCATCATCATCATCATCATCATCATCATCATCATCAACATCTTCATCATCATTTTCATCTCCCCCTTCCTCATCAACATCTCCATCATCATTATCATCATCATCATCATCATCATCTTCATCATCGTCACTATTATCATCATCAACAACAACAACATCTTCATCATCATCACCATCATCATCGTCATCATCTTATATCCTCCTTATATCCAAAATTAGAGAAGCTCCATATGATGATGAAGACGATTTAGATGATGCTGATGAAGATGAAGATGATCATCATCATCAACAACAACATCTTCATCATCATCATCATCATCAACAACAACAACATCTTCATCATCATCATCATCATCATCATCATCTCTATCATCATCATCATCGTCGTCCTCCTCCTCTTCATCATCATTGTTATCTCCCCCTTCCCCATCAACATCTCCATCATCATCATCCTCATCATCTTCATCACCACCATCATCATCATCAACATATTCATCATCATCACCATCATTTTCATCGTCATCAACACCATCATCTTTATCATCTTCAACACCATCATCTTCATCTGCATCATGATCATCTTCATCGTCATCACCCTCTTCCTCATCATCATCTTATGCACTTATGCACTTAGGGATTAATGTTTAGAAGAGGGACTAAAGGCCTTTATGGGGGAGAGGCTCTAGGAACAAACCGAAACATATCGATTTATTGGGAAATAAATGAAGTAAACGTTACCCACCAAACTATTTAACATTCAGCAAGAACACGCACACACTAGCAACGTGCACGCGCATCTAGCGCGCATGCACTCCTAGCACATGCGCGTCCTTGTTGAGCATAAAATTAAGAAAATAACCCATGCTCTTCTCCCGCATTTTTTCTCTTATTCCACTCATGTTTTCATTGTTTTCACGCACAGTCCGACATCCATTTGTATCTTGGATTGAATTCAGACACCATTTGGTGTTTCTTTGACAATTTGGATAGAATACACAAGAGTTGGGGCTCTAGTTGGTTCTTTGGATTGAATACACACTAGTTGGGCTCTATTTGGCTCCTTTGATTGTATACACAACAATTGGACTCTATTTGGCTCCTTGGATTGAATTCTCATGCTGCTTGGACACACTTGAACTCTTCTTACATATAGTGGATACATCAAAAGAGCATTTTACATTTGAAGCAAAGACCAATCATAATCCTTGAGGTATGGTGACCTCTTCATCTTGTTAAATGTATTTTAGTCTTCATTCACTTTGTTTAAATTGTATCTATTTTAGTTTTTCTTCATGAATTGTATGATAGATGTATTTTAGTCTTGTTAATCTTCAACATAGACAAAAAAAACATCTTACCAAAAAAAAAATACAACATGCACCAAGCAATGCTTTGAACCTTTCATGAAGATAATAAAAAAAACTTGCTTGCATCACCACCAATAAGCTTTCATAATCACATAACTCCACCTAGTACACAAGCATTTGTTGAATTCCTCATGATTTCAGTACAACAACTGACACAAACAACTAAAGAAAAGTAATCCTTTGGGGCTATTTTCCCTCATCCAAAACATGAAAATGAAGTGAGTAGGAGCTTCTCCTTTTGTAGGAAATGTGCTGCTACTAACATCCCATACCACCATCCAATACCATCCAATTGAGTTCCTATAGGTGATGTTGTTGTTATATCTATGGCATTCTCAATAGCTTTTAAGATTATATGAAAAAATTCTCACTAGATGTTGTTGTACATAATCAATTGCTACATCGAGTTTAAATAATCATGCACATCGAGTTTTAATATCTTATTTGTTGTTCATTCTTGTAGGGGTGATATTTTTGTTTTGGTAAAAAACGTATTGAATATGGGAAACAGACATAATAATAAAACAAATTCTAGAAGGAAGGAGCCACCCCCTAAAAAGGCCCATGAGATAAGAGAAAAGTTCAGGTTGTACATGGAAAATCGTAGACATCAAGATGTTAGTGCCTTAGATCCATCAAAAAGAAACGATGAAGTGGTTGAAGTCAATGAAATCTTGCTTGATGTCGAGTATGAAGGGATGGATGTTAACATGTTGTTAATTGGAAACCTCCCCAAGAAGAGCACACACATGTCGAACACACTCCCTTGCAGGACCAAATTATGAACGAAGGGCCACAACAAACCGGTGGCGAGACTCATACTTCCTTTCCAAATCCCTTGCCTCGACTATCAAGCGTACAACAAAGAACTCCCAGACGTATTCATGTGGATGAAAGTTCATTTTCAGGACTTGAAGGTAAGTTGCCCAAATGCACTATTGATTTCCATTGTAACAGGATAATCAAAGAATTTTTTGAATCCAAAACCAATGCAGCAAAATGTCAATTGTTTCTGGCTTTGTTAAAATAACATTGTCTAGGTCATATTAGGATAATTTTGGGCATAAAGGTAGTCAGAATTTCAGAGGCCAATGATCATGTTGTTAGAAATATACAATCTGCATTTAATTTGATTGGAAAAACTTTTCGTACAAAAGATTTTAATGCGGCCCGTCATGTACTGTCAGAATCGATCGTAGAGAAATCCACAAGTCAATGTCGCCTGCTATCACACACATGTAAAATATTTAAAGTAGATAGAAAGACTCTTCAAAAGTATTCTTCTATTAGAGAAAAACTTGAGACACCAGGCCAAAAAGATTGTTGGGCATTTATTGGTAGGTTACCTCGTTCAGACATGAAGCTTATTGATGTTGTTAAAGAACTAGTACAAAAGTTCTGGCATGATAACACTAGACCATCATCGAATCAAAGAGATGTGTTAAAGTTGAGAAAAAACGTTAAGGGGTGTGAACCCCATGTCAAGCACTTCCTTGACACAACACAAACAGAACTCTACAAGAGGTTCAAGAATGAGCACACACAATTGAACTTGGGCCAAAGGTCCTTTGAAAAATGCAAATGATGGTATGTTTGTAATGTCCCCTTCCATTCAATTCGATGCAAGGGAGGAAACGTGACCAAATTACCGGGCTTATTTGACGATCTCAGCCCCATACATTACTCATAAATTCATAACAATTAAAATATTCTGTGTACAGACTCATACTTAATATAAACACAGCGGAAATAAACATATTTGCAAGCACACAAACAGTAATGCATCCTCATATCTCACACAGACATATGATGATTCAACACCCAGGGATTCAATTCCATTCCAATGCTATGCACAGACTTCATATCAATTCCAGTAACATGAATAATTATCATTCCGAATTAACACATTACATAACACAAAATGCATATAATTTAAAACACAAAGAACACTTATCTTGAAGATGAAGTTGTCCAAACAACTGGTTATGTGAGAGCAACGTTCCACCCAACCATAGATCTCTGTCCAGCTTGTATTCTTTTAGTTGAGAGATCACCCGTGAGCTAGTATGTGTATCCACTAAGGAGGAACTAATTGGGCTCGCTCTCAGCCATGGTTTCACTCAACAACTATGCTAAGCCAACACATAGTTGGGTTTATCAAGCATAAAACAGACAAAGGAGGGAAATGCTAGGCCAGTGAGCTCATCCACAGAGCTACAGGAATCTCAAAGGAATTCAACAGTAAAAGCACCCATATTACCTACCACACCCAACATAAGGAAGGTCCCCTTCTCTGCTGCACAATCCCTCAGGTGTCCCTTACCTGTAGTGCTCTTCAGGATGGACATAGAAAGGTCCCACTGCTAATTCTTGAGATTCTAGCCTTCACTGGGTTTATCAAGCAAACCCAACCTCTGCTCAGTCATTCACAATTGGATTTCTCACAATTCTGTTCATCAAATAACTCAACCCCGTCACTGGTTTTTTGGGCTATAAAAATTGGGTTTTCCAATGGGTGTGCCAGGAGCTACACCAGTGTCCAAGACACTCTATAGGATGAGTACACCGGAATTGATAGAATTGAAAATGCAATTACAAGACTTGCTGGAAAAGAAATATATCAGTCCAAGTGTGTCCCCATGGGGAGCACCTGTTTCATTTGTTAAAAAGAAAGATGGAACACTCAGGTTATGTATTGACTACAAGTAGTTGAACAAAGTTACTATGAAGAACAAATACCCATTGCCCCAAATTGATGACCTTTTTTATCAAATGAGAGGAGCAAGAGTATTTTCAAAGATCGACTTGAGGTCTGGTTACTATTAGGTAAGGATCAAAGAAGAAGATATTCATAAGACAGCCTTTAAAACGAGGTATGGACACTATGAGTTTGTAGTGGTACCATTTGGTCTCACAAATGCACCAGCTACATTCATGTGTCTCATGAATAATGTTTTTAGCAAGTATTTGGACAAGTTTGTTCTTGTATTTCTAGATGACATTCTTATCTATTCTAAGAATGAAGAATAACATGAAGAACATTTGAGAATGACATTGCAATTGCTAAGAGAGCATAAGCTGTATGCAAAGTTGAGCAAATGTGACTTTTATAAAGATAGAATTCATTATTTGGGTCACATTATCTCAGACGAAGGAATATCGGTGGACCCTGAGAAGATTGAAGCCATTATGAATTGGCCAACTCCAAGGAATGTGACAGATGTGAGATCTTTTATGGGCCTTGCTGGTTACTACAGGAGATTTATTGAAGGATTCTCCAAGGTCGCAAACCCAATCACTTCTTTTCAAAAGAAGGAGATAAAGTTTGAATAGTCACCAATATGTGAGGAAAGTTTCCAACAGTTGAAGAATCTTCTTACGAGTGCACCTATTTTGAAGATTGCAGACCCGGAAAAAGACTTTGTGGTGTGTACCGATGCATGCAATCAAGGACTTGGAAGAGTTCTTATGCAAGACAACCACGTGGTATGCTATGAGTCAAGAAAGTTGAAGGAGCATGAGAAGAACTATGCTACTCATGATATAGAACTTGCAGCCATAGTACATGCTTTAAAGATGTGGAGGCATTACTTAATGGGAAGGAAATTTGAGCTGAGGACAGACCCGGTTGTGGTTTGAAATACTTGTTTGATCAGCCAACTCTAAATGCTAGGAAAGCAAGATGGTTGAAATTTTTGTGTGAATTTGATTTTGAAATCAAACACATAAAAGGGAAAGAAAACAAGGTGGCTGATGCACTCAGCAGGAAATCACATGAAATGCATGTGGCAGCACTTAGTACTTGCCAACCAGATTTGAGGCGGCAGATTGTTAACCATATTGTTGAAGATGAAATGTATGTGCAGATAAAGGGCAAATTGCAACAGCAAGACCTTGAAAATAAGTATGAAGGATACCATTTGGAAGAAGATGGACTTCTTACTTATAAGAATAGAGCCTATATTCCAAATGTGGCGGATTTGAGGAGGATTGCTATGGATGAAATCCATAGAGCTCCATACTTTGGTCACCTAGGATATCAGAAAACAATTTTTACAGCAAGAAAACATTATTTATGGCTAGGGATGAAGAAGGACGTCGTTGAATACATTTCTAAGTGCATGGAATGTCAGCAAGTGAAGAGTGAACACCAACACCCAGCAGGTTTATTGCTCCCAGTGCCAATTCCAGAATGGAAATGGAAAGTAATATCCATGGACTTTATTACAGGTTTTCCAATGACTGTGAGACAACATGATTCCATCATGGTTGTGGTGGACAAGTTAACAAAGGCAGCACATTTTATACCGGCTAAGTCCACACATAAAGCAGATGCCATTGCAAATATTTTCATGGAGGAAATCTTCAGATTACATGGATTGCCTAAGGCAATAATTTTTGACAGGGATACCAAGTTCACTTCCAATTTTTGGAAAAGTCTCTTTGCAGATTTGGGCACACAGTTGAACTTTAGTACCGCATACCATCCTCAAACAGATGGGAAAATGGAAAGAGTAAATCAGGTGCTTGAAGACATGCTCCATATGTATGTAATGGGTAAACCATCCAAGTGGGAGGATTATCTACAACTGGTAGAGTTTGCATATAACAATAGGCAACAAGAATCATTGGGAATGAGTCCATATGAGGATTTGTATGGCAGAAGGTGTAGGACACTAGTGACTTGGGATAATCCAATGAACGGAATTGTACTTGGGCCCAAATTACTTAAGTAAATGGAGCAAGAGGTTGCAAAGATCAGGCAGAATCTAAAAGCAGCCCAGGATAGACATAAAAGCTATGCAGATAAGCATAGAATGCATAGGTAATTCAATGTTGGGGATCATGTGTATCTTAGAGTAAGGTCAAGGAAGAGTTCCTTGAAGCTTGGGAGTTGTGCCAAGTTATCACCTAGATGTTATGGGCCATTTGAAGTGCTTGAAAGAATAGTCTCAGTTGCATATAGACTTGCATTGCTTACTAGCACTAGAGCTCATAATGTTTTTCATGTCTCTTTGCTTAAGAAATATGTACATGATCCTAACCATGTGATTAATTGGGATGTGATCTAGGTGGAACCCGAGGGAGAGTTCCAAACCGATCCATTGTGCATCCTAGATAAGAAGGTAACCTTGCTCCAGAACCGAGCCATCGGACAGGTAAAGGTGCAATGGAAGCACTACGGTCCCGATGAGGCTACATGGGAGCTGGAGGATGCCATGAGAGTGGCATATCCATTTTTGTTCAATTTTGATGAGCACTGAGGACAATGCTAATGTAAGGGGAGGGGAATGTCACATCCCCATTTTTACCCTACTACATTAAAATTGTAAATGATGTAAACATCGTTATTTAATCATGGTGAGGAGCTCAAGGCCAAGGCCCCGCCATTGATTTAGCATTTTATGTATCGACAATTAAAAATAGATGCCTATGGCTCTTGTGCCAGATAGGCACAATGTAAATATGAAATTTAATGAAATACCCACAACTAACTATGCAATGCAACAAAGAGATGGGGGCATGATTCTACAAGGAATAGGGAGGGAAATTATTCAAACCCTTGAACCAATGGATTTAATCCATGTGTCAATGAGAAAACCCATAAACCACCAACTACCCATTTTGGGTTATGCACCCAATCATTAAATTCTTCCAAGAGTTGGTTGAGGCAGTTAATGCCTTGGGAATGGAGAGGTATGGCAGTCAATTTCGTGTATGGGCAAGCCATCAATCTGGAAAATCGTATTTTTGCTTCTTGGGCAAGAAAAACCCCACGAAATGGTGCCCAAAGCCATCTTTCACCCATTGCTTTTGTTCTCTCACGTAGTCTGAGCTAGCTAGGCTTTTTCTTTCACGTTTTCTACCATTTTTCCTACATTTTCCATGGCTGGGAACTCGTTTTTGGTTGGTACAGTGACTGGGAGAGGAGAACCACGAATTGGGGGTTTGATGGAGGTCCTTTTTGCTCCTGGGTTGTCCATAAACGTTTTCTGAAAATGAATTTTTTTTCCCAAGGTTTATTCCCCATTTTCCATTTTGCTTATACTTGCCCACGTTTTTCTGAAGCTTAGGGAAACCCCATTTTGTGCATCCCACTGTAAAAACGTTTCTTCATGCCTGGAACTTATACTTTTGTTGTTATGTGCATCCCTGTTTTGGTTTGAACCTGTGAGCAAGAAATTTGGAGTGGTAGTGGACAGAATTGGCTTGATAAACCTAGTGGGGAAAATAACCTCTCAAGAAGATCAAAAGGGCTGGCTACTCTTCTATGCACACCTTGAACAACAGTGAATTGGAAGGTATGGCCTGAGGGACTGTGTAGTAGTGAAGGGAATACTTCCTTGAATCAGGTGTGTAGGCATTGTGGGGAACCAAGCTGGATAGATCTTGTAGGGGTACCCATAGCTCTGTGGTTGAGCTCACTAGCTTAGCAATTCTTCCTTTTCCGTCTCCTAGCAGCCTGATAAACCCAACTGCTAATTGGCTTGGCTGATTTTGGTGTATTTTGGCTATGTGTGAGTCTGTTGTTCCCTTCTTCCTTGTAGAAATAATGCCCAGCTCGGGGGGTGGCAGTTGTATCAAGAGATTGATAAGCACAACTGGCCTATGGTTGGGTGGAACGTTGCAGATGCATAGCTGGTTGCTCAGGGATTGCTTTGTTTTAAGATAAGTACTCTCATGTGCTAATTCTGTATTTTTTAAATTGATGAATGACATGAATATCTTGAATGAATGATGGATGTGTAATAGAATTTAATTCTGCTGTGTTTTGAAATATTTATGCATTTGCATATGTCCATCTTCATTTTATATGAATGTTTGTTTAATAAGTATGGGGCAAGATGTCCGGATTTAGTGTCATTTTCTCTCCCATGCTTCTATGATGGGTGGGTATGTGACAGAATGGTATCAGAGCCAGGTTCTACAGCATTGGGCCTCTATGGGCCAAGTATGATCAGAGTTACACAGGGAAGACTCCTTCCTTATCACCACAGATTATCATGTTGGGCCTAAACAGGCTAAGGTTGAACAGTTTGCAGAGTTTGCAAAGGAAAAGTCGCCTCCTGTTGAGCAATAATCATCACAGAAAGAAAGGAAAAACTTTAAATTTTTCTAAGTGTTTTTGAATTTTTCCCAAGGCTATGGCAGCGAAATTAATGTTACTTTCTGCGACGCAGTCGGCGGGTTTGGTGTTAACTCTGCGATGCGGCGGCAGAAGTTACACTAATTTCTACGCGCGCAGCGGCGAAAGTTAGGCTAACTTTCTGCGCGTGTGGCGGCGAAAGTTAGACCAATTTTCTGCATGTGCGACGGTGAAGATAAGCTTAAATTTTGCGATGCACGGTGGCGAAGTTAATCTTAAGTTTGTGATGTGCGACGGAAAGATTAATCTTAAATTTTGCGATGCGCAGCGACAAAGTTGATAATAAGTTTGCGACGCGCGGCGGCAAAATTAAGGGTAATTTTTGCGATGCGTGGAGGCAAAATTAGCGTTAAATATGCGATGTGCGCAGCGGGGAAAATAACCTTAAGATCCGCGAACACCGGCGGCAATTTTAAGGATAGAATCTATGACGTGCGCGGTGTGCAGTGGAAAAAATAATCTTAACATCCGCGACATGGGCGACACTTTTTAAGCTAAATTTTCGCGACAATGGCGGCCATTTTAGCCTTAATATTTGCGCCAAGCGGGGGAAAGTCTATGATTGGACAAAGTTGTCAATATGGGATTTCCCCACATACATGCAAATAATTTATAGTATTATAATGCAACTAACAATTGTGTTTATAAACACATTTTGCAGAATTATAGTCACATCAAAGCAACATTCCAGATAAGTGCAGTTGGAAAGTGTTGATCTTGGTTGGGCCAAGAATATCAATAGCATGGAGGATTCACAGGATCCCTATGAGCCTGAGACAGATGCCATGGAGGAAAACATACATGTTGAGAATGTTGAAACAGAATCCAATGGGAGAAGAAATCGAGAGACTCCCCCAGATATTGCAGCCACCATGAGGAGCCTAAGGGTGGAGTTGCAAAGTTGTAGAGAAGATAATGAAAGGATGATTAAAGCTCAGGAAGAGAAAAATCAGTTGAATGCATCCATGCTGCAGAGCTTGACATAAATCCAAAGGAAAATAAACTCTGGGCATCAGACATCAAATCCAGAAAGGGGTGGGAGCAGTTCTAGGAGGAATTCCCGCAAGAGGGCCAGTAGCTCGAGAAGAGTTTCTACAGACAGAACATATACTCCAGAAATCTCTTCCAGTGGATCATCTGACTCAGAGGAATCCATTGAGGGTTCAAGCTCTTCATTCCGCAGCAGTAAGAGGAAGAGGCATTACAAGAACAATTCACATGGGGAATTCAAGAAGGCAAAACCTCGTACATTTGATGGAGAGGTAAAATATGGTCAAGAAGCTGAAGCTTGGCTTTTTGGGATGAGAAAGTATTTCCAAGTCCAAGACTACTCTAGAAATATAAAGGAAAGGGTAGCCATCTTCAACTTGAACGGAAGAGCATCTATATGGTGGGATCATATCAGGAAAGTGAGGAAGATCAATGAACAAAAGATTGTGTGGAAGCAGTTCAAGAAATACTTCAAGCAGAAGTACCTCTCTGATAGGTACTATGATGATAAGATCAAAGAGTTCCATGAGCTGGGATTGGGACAATTGACCATGGAAGAGTATGCAAACAAGTTCTTGGAGCTACTGAGGTATGTCAGGTATATTCGAGATGACAAGGTGAAAATTCATTGTTTTCTAAGTGGGCTACCTAAGTCATATAAAGATAGGATTGAATTTGATGATCCCCGAACTCTAGAAGAGGCAATAAGGAAATCCAAGTATTGCTATGATCAAAACAAAAGCAAACTTGATTTCCATAAGGCATGGAAGGACAAGAAAAATGAGAAGTTTGACCAAAGGAAGAAATGTTTCAAACCTCCTCATACCAGAAATCAGCAAAGGAAACCATCACAGGTTGTGACTAAGCCAACTAAGATGATGGGAGACAAGCCAAGAGATCCAAATGAGCTAAGAGAACCACTTCAATGTTGGGGTTTTGGAAGAGACCACATGCTTAGGAACTGTCCACACCGGAATGAGAATGCAAATCAAGTTCACAACATCCAAGGAGTTGAAACTGTGGGTTAGGTGGCGAGGACAATCCCTAGAATCTATGCAGCACTAGACGACCGCCAAACAGATCATCAATCAACTATGGTTGAAGTTGAAGGAAAGATTGCTAAGCAATCTGTTTCTATTTTGATTGATCGTGGATCTATTCACAATTATATCACTCCTAGAATTGTTGAGATTTGTGATTTTAATAAATTAAAGCATAGTAAATCATGGTTAGTTCAACTAGCCACTGGAACCAAGAGAAAAGTTAGTGAAATTGTAGAGAAATGTTCCTTAGAAATGGATGGGCTATTCACTTATGCAAATCTGAATATTTTTCTACTTGGTTCCTATGATATTCTCATTGGAATGGATTGGTTAGAAGCACACAAAGTTAGACTTGACTACTACAATAAGACATTTGAATGCATAAACGAAGAAGGAAACCCAAGGGTTGTAAAGGGCATTCCAAAGGTGACTTCTGTTAGGTAGGTTTCAGCCATGCAGCTGAAGAAGTTTTGTAGAAAGGGTTGTCATTTGTATGCAGCCCATGTTTTAGAAGCAACAGAGAATGAAACTCTTAAATTGGAGGACTATCATGTATTGCAGGAATTTAGGGATGTTTTTCCCGATGAGATTCTAGGACTTCCTCCAAAGAGAGACATTGATTTTACAGTTGAACTTGTGCCAGGAGCTGCACCAATGTCCAAGACACCCTACAGGATGAGTACAATGGAATTGCTAGAATTGAAAATGCAATTACAAGAGTTGTTGGAAAAGAAATATATCAGGCCAAGTGTGTCCCCATGGGGAGCACCTGTTCTATTTGTAAAAAAGAAAGACGGAACACTCAGGTTATGTATTGACTACAGGTAGTTGAACAAAGTTACTATGAAGAACAAATACCCATTTCCCCGAATTGATGACCTTTTTTATCAAATGAGAGGAGCAAGAGTATTTTCAAAGATCGACTTGAGGTCTAGTTACCATCAGGTAAGGATCAAAGAAGAAGATATTCATAAGACAGCCTTTAGAATGAGGTATGGACACTATGAGTTTGTAGTGGTACCATTTGGTCTCACAAATGCACCAGCTACATTCATGTGTCTCATGAATAATGTTTTTAGCAAGTATTTGGACAAGTTTGTTCTTGTATTTCTAGATGACATTCTTATCTATTCTAAGAATGAAGAACAACATGAAGAACATTAGAGAATGAAATTGCAATTGCTAAGAGAGCATAAGCTGTATGCAAATGTGACTTTTATAAAGATAGAATTCATTATTTGTGTCACATTATCTCAGATGAAGGAATATCGGTGGACCCTGAGAAGATTGAAGCCACTATGAATTGGCCAACTCCAAGGAATGTAACAGATGTGAGATCTTTTATGGGCCTTGTTGGTTACTACATGAGGTTTATTGAAGGATTCTCCAAGGTTGCAAACCCAATCACTTCATTGCAAAAGAAGGGGATAAAGTTTGAATGGTCACTAAGATGTGAGGAAAGTTTCCAATGGTTGAAGAATTTTCTTATGAGTGCACCTATTTTGAAGATTGCAGACCCAAAAAAAGACTTTGTGGTGTGTACCGATGCATGCAATCAAGGACTTGGAGGAGTTCTTATGCAAGACAACCACGTGGTATGCTATGAGTCAAGAAAGTTGAAGGAGCATGAGAAGAACTATGCTACTCATGATATAGAACTTGCAGCCATAATACATGCTTTAAAGATGTAGAGGCATTACTTAATGGGAAGGAAATTTGAGCTGAGGATAGACCATTGTGGTTTAAAATACTTGTTCGATCAGCCAACTCTAAATGCTAGGCAAGCTAGATGGTTGGAATTTTTGTGTGAATTTGATTTTGAAATCAAACACATAAAAGGGAAAGAAAACAAGGTGGCTAATGCACTCAGCAGGAAAGCACATGAAATGCATGCAGCAATGCTTAGTACTTGCCAACCAGATTTGAGGCAGCATATTGTTGAACATGAAGTGTATGTGCAGATAAAGTGCAAATTGCAGCAACAAGACCTTGAAAAGAAGTATGAAGGATACCATTTGGAAGAAGATGGAATTCTTACTTATAAGAATAGAGCCTATATTCCAAATGTGGTGGATTTGAGGAGGATTGTTATGGATGAAATCCATAGAGATCCATACTCTGGTCACCCAGGATATCAGAAAACAATTGCTACAGCAAGAAAACATTATTTCTGGCCAGGGATGAAGAAGGACGTCACTGAATACTTTTCTAAGTGCATGGAATGTCAGCAAATGAAGAGTGAACACCAACATCCAGCAGGTTTATTGCTCCCAGTGCCAATTCCAGAATGGAAATGGGAAGTAATATCCATGGACTTTATTACAGGTTTTCCAATGACTGTGAGACAACATGATTCCATCATGGTTTTGGTGGACAAGTTAACAAAGGCAACACATTTTATACCGAGTAAGTCCACACATAAAGCCGATGCCATTGCAAATATTTTCATGAAGGAAATTTTCAGATTACATGGATTGCCTAAGGCAATAATTTCTGACAGGGATACCAAGTTCACTTCCAATTTTTGGAAAAGTCTCTTTGCAGATTTGGGTACACAGTTGAACTTTAGTGCCGCATACCATCCTCAAACAGATGGGCAAACAAAAAGAGTAAATCAGGTGATTGAAGACATGCTCCATATGTATGTAATGGAAAAACCATCCAAGTGGGAGGATTATATACACCTGGTAGAGTTTGCATATAAGAATAGGCAGTAAGAATCATTGGGAATGAGTCCATATAAGGCTTTGTATAGCAGAAGGTGTAGGACACTAGTGACTTGGGATAATCCAGTGAAAAAAATTGTACTTGGGCCGGAATTGCTTAAGGAAATGGAGCAAGAGTTTTCAAAGATCAGACAGAATTTAAAAGCAGCCCAGGATAGACACAAAAGCTATGCAGATAAGCATAGAATGCATAGGGAATTCAATGTTGGGAATCATGTGTATCTTAGAGTGAGGTCAAGGAAGAGTTCCTTGAAGCTTGGGAGTTGTGCCAAGCTATCACCTAGATATTGTGGGCCATTTTAAGTGCTTGAAAGAATATGCCCAGTTGCATATAGACTTGCATTTCCTACTAGCATTAGAGATCATAATGTTTTTCATGTTTCTTTGCTTAAGAAATATGTACATGATCCTAACCATGTGATTAATTGGGATGTGATCCAGGTGGAACCCGAGGGAGAATTCCAAACCGATCCATTATGCACCCTAGACAAGAATGTAACCTTGCTCTGGAACCGAGCCATCAGACAGGTAAAGGTGCAATGGAAGCACTACGGTCCCGATGAGGCTACATGGGAACTGGAGGATGCCATGAGAGTGGCATATCCATTTTTGTTCAATTTTGATGAGCACTGAGGACAATGCTAATGTAAGTGGAGGGGAATGTCACGTCCCCATTTTGACCCTATTCGTAAATATCGTTATTTAATCATGGTGAGGAGCTCAAGGCCAAGGCCCCACCATTGATTTAGCATTTTATGTATCGACAATTAAAAATAGATGCCTATGGCTCTTGTGCCAGATAAGCACAATGTAAATGAAGATATCATGTAAATATGAAATTTAATGAAATACCCACAACTAACTATGCAATGCAACAAAGAGATGGGGGCATGATTCTATAAGGAATAGGGAGGGAAATTATTCAAACCCTTGAACCAATGGATTTAATCCATGTGTCAATGAGAAAACCCAAAAACCACCAACTACCCATTTTGGGTTATGCACCCAATCTTTAAATTCTTCCAAGAGTTGGTTGAGGTAGTTAATGCCCTGGGAATGGAGAGGTATGGCAATCAATTTCGTGTATGGGAAAGCCATCAATCTGGAAAATCATATTTTTGCTTCTTGGGCAAGAAAAACCCCACGAAATGGTGCCCAAAGCCATCTTTCACGAGAGAAAATTTTAGGGGCGAAATTTAGCCAATTGGCTATTTTTGGGGGTTTTTTTCAAAAAATAAATTTGTTATTTGGTCATTTTTAGTCTCTAATATCGCCTATATTTACATAAAATATGGTTTTTTATCATAATATTTGCCAAAATTTACAAGATTCAGTAGTAAATTGTATGTTTCATATTTAATATTCGCCTACCAATCTATATATATGTTTTTTTCAATCCAGAATAATCGCCTAGAATACTCTACTTAAGTATAATTTTATAATCCTTAAAAAATACCCTTTCTTTCACCCATTGCTTTTGTTTTCTCATGCAGTCTGAGCTAGCTGGGCTTTTCCCTTCACGTTTTCTACCATTTTTCCTACATTTTCCATGGCTGGGAACTCATTTTTGGTTGGTACAATGACTGGGAGAGGAGAACCACGAATTGGGGGTTTGATGGAGGTTTTTTTTTTATCCTGGTTTGTCCATAAACATTTTCTAAAAACGAATTTTCCTTCCCAGGGTTTATTCCTCATTTTTCATTTCGTTTATGCTTGCCCACATTTTTATGAATCTCAAGGAAACCCCATTTTGTGTATCCCACTGTAAAAATGTTTCTTCATGCCCAGAACTTATACTTTTGCTATTATGTGCATCCCTGTTTTGGTTTGAACCTGTGAGCAAGAAATTTGGAGTGGTAGTGGACAGAATTGGCTTGATAAACCTAGTGGGGAAAATAACCTCTCAAGAAGATCAAAAGGGATGGCTACTCTTCTGTGCACACCTTGAACAACACTGAATTGGAAGGTATGGCCTGAGGGACTGTGTATTAGTGAAGGGAATACTTCCTTGAGTCAGGTGTATAGGCATTGTGGGGAACCAAGCTGGATAGATCTTGTAGGGGTACCCATAGCTCTGTGGTTGATCTCACTAGCTTAGCAATTCTTCCTTTTCCGTCTCCTAGCAGCCTGATAAACCCAACTGCTGATTGGATTGGCTGATTTTGGTGTATTTTGGCTATGTGTGAGTCTGTTGTTCCCTTCTTCCTTGTAAAAATAATGCCCAGCTCGGGGGGTGGCAGTTGTATCAAGAGATTGATAAGCACAACTGGCCTATGGGTGGGTGGAACATTGCAGATGCATAGCTGGTTGCTCAGAGAATACTTTGTTTTAAGATAAATACTCTCATGTGCTAATTCTGTATTATTTTAATTGATGAATGACATGAATATCTTGAATGAATGATGGATGTGTAATAGAATTTAATTCTACTATGTTTTCAAATATTTATTCATTTTCATATGTCCATCTTCATTTTATATGAATGTTTGTTTAATAAGTATGGGGAAAGATGTCTGGATTTAGTGTCATGTTCTCTCCCATGCTTCTATGATGGATGGGTATGTGACATGGGTGTCCAGAGTATGGCATTTGATGAATTTCATCCATCACTAGCTTCTTCAAATCTACACTATTTTGATTGTACAGTCTATATTTGTAGACGAGGATATCATCTTGACCAAGCTGATATCCTGCCCACTTTTCATCCACATTATCCTTCTGCAACTTCTCTTTAATTTGAAGGCAAGTTTCATCAATGTTCTGGGCTTCAAGAACTCTTGTCTTCAAATCTGGTTTACACACACTTAATGCTGCAACATGAAATTTTCTGCTAAGAGCATATGCAACCTTATTCTCCTTCCCTTTTACATGCTTAGTTCCAAAGTCAAATTCACAAAAAAACTCCATCCATCTAGCTTGCCTAGCATTCAAGTTTGGCTGATCAAACAAATACTTCAAGCTCATGTGGTCTGTTCTAAGCTTGAATCTTCTTCCCATCAAATAATGTCTCCACATCTTGAGAGCATGTACTATGGCTACTAATTCTAAATCATGCGTGGCATAATTCTTTTCATGCTCTTTTTATTTCCTTGGCTCATAGCAAATCACAATTCCTTCTTGCATGAGAACTCCACTCAGTCCTTCAATGCAAGCATCTGTGCACACTACAAAATTATTCTTTGGATCTACTATCTTCAAAACAGGAGCATTGGTAAGTAACTCCTTTAACTGCTGAAAGCTTTTCTCACACTTTTTAGACCATTTAAACTTGACATTCTTCTTCTGCAATGAAGTGATTGGATGAGCTATCTTGGAGAAGCCTTCAATAAACCTTCTGTAGTAACCAACAAGGCCCATAAAATATCTAACATCTGAAACATTCCTTGGAGTTGACCAATCCATGATGGAATTAATCTTCTCCAGATCCACTGCAATTCCTTCTTCAGAAATGATATGACCCAAATATTGCACCTTCTTTTGATAGAATTCACACTTGCTTAACTTGGAATACAACTGATGTTCTCTAAGGACTTGCAACACCATCCTTAGATGTTCTTCATGTTCTTCTTCATTCCTTGAATAGACAAGAATTTCATCCAAGAACACAATCACAAACTTATCCAAATATTTGTTGAATACACTATTCATGAGACACATGAATGTAGCAGGTGCATTGGTAAGACCAAATGTCACCACAATGAACTCATAGTGACCATATCTAGTTCTGAAGGCTGTCTTGTGAATGTCTTCCTCCTTAATCCTTACTTGATGGTACCCTGACCTCAAGTCAATATTTGAAAACACTTTAGCTTGCTTCATTTGATCAAACAAGTCATCAATTCTTGGCAATGGATACTTGTTCTTGACTGTCACTTTATTGAGCTTCCTATAATCAATACATAGCCTTAGAGTCCCATCCTTCTTCTTGACAAATAACACCAGTGCTCCCCAAGGAGACACACTAGGCCTGATATACTTCTTGTCCATTAACTCTTGTAGCTGCATCTTCAACTCTACCAATTCCGGTGTGCTCATTCTATAAGGAGCTTTGGAATTCGGCACTTCCCCTGGAACAAGATCGATGGTAAAATCAATATCTCTCTTTGGTGGTAGTCCTGGCACTTCATCCAGAAATACATATTGGAACTCTTGCAACAATGGAAAGTCTTCTATCCTTGGTCCTTTGTCCTCTGATGAATCTGACATATGGACTGCATACAATTGACAACCTTTCTTATAAAACTTTTTCAACTGTAAGGCTAAAATTTGCTTTACTGAAACTTGCTTGGGAATTCCTCTTACCAATCTTGGTTTTCCCTCTTCATCAATGCACTCAAGTGCTTTCTCATAACATTCCAACTTGGCTCTATGATTTTCCAACCAATCCATGCAAATTAAGGCATCATAAGAACCTAATGGTAGTATATTTAAATCTGCATGTGTGTGGAGTCCATTCAATTCTATGGGGCACTCCACCACCACTTCACTAACTTTTCTCTTGGTCCCTGTGGCTAATTGAACTAACCAAGACTTATTGTCCTTCACTTTTCTAAGAGAACAACCTTCAACCACTTTTGGAGAAACATAACTATGAGTAGATCCTGGATCAATCAAAACAGAAATAGATTGCTTAGCAATCTTACCTTCAACTTCCACCACTGATGATTGATGGTATGCTTGATGATTATCCAACGCTGCATAAATTCGAGGCATTTCCCTTGCCATGTCATCCACTGTAGCTGCTCCCTTTAAGTTGTGCAACCTTCGGGGATTATCCTTTCGATGTGGACAATCCTTCAACGTGTGGTTTTCTCTACATGCCCAACACTGAAGCGGTCCCTTTGATACTTTTTTTGTTGCTACTGCTAGCTTGAATCCACTCCTTGCTTGCTGTCCCTGTGGAAAGGTTCTAGGCTGACCTTTGAATGGTGGTTTGAAGACACTTCTCTTTTGTTCAAACCTCCCTCTTGGCTTTCATTTCCATGTTGGGTTTACCTCTTATTTTCCTTTACTCTGCACATAGCAATGCATTGCCATCCTAATGGCTTCATCAAGAGTTGGTGGATTAACAAATTCAATCCTATCTCTGAAACTTTGAGGCAGACTTCCAAGGAAGCATTGTATTTTTACTCTCTCATCTTTGATATAGTCAACATACCTCAATAATTCCAAAAATTTGTGGACATGCTCTTCCATAGATTTTTGCCCCAATCTGAGTTCATTGAACTCCTTTCTCTTACTGTCATAATACCTAGCAGAAAGGTATTTTTCCTTGAAGTACCTCTTAAATCTTTCCCAACTGATCTTCCTTTCACTGATTCCTTTCACTTGCAAGAGGTTGTCCCACCAAATTGAAGCTCTACCATTTAGATTGTAAATGGAAATTTTGGCTTTTTCATTTCCTGAGTAGTCTTGAATTCTGAAATATTTCTTCATTCCAAGAAGCCATGCCTCTGCCTCTTGGCCAGTCTTACCTTCCCCATCAAATGTGGGAGGCCTTGCCTTCCTGAATTCTCCCTTTGGGATTCCCTTGAACTTCTTTCTCCCATCAAATATCCTAGGAACATCCCTTGGACTTCTTTGAGAACCTCTGGAGTCACATGATCTGCTGGAACAAGATCTAGAGGAAGGTGTTATATGCTTCTTACTCACAGAACTCTTCCTTTGGCTTGGAGTCCTCTTCTTTGAATGGCCTCTAGAGTGACTCTCTGCACCTCTTCCTTCTTCACCCACATTGCTTGGGTTGGACCCAAGGTTTATCCTCTGCTCCATATCAGTGAGACTTTGCAAGATAGCAACATTGAGTTGGTGTTATTCTTCTTGAGCCTTCATCAATCTTTCATTGAATCTCACCATGGTCTCAACCAAATTCTGAGGAGTGACTTGCTCCCTTCTCTCATTAGATTCAGTCAAGGCATTCTATTCATGCACATTTTCTCCTAAAAGGTATTCTTCATGCTCATAAGAATCCTAAGCATAAATTATGGTCACCATTTTTCCTGTATGCTACCTCTGCTACAATTATTAAATTTTATGAGCTGCAAGCACTGTGCATTATGAAAATATTTGTTAGACATCATAAGAATGCATCTAGAAATATACAACAATCAATATTTAATATAATCAAATCATGGAATAATTCACATAGCTATTATGCATTCACTTATTTTGCCCTTTCATGAAATTCTAGAAATTTCCCATATTATCAACAATTTGACAAAACAGTGACTGGCACTTTTCTGCTCTAAATATTTATGTTGTATGATAGGCCCATTCAAATTCTGGTTATGTGCCCTTATTTCCTGCTAGATAATCTTTCCAATGCCTATCCCCATGCTCCATTCCAACATCGGGTGTGGAAATTGCATTATTTCAAAAATGACAACTTTCACCCCAATTCTGCACTTTTTACACAGTTGTATTTTGGCCTGGAATGCCAACTTCAGCCACCTGTGGAAGAAAATCTATGAAGAATCATGAAAATATTTCTACTATGCGAAGTTATTCCATATAGAAAGGAACACTCAGAAACTCACGGATCTCTGTTCTGATGCTCTATTCATCTTCTATAAAATTATGGGTTTGACTACTTTCCACTTTTCACATTTTCCCAAAATTCCAAATTTTGGACCAAAAATGGTTATTTCCCAAATGGTGCATTTTTGGGAAATCTTTGTCTTATGGAATATGTCTGGTTTAATGAGAATATGAAATGTCGAGTTCGGTAAATTTCTTGATTCCGAATTATAGGATCACTTTCAACCACTGCAAGCTTTTCAAAATCCCAAAAACGTGGCCCGGAATAGTGCTTTTTGGCCTTCTTGCACACCCTGACTCCACATCCTTTGGAGTTTGGCTCCAAAACTCCAAACTTAACACCGTTCCTGCTCCATGACCACCCTATATCAGTTTCATCTCAATCCGACCTTTTATCAAGCATTGGGACATTGATTTGTAAAAGTCATTAATTCCAATTTTGTGCCAAATCAGAGCATAAGGGGCCCGGAATCCTCATTGGTTCATTCATGGCCTTCATCAATGGCCTCAGAACGCCACTGATCTCATCCAATTCCAATTCTGCAAGCTCCTGTTACCCAAAAATCAATTTTCGGGCTCTATACTTTTTTTTTCTTTTTTTTTTTCCTGCAAGACGCAACCCACAACCCGAAACCCAAAATTGTGGGTTCAGGAAGTCAAGTTGCAGTCACGAAATGTAACCATCCTGCAACCCGAAACCCGAGATTGCGGGTTCGGGAAGCCAAGTTGCGGTCACGAAATGTAACCATCCCGCAACCCGCAACCCGAAATTGCAGGTTCGGGAAGTCAAGTTGCGGTCACGGAATGTAACCATCCCGCAACCCGAGACCCGAAACTCGAAATTGCAGGTTCGGGAAGTCAAGTTGTGGTCACGGAATGTAACCATCCTGCAACCCACAACCCAAAACCCGAAACCCGAAATTGTGGGTTCAGGAAGTCAAGTTGCGGTCACGGAATGTAACCATCCCACAACCCGAGACCCGAAACCCAAAATTGCGGGTTCGGGAAGTCAAGTTGCGATCACGGAATGTAACCATCCTGCAACCCGCAACCCAAAACCCGAAACCCAAAATTGTGGGTTCGGGATTGCGGAAACTGGAACGCACAATTTCAAAACTTTGTGTTCCCGCAACCCGAAACCCGAAATTGTGGAATTGCAGATTCAGTATTTCGAGAATCGATAGCGCAATTTTTTCGAAAATGTGCGTTCCCAAAACCTCAAACCGTGGAACACCTCCATCCCTGCAACTTCCTGGGTTCATAACTCCTTTGTCCCTTAGCCAAATGGGACGAGTATGGTACCATTGGAAAGCTTTTCGAGAGATCTATGCACCTGTGTGATCCTTTTCCACACCTGAGAAATATGAACCTGCCATTTTTCCAATCAAAAATGCCGCCCCAACTTCACCAATACTGCGTTAAAACATTATGTCACTTGCGTGTAACTCAGAGTTTGGCCCAAGTAGTCCCAGTGCTGCAATATGGGCTCTAATACCACTCTATAACGTCCCCTTTCATTCAATCCGATGCAAGGGAGGAAACATGACTAACTTACTGGGCTTATTTGGCGATCTCAACCCCATACATTACTCATAAATTCATAACAATTAAAATCTTCTGTGTGCAGACTCATACTTAATATAAACATAGCGGAAATAAACATATTTGCAAACACACAAACAGTAATGCATCCTCATATATCACACAGGCATATGATGATTCAACACCCATAGATTCAATTCCATTCCAATGCTATGCACAGACTTCATATCAATTACATTAACATGAATAATTATCATTCTGAATTAATACATTACAGAACACAAAATGCATATAAATTAAAACAAAGAAAACACTTATCTTGAAGATGAAGTTGTCCAAACAACTGGCTATGTGAGAGCAACGTTCCACCCAACCATAGATCTTTGTCCAGCTTGTATTCTTTTAGTTGAGAGATCACCCCCGAGTTGGGTTGTGTATCCACTAAGAAGGAACTAATTGGGCTCACTCTCAGCCATGGTTTCACTCAACAACTATGCTAAGCCAATACACAGTTGGTTTTATCAAGCATACAATAGACAAAGGAGGGAAATGCTAAGCCAGTGAGCTCATCCACAGAGCTACAGGCATCTCAAAGGAATTCAACAATCAAGGCTACCACATTACCTACCACACCCAACACAAGGAAGGTCCCCTTCTCTGCTGCACAGTCCCTCAGGCGTCCCTTCCCTCCAATGCTCTTCAGGATGGGTATAGAAAGGTCGAGCTACTAATTCTTGAGATTTTAGCCTTCACTGGGTTTATCAAGCAAACCCAACATCTTCTCAGTCATTCACAGTTGGATTTCTCACAATTTTGTTTATTAAATAACTCAATCCCGTCACTGGTTTTCTAGGCTATAAAAACTGGGTTTTACAATGGATTTCGAGGTATGTAATGTCCCCTCCCACGGATCCAACTCCAGTAAGGGAACATGATACCAATCTATGGGACTTTCAAAAAAACCCATCCCATTCATTAGATTCATAGCCATAAAATTAATGTGTGCAGATGCAAATCAAACATATATGCACAGCAGAATAAGAACATCACCCACACACATCTTTCATATGCATTCAACATATCAATAATAAACATCAAATTAAAACATTGTAGAAGTAAAATGCACATAGAGAACACTTATCTTCATTTGTGCAGTTGTCCCAAGCAACTAGCTATGTCGCTGCAACGTTCTACCCAAACATAGGCCAGTTGTGTTCATAGATCTCTCAACACAACTACCACCCCCAAGCCGGGCATGATTCTTACAAGGAAAAGGGGACATTTCAGCTCATGCACAACCAAAGCAATAGAAACCCATCTCAACCCCAACTTTATTTTACACGCAACAACTCAAACTGGGCATGGATGCCCATTTTCAGCAATGGGATTTTACAAATAAGATGGCCATGGACTTTCCCAAATCGTGGGCACACCAAAAACGAAATAGCAATTGGAGAATCAACCCTGGGAGAGCAAAATCGTTTCCAGAAAACGTTTATGGGCATTCAAGGGACAAAAATGACCTCCATAAACCCCAAAATCATGGGTCCCTTCCTCCCAGCCATTGTGTAATACAAAAATGAGTTCCCAAGCATGGAAAATGCAGGAAAATGGTGAAAAATGTGATGGGGAAAGCCCAGCTAGCTTAGACTGCGTGAGAGGGAAAAGGCCATGGGTGAAAGATGGCTTTGGGTACCATTTCGTGGGTGTTTTCTTGCCCAAGAAGAAAAAATACGAATTCCCAAGTTGATGGCTTGCCCATGCACGAAATTGGCTACCATACCTCTCCATTCCCAAGGCATTAACTGCTTCAACCAACTCTTGGAAGAAATGAAATATTGGGTACCAAAGTCAACATGGGTAGTTGAGGGTTTGATGGGTTCTCTCATTGACACTTGGCTTGACTTGATTGGCTCAAGGGTTTGAGTGTTTTCCCTCCCAATTCCTTGTAAAATCATGCCCCATCTCTTGTTGCATTGCATAGCTAGTTGTGGGTATTTTATTAAAATGCATATTTACAGTATATTTACAATTTCAATGTGCCTGGCTAGCACGCACCGAATGCATCAATAAATCGATGGCGGGGCCTTGGCCTTGAGCTCCTCACCATAATTTTATACAATATTACATCATTTACAGTTTAATATAATGGAGTCAAAATAGGGATATTACAAGGTATCTAATATTCTCAAATTCACCCCAAGATTCATATCTATGGATCCCCCATTGGATTTTACTGTCAAATATCAAATATGGGCGTTTATGGCTCTTCAAAACGTGGGTTCTTGCAAAGTTGCGATTTCTAGTTTTGCTCACTATTGGGAATTCGTTTTTGGATGAAAATTGATGCTCCCCTCTTCCACACTAGAATGGGGATGAGGAAGAAACAACCACCATGAGTTAGAGTGACTTGTGGTACAAGAAAACAGAGCCCATACTCTGCCATACGAATTTATGGGCCGCCCATGCTCTATTGAAGCCATGGACTGAAATCTTCAACTACTTACTTATAACAGAAATAAATGTCATCAAGGAAAGTCAAATGGGTTCTCACAATGACATTTGGCAGCATATGGTTCATCCACACAACCCCCTCACCACTCCCTAGTGGATACACATGGCCCCTTCTCATTTGTTGCTCCCATAGCCAGTTTTGATATTTTATTGTAATATTAAATATTTACATCAATTTACAATATACCATGGCTTAATAGCACATGGGTAAAAAAATTTCAAATGATTGTCCATTTGAAATAAAATATGAACATATACTAGCGGGGCCTTGACCTTGAGCTCCACGCTAGGGAAACATACATCGCATGTATACAATATTCACATTAAGAACCAATATTTCATAAGGGTCAAAATTGCGGTATTACAATGTTAGAATTTGCATTGATCGTAACACATGTTGTTGTAGATACCATGTAGAATTTGAGTACTATTATGATACATATAGATATATATTTTGTGATTTGCATACTAACATTGTGCAGTAATGCCCATCGTTACAACCACCGAATGCATCTAGAGAATTTATACATAACATAATGTGTCCAAGACCTGAAGAACAAAAATATTATAAAAGATCATGTTTATATGGAACATGTTCCAGGTGCAATGGATTTGCATTATTGAGCCGTTGAATCCATGAAACCGAGGAGCACGAATTTGGGAGGATGTCAGTAGAAATGCAGAACTTCAAGTACATAACATATCAAGTAGATAGTGTGAAGGAAAGCAAAAAAATTGCATTGGTGAAGTCACAGGTAATCTAATTTTGCATACTTTCATACTGTACATGTTGAATTTGTACATATATATTCAGATTGCAAATGGCATGTTGTATTAATTACCTTGGTTTTGTGGCACCAGGTACAAATTTGTGATTTCATGAAGGAATTCTACCAAAATAAAGAGCAGTATGTACAACATGTCCATGTAGCACGATGGCAGGATGAACAGTATAGACAATGCAGGGACACCTTTCCCAATGGCACAATATTGTTGGTTGTGGACTTTGCTGAAAACTACACCTGCAACCATAGAATGAGATTCAAATTCAATACTACCATTCAAACCAAGTTAGCATAATGGTCCATATCACGTATAGGCATGCACCAGAAAGAAACAATGACATGAGGATAATATTGAAAGAGACCAACCTATACATCAGTGACGACAAGTGCCACAACCTGCATTATGTGCAGCATTGCTTCATAATTTTCTATGATAAGCTAAAGGAGAGAGGTATACAGATGGATCAGCATTGGATATGGTCAGATGGTTGTGCAAGACAGTTCAAAAATGCACATGTATTCCAGTGGTTGAGTATTTTGCACAAGACTTATGATGTGCTGCATATATGCAACTATTTTGAGACCAGGCATGGAAAGGGAGAGCATGATGGGGCTGGAGGATGTCTCAAAACTTCCCTACAAAGGGAGGAGATGAGGTGCATGACAAACCCTCATATTCGGGATGCAGAATCCATAGTTCGATGGTGCTCTACAAAAATGTCAGATCGAACCACGAAGCAGCATAGACCAACAGGTAGAGGACATGTTGTTAGAAATTTCTAGTATGTGGCTGATATAGATTGATCGCGTTCTTATAGTTGTAGTATTGTGCAAGGCACTCATGGATTTCATTCAGTTCGAAGCTCAAACAACTCCTTATTTGAAATATGGATGCGGAAACTTGCTTTCTTTTGTGGGCCTTGCAGTCGTTGTGAGTGGGATGAGTGTGAATCAATGGATTGGGTTGATGAATGGGATCATGTATCACTTGCAGTGTACCCACGTGCAGTTGTTGAAACAATCCAGTTAGAGGAAGGCCAGTCCTCTATTTCAAATGAATATGATCATATATCTGATCTTGTACAGCCAGGTAAACATTTCTACATGGATATCCCAGTTCCATCCTTTTTTTGGTAATTATCCAAGTTATCAAACCACTACTTGTTGGAATATGACCGTAAAATTCATTTTTGCAGGACACATCTATGCAGTTGTCGCCCCGATAAATAGTGCAATTGGGACAAATTATTGGTTGGCACGATGCATCGAGGGGAAGCAAACTCTCCTCGCATCATTAACAGATAGTGAAGGCATTACCTTTATGACTGGCTCAATGGTTGTTCAAGGGGAATATATTACAGTAGATGGAAAAGGACCAAAGAGCAATGGCTACACATACACGGATTATAGACCAGGTTCAAAGGTGTATCACTTTATGCACTTGATCGTTGGTACAAACATCCAACTGCAAACAATGTCAACGAAGACATCAAACAAGGTATGCTACTTACTACCTCATGCAGAGCATGAGAGGTTGTTTGAGACAATAAAAAACCGAGAGGATCCAGAAGGCCTAATTGATTGAGGTACATAGTATAGCCATGTGATTGTTTATTCATGCATGATTAGTGTTATTCATGTTAGATAGTTTATTTGATATCATTATCTTATATCGTTTATTTCATGTTTGAGTTATGATTAAGTTACTATTACAATACGTTGATGTTTTACACCAACCACTCCAATTCATTGGTCCCAAGGTCAAGGTTTTGTCCTTTGACCATGTTTAGTGCCATAAAACCCATACTGAGTGCTAAATTAATCCTAGTTACACCCATATCATTTATTGGAGGCTAAACATATCCTTGTCATTTGAGGCCTATTTCATTTTTGTGAACCTATGTAATTAATACACCTGTAAGTTCGAAACCTCAAGTTTCCCTTCCCTTAGAAGCTTTATTTTTATTAAGGTTTGCAGTCATCCTACCAACCATGTACAAGGACCTCATATCCATAAATGGTTCTCAAAATATCCTAATGAAGTATTTATCAACACTTGGAAGCCAAAGAACCCTAAAACATGTCCCATTTGTTTTTTTGAAAGCTTCGTTCTTTCTCTTGTTCAAAACCTCTGAATAATGTCCATATCCTCACCAATAAGATAAATATTCACAGTCATATCTAGGCCTTCAACACCAACACTTGGTGTTCATAACCTCCTAATTATATTTGAATATGCTCATATGGAGGCCAAATATCCCTCGATATTAAATGTGTTGTGATTTGACACATCATTCTTGGTCCTAAAGATACCCTTAGTCTACCTTCAATCTACTTAGGCTACCTTTCCATATGCCATATAAAAATGGGGACATCTAGTTGGTAACAATGTTATGGCATATCTTTCTAATTAACTTATGGTAAAACACTTTCTTATGTGTTTACATAACATTAGGAGGTCAAAGGTGTTACTCTATAATGGCTCACATATTATCAATATTGTCTCAATAGCTTAGGGAGCATCACGATGTGTTTATAAGTGTACGATCTCTTGTGTGAGGTGTGCCCCGAGGGATTTCAGCAAGCACAACCCTCATTTAATCTCATGAGAAAAATTTACTTAGCCATTTTCATATGTATCAACACTTGAGAGCCAAGCAACCCTAAAAAATGTCCTTTATAGTAGTTTGAAAGCTCCTTTACGCACGTGTGGGAGATGACGGAACCCAGGTCTGCTTGTCGGTTTGGGTCTGTGACCCCGGAGCAAATCCTCAAAGTGTCCCTCAATGGCCTCGAGGTTCCGCACAAAATGCCTACAAAACGCAAACCATGGCTCTGATCGCGAATTCGTTGATTCTAATGGATCTAGGATGTTGGGTTTCAGCTAGGGGCCCCCACACAACATTCCTCCAACGCTCGGAAACAGTGCTATTGTGCCATCTCTAGAGCTAGGGTTTTTCTCAGTGAAGGCCATTCCAATATTGCTCAAGGGGGTCATTTATCGTCTGAAGGGGTCATTTATCGTCTGAAGGCTCACGGGCATACGTGGTCATCATGGACACATCCACAATGGCCATACGCACATGTGGGAGATGACAAAACCCAGGTCCACTCACCGGTTTGGGTTCCATGACCCCGAAGCAGGTCCTCAAAGTGTCCATGAATGGCCCCGGGGTGACGGACCAAAATGCCCGGAGCACCCAAACCATGGCTCCGATCACGAATCCATCGATTCCGATGGATCTGGGCCACCGGGTTTTAGCTAGGGCCCCCCCCACAGCATTCCTCCAACCCCCGGAAACAGACATACCTGATCTTTCCAATTCTACCATGATCTAAATTTGTCGAAAATATCTAAATTTGCAGACAAACAGACATACTTGATCTTTCCAATTATACCCATTCCATGGATGAAGCGCTACTGAACCGTAGCAATTTCCGACATCTTTGTCTCCACCAACTGTATAGAGGAAACATTTCTCTGATGGAATAAATTTCATAAAAAAAAGTACAATTTGTTTTGTGGGTAATACCCAAATAAAAAATGTAAAGGCACTTTACCTGCATACCCAAAGTCCCTTGTACAAACCGAAATGGATCCATATAAGCAAGGAGTCGGATGCAAGCAGTGAAACCAATTACTGAAAATGCCAAGTAGTGAAAGACGATTAGGGGATCAAAGACTAGGGCACTTAGGGTTGCTTTCTTTCTATCTATAGGAAACAACACACCATTTTGCATTCCAAATTTCCAAACATCGTGATTCTTTGCTTGCATGGGTGCCTTTAAAGTCGGCTCGATGTTAGTGATTATTATGAGTTTTCCTTTCAACGCGATGTTTTGTCGGCGACTCGGCGAGGCTCTTGCACCTGACATCCATGCTCCAGAGATAGCTCCCTTTTGTACCTACCACCCCTAGACAACCCCCTTGTGTACCTACCACCCGTAGTCATTTACACACACAAGAAGCCATAAGTATATATTTCTAGCGTTGATATTTTGGTCTCCTCCTCCTAACCATGTACAATCCTCCTCCCAATCATGTGCAAGGCCCTCATATCCATAAATGATTCTAAAAACATCCTAATGAAGTATGTATCAACCCTTGGAAGCCAAAGAACCCTAAGACATGTCCTATTTGTTGTTTTGAAATCTCATTTCTTGCTCTTGTTCAAAACCTCTTAATAGTGTCCATATCCTCACCAATAAGATAAATATTCACAGTCATATCTAGGCCCCGGGGTGCCAAACCAAAATGCCCGCAACACCCAAACCGTGGCTCTGATCGCGAATCCATCGATTCAGGTGGATCCAGGACGTCAGGTTTCAGCTAGG
Source organism: Larix kaempferi (assembly GCA_027924585.1). Classification (NCBI taxonomy): domain Eukaryota; kingdom Viridiplantae; phylum Streptophyta; class Pinopsida; order Pinales; family Pinaceae; genus Larix; species Larix kaempferi. The sequence goes on from BSBM01001920.1 coordinate 833,332, forward strand.
GTTCCCCCCCATAGCATGCCTCCAACCCTCTGAAACGGTGTTATTATGCCATATCCGAAGCTAGGGTTTTTCTCAGTGAAGGCCATTCCAATATTGCTCAAGGGGGTCATTTCTTGTCTGAAGCCTCTTGGGCGTGCATGGCCACCATGGACACATCCACAATGGCCTTACGCATGTGTGGGAGATGAAAAAACCCAGGTCCGCTCGGCGGTTTGGGTTCCGTGCCCCTGGAGCAAATCCTCAAAGTGTCCCTAAATGACCCAAGAGTGCTAAACCAATATCCCCGCAACACCCAAAACGTGGCTCATATCGCGAATCCGTTGATTCCAGTGGATCCGGGACACAGGGTTTCAGCTAGGGGACCCCCCACAGCATACCTTGAAGTCTCGAAAATGGTGTTATTATGCCATCTCCGGAGCTAGGGTTTTACTCAGTGAAGGCCATGGCAATCTTGCTCAAGGGGTTCATTTCTCATCTGAAGGCTCCCAGGAGTGCATGACCATTGTGAACACATCCACAATGGACACATTCACATGCGGGAGTTGATGGAACCCTGTTCCACTCGTCGATTTGGGTTCCGTTCCCACAGAGCAATTCCTCAAAGTGTCCTTGAATGGCCCTGAGGTGCCCGACCAAAATGCCCGCAACAGCAAAATCATGACTCGGATCACAAATCCATCGATTCTGATGGATCCGGGACATCGGGTTCCAACTAGGCCCCCCCCAAACTATGCCTCGAAGTCTCGGAAATGGTGTTATTGTGCCATCTCCGGAGCTAGGGTTTTGCTTAGTGAAGGCCATGCCAATCTTGATCAAGGGGGCCATTTCTCATCCAAAGGCTCCCGGGCATGCGTGGCCACCATGGACACATCTGCAATGGCCATACGCACGTGTGGGAGATGACGAAACCCCGCTCTGCTCGCCAATTTGGGTTTCGTGCCCCCAGAGAAAATCCTCAAAGTGTCCTTGAATGGCCTCGGGGTTCCGGACCAAGATTCCCGCAGCACCCAAACCATGGTTCGGATCACAATTCCGTTGATTCCGGTGGATCCGGGACGTCAAGTTCCAACTAGTTTACACCCCACACCGTGCCTCAAAGTCTCAGAAACGGTGTTATTAGGCCATCTCTAGAGCTAGGGTTTTGTTCAGTGAAGGCCTTTCGAATATTTCTCAAGGGGGTCATTTACGATTCGAAGGCTCCTAGGCGTGCATGGCCACCGTGGACACATCCACAATGGCCATATGCATGTGTAGGATATGACAGAACCGAGGTCCGCTCATCGGTTTGGGTCTTGTGCCCCCGGAGCAAATCCTTAAAGTGTCCTTGAATGGCCCCGGGGTGCCGGACCAAGATGCCCGTAGCACCCAAACCATGGCTCCGATTGCAAATCCATCGATTCTGGTGGATCCGGTACGCCTCCAACCCTCGAAAATGATGCTATTGTGCCATCTCTGGAGCTAGGGTTTTGCTTAGTGAAGGCCATGCCAATCTTGCTCAAGGGGGGCATTTCTAGTCCGAAGGCTCCCCGGCATGCGTGGCCACCGTGGAAATGTCTGCAATGGCCATACACACAAGTGGGAGATGACGGAACCCAGGTTTGCTCATTGTTTTGGGTTTTTTGCCCCTAGAGCAAATCCTCAAAGTGTCCCTGAATGGCCCCAGGGTGTCGAACCAAGATGCCCGCAACACCCAAACTGTGGCTCAGATCATGAATTCGTCGATTCCGATGGATCCCGAGGTGTCGAGTTTCATCTAGGGGCCCCCCCACACCGTGCCTCGAAGTCTCAAAAATAGTTCTATTGTGCCATCTCTGGAGCTAGGGTTTTTCTCAATGAAGGAGCTAGGGTTCACTGAGCAAAACCCTAGCTTCGAAGATGGCATAATAACACCGTTTCCAGGAGTTGGAGGCACTCTATGGGGTGGAACCTAGCTGAAACTCAGCATCCCGGATCCATTGGAATCACTGGATTCATAATCGGAGCCACATATTGGGTGTTGCGGGCATCTTGGTCCGGCACCCCGGGGCCATTCAAGGACACTTTGAGGATTTGCTCCGGGGGCACAGAACCCAAACCAGCAAGCAGACTTGGGTTCTGCCATCTCTCATCCATGTGTATGGCCATTGTGGATGTGTCCATGGTGGCCACGCATGCTTGGGAGCCTTTGGACGAGAAATGGCCCCCTTTGAGCAAGATTGGCATGGCCTTCACTAAGCAAAACCCTAGCTCCGGTGATGGCACAATAACACCATTTCCAGGATTTCATGGCACACTGTGGGGGGTCCACTAGCTGAAACCTGGCGTCCCGGATCCCATAGAATCAATGGATTCGCGATCAGAGCCACGGTTTGGGTGCTGCAGGCATCTTGGTCCGGCACCCCGGGGCCATTCAGGGATACTTTGAGGATTTGCTCTGGGAGCACGGAACCCAAACCGGTGAGCGGACCTTAGTTCTGTCATATCCCACACGTGCTTATGGCCATTGTGGATGTGTCCATGGTGGAAATGCACATCCGGGAGCCTTCGGATCGTAAATGACCCCCTTGAGCAATATTCGAAAGGCCTTCACTGAGTAAAACCCTACCTCCGAAGATGGCACAATAGCACCATTTCTGAGACTTCGAGGCATGGTGTAGGGGGTCCCCTAGATGAAACCCAACGCCCCGGATCCACCAGAATCGATGGATTTGCGATCCAAGTCACAATTTGGGTGTTGCAGGCATCTTGGTCCAGCACCCCAGGGCCATTCAGGGACACTTTGAGGATTTTCTCTGGGGGAACGGAACCCAAACCGGCGAGCGGACCTGGGTTCTGTCATCTCCTACACGTGTGTATGGCCATTTAGGATGTGTCCATGGTGGCCACGCATGCCCAGGATCCTTCGGACGAGAAATTGCGCCCTTGAGCAAGATTGGCATGGTCTTCACTGAACAAAACCCTAGCTCTGGAGATGGGGCACAATAACACCATTTTCGGGGGTTGGCGGCATGTTGTGGGGGGTCTCCTAGCTGAAATATGGCATCCCGGATCCACTAGAATCGATGGATTTTTTATCTGAGCCACGATTTGGGTGTTGAGGGCATCTTTGTCCGTCACCTTGGGGCCATTCAGGGACACTTTGAGGATTTGCTCCGAGGGCACGGAACCCAAACCGGCGAGCATACCTCAGTTCTGTCATATCCCACAAGTGCGTATGTCCATTGTGGATGTGTCCACGGTGGCCGCGCACACCCAAGAGCCTTCGGATTGTAAATATCCCCCTTGAGCAATATTCGAAAGGCCTTCACTGAGCAAAACCCTACCTCCGGAGATGGCACAATAGCACCATTTTTGAGACTTCGAGGCACGGTGTGGGGGGTCCCCTAGTTGGAATTGGTGTCCTGGATCCACCGAAATTGATGGATTCACGATCTAGGCCACAGTTTTGGTGCTGTGGGCATTTTGGTCCGCCACCCCAGGGCCATTCAGGGACACTTTGGGGAATTGCTCTGGGGGCACGGAACCCAAACAAGCGAGCGAAACAGGGTTCCGTCAACTCTCGCATGTGAACATGTCCATTTTGGTCATGTTCACGATGGCCATACACGCCCGGGAGCCTTCAAATGAGAAATGACCCCCTTCAGCAAGATTTCCATGGTCTTCACTGAGCAAAACCCTACCTCCGGAGATGGCACAGTAACACCATTTTTTGATACTTTGAGGCACGCTATGGGGGGTCCCTATGCTGAAAACCGGTGTCCCGGATCCACCAGAATTGATGAATTTGCGATCTAAGCCACGGTTTGGGTGCTGTAGTCACCTTGGCCCGACACCCTGGGGCCATTTAGGGACACTTTGAGGATTTGCTTATGCCCAGAACGCGATTTTGTTGCACATTAGGATTCTATGCCCCCGGTAGGTATCTAACCATCACCATCTCCATGCTCATTATCACTATCTCCATGGTCATTGTCGCCATCACCATGCCACCATGAAACCTAGAAAGCTAAACCTAATATATGCATGCCAAAAAAACTTCATATATTCATGTGCATACACTTGTATCTAAACCATTGAGCTACAAATATGCACAAGAGTCCAAGAAACCATAATTTATATTCTAAACCCCTTAATGCATCTTTGACAAACATTGTATTGATTCTAGGTGTGTTTCATGGATATTGAATTTAAGAAGTAGCATTTAGGAAACAAAACCCTTGTTGTCCTCCCTTAACCTTGGTAGACCTAGAGACCCACTCTTGCTTCACTAGTAATGTAGTCATGGTAACCATATCACTCTTGCAAGTGATAATTAACATACACATGTGGTTCAAGGCCTTGTACATGGTGCTTGATCCTAAGAAGCAAGGTTTAGCATGAGAGGATATTGTTTCCATCTCAACTATTGTAAAGGGCTCAATACCCATCCATGCTACTGAAGACCTAATACCCATTAAAGAATCCCCAAGAATGATAAGGAAGGTTTAATGCTTGATGCTCTTGTTCCCTCCCCCAAGTAGAGTTAAGGACTTGAGACTTATCCAAAAAGCCCAAGACTTGATCATGGTGTCCATATTCAACTTGAATTCCAAATACTCCTATGAGAGGGATTCTATCATGGTGTTTGAGCTCGAGAATGTGAAGTTTGGAATTAAATCCATTGTCCCCCCAACCATGTTTATTCCTCAACACTTATTTATAGTGCACAAAACCTACTAATGGAACTTGTATCCCAGTTAGATGTTAAATACCCCCTACAAAGTTCTAATTTTCTAGTTAAAGGACTTTGTCAATGCCCTTGAGCTTTAGAAAATTTAATATGATCATAAGTCACTTATTTCATCACTTGATGATGGCTAAGGCCCCACAATGCATTCATTGTCCTATGTGTAGGTCCAATGACAAATTCATGAAGGTCGAGCCTAAGAAGTTATCTTTAGGGCCTAAGCTTGTTGGTTCACTCCTCTAAGCATGGTTGTTGGTCACCCTATATGTCAATTAATTACAACTAACACACAGGATGCTCAATATAAATTGTCAAACCCAGGGAGGTATTTTATTTCAATGGCAATAAGCACAATCTATGCATAAACATCTCTAGCAGTTGATTGAATAAATAAAGATGATAATCCTACTTATCTGCTCAGCCAAACTTATTCCATAAAGAAAACTAATCTAACTCATACATCTAGGAATTCAAAGTGCAACTACCTTCCTACAGAAATCAACCTAGGAGTTACTGATGTAAGAATGAAATTGAACTAGATTACTTTTGCAAGAAGTTAAATCCTATCATTATCAAACTACAGTATCCAATCTTTACCAAAATTATCCATCCAGTAGCTACTGTTGCTCAACCATAATCTGCCTAATCTATTAATTCAATAAAGATACAACAGCAACCAGAATTAAGAAATAAACCTGAACTATAAATTGATAACCATTAGAAATCCTAGAAAGCATTAATGACTGAAAAAAATTGGAAGATGAGCTTGGCTGTAACATCTATTGAACACACATGCATAATCAAAACTAACCTACACAGTCGACTGTCACACTACGCAGTTGCAGCTATTCGTAATGCAAAGAATAAACTACCAATAAAGAATGCAATCATAAACTCTCTGTTGTAGCTATCAGAAATACACCTAAAGCAATTCCACAACACACAACGGGAAATGAATAAATCTAATTACCTACTTAACTCGGAAATCTCTATGAGAAGGCGGGACCTGGCCTTCTAACAGAGACACCATGAACTACCACAAATTAAGACACAAAAATGGAAGTAACTCTGCTCTTCATTAAATATGGTAATTCACAGTCTCAGTTCTCTGTTGCAGCTCATACAAAATAATAATTATCCAACCCCAGACTTTGAAAGCCTTCCTGAATTTATACATGAGGAATACAGTTCGTGATCCACTAATTTCGTGCAGCAATGAAGATCTACGATCTTCATGCTGCAGAGTTACAGCTAAACTGTTACATCCATAATGAATGAGGTCGTTAATCATGAAGGATGATGATACACTAGCAGTCAATGGATCAACGGTTCAACCAATCGGGAGGCGTCCTATCTGTTGCAGCTATGCTCTGTTTCAGCGACCTGTTACAACTTCACGTGGAGAGACACGTTATACCTTGAAAATATGAGGAATCAAGTTAGAAGAGTAACAGTTGGCACCATGTATGATTCTTTCCTAAGGCATTGTGACTGATACACTTGTGCTTTGGTCTTAACTTAATAAAATCAACACAAGTTATCATAAATCGAAGGATAGAATTCATAACCATAACAATATTAGCCATTTAATTAAATGAAACAATAATGATGTATACCTTTTCAGGACTACTGATTAATCTGGAAAAAGGCATGTATATGGTTTATGAAAGTAGGGTGTAACTAGGAAAAATGATGTAATAGTTATGGTCAAAAAGGGGCATTTCCAGGGCCCAACATCTCCCCCCAACTATCCATTTGCATGTACTCATGCAACAACCGATTAGTTCGATCGTGACTCTGATCCTTGTTCATATTATGCAAATGAGTTGAAGGAATCAATTTTGACAATTAGACATTCGGAACGCTAGTTCTTGTGTGACAGCCTCTTCTTACCCTCAGCAGCTTTGTATTATATTGGAACTCACCAGATTTTTAATTGTGTTGGTCCTTTTGAAACAATATATTTTCTGTATGTCCCTATCTCAGCATATTTTCCCTAAATTGTAATTCCAAATAAATTTTTGGGGGCACTGGCTCTTGTGTAATAGCGTCCTACTTCTTGATTCTTTTGGCCTGCTGGATCAGTTCAATGTTCCTGAAAAACTGAGGTTGTTCCCTGGGATAATTCCTTTGATTGTCTTGCTCCTGAGGGTTTCTGTAATGCTAGGTCCACTACTGTAACTTTATGCCCTTCCATATTAAAAATATCTCCACATTCAGGGCATATCATCTCTGGTTGTCCTTCACTCCTTTGAATGGACGATAAAGTCCCCAATTGGTCTGTAGCTTCCACCATTGAACTTGCATATTTCTTTACATGTTTCCGGCATGTCTCCTTCCATTTTTCTAGTTCTGCACGAAGCAATTGCACCTCTTCCTTTAACAGCTCAATTTCAAACAGAAGATTCTCTATTTGAGGTTCTTCTATAGCAGGTTCTTGTGTATCAGCAGGTGGTTGAGGTTTTAAGATGGAAGTCCCAATTTCTACCCCAATAAATTGACCTACTTTTGTTGTATTAGTCGCTTTAATTTTTCTCCTTTTTGCTGGGCGAGATGTCTGGCCTTTTCTTATTAGCCATTGTTTTCTCCTCTGTGGCAGAAAAAATCTTGTCTCCTTAGAAATAGGGCCAAATCCTCCTTTCGAATTAAATTTCTTCTTATTTTAGGGAAGGTCTCCACATTTAGAGCTTGTAGACCGCTTTATGCTACTGCTTTCTCCTAAAATTACTCTTCCACTGTTGCAATTTTAGTTGCCTCAGCTTCAATCTCCTCCCCATCCTCCAATCAAACTTCTGGTGTTCCAGTCCTCCCCCCAACTGAGTTTGAGGAACGCTAGTCCTCATCCACTATCTTTGCAGAGACTTCATGGGGTGCCCCTAGTCGAACTAAAAGTTGCCCCCAGGTCATCTTGTTATATTCCAGGGCTCGAAGATCAATAATTTAATTAGCCCATGATTTGAGAGGGATGTTAAGGGGTGTTCAGCTCTTTTAGCATAATAAGCCATGCATTGCAAGGATTTAAGAATATAGTATGGCATATTTAGCAGCTTACGATAACGTAAATGTGATAGGAGGACAAATTCATAAATGTAAACAACATTGTACCTCCCTTCACATGTAATATATTTCTTTAAGAAGAGTGCAACTTGGTCCCAAGGACTCGGAAGAGTCTCCATCACTGTTCCTCTTCCCCGTGGTCGAACACTCTCCCCTGCCACTAGGAAATCCTCAGTTGCAGTCGGGTGATGGCGTTTCCGAATAAACCAGCGTCGCCTGATTCTAGGAAGCCCTGTCACCTCCGCCGGGATTACCTCTAAAACATTTACCCTTATGCCTCGAACCTCTGAATGAGTGCTCGTCAAGTTTTGAGCAAATTCAAGAGTTGTTTCTATGAAAATCCTCACAGCATATCTAAGAGATGATGTATACCTCACAAGAAAGTAATTGATTAAGCAAGAAAATAGAAGAAGAGTGGTCAATGCAGTATAATGAGCAATAGAATAATAATACAGTAGAACTTGGATAGAAGCAAAAATAATTCACACACACTAATTAATTAATCACAATATGGAAAAATAAATAGTACAATGCATGAGGATTCGAATGCCTAAGGTGTCAATTCGAATTAACCTTCATGGAGTGATCAAAGGATCACTAGAGTGTCATCGAAGCACAACTAGTAGTCTATCTCATCATCAAAGGAGTCATCAATGCTTAAGTAACTGTCAACCATCAGTCAAACTGAATCTAACTGAGTGTGGTAGGTGTAACTGAGTGTAACTGAATGTAACTGAATGAAGGAGGCTCAGTGGAGGGTGCATGAGGAGCTACCTGGAGTCATAATGGGCAGTCAAGTCTCAATGGAGGTCCATCGGAGTGATACAATCAATTGAGAGTCATTCTATCCTTAAATCAAGGAAAGAACTGAAGACAACTGAAGATAACTGAGTGGTAGGGGAGAGAGGACGAGTGGCTTCCTTAAATCAAGGAGGAAGGGCGCATTAAGCTCTAGGAGGGCTCAAACTGATCTGAGAGAAGCTCTCGGGGGATAGCTAACTGAGGGCTAGGTGTTGGACTGATGACTGGAATGCATGCAAATGCATGCAAACCCTAAATGATGCATGCAAACCCTAAAAGTGCATGCGTGACTGAAAAATGTAAATGATCAAAATACTGGTGGGACTAGGATGGAGTATAGGAATATCCTAACACCCCCCCTTAATATATCTTGGGACCTGGTAACTAAGACCAAAGGTCACCCAATACAATGAATAATGACAGTCAATAAACCAAGGAAGTGGGGAAAATTTCATGGAAAAAATACCCCCCCCTCAAAACAGACTGTAAGGCACACAAAAAATAAATGCTCCAAACTCAAGCAAGTGTGATGCTTGGTCATATGTCTAGAGGTATCTTCTTCTTGGGAAGAAGTGGATCATGCTCAAAAAGCATGTGCTTGTACTTGCTCTTCAGATCGAATGTGATGAGAACAAATCCAAAAGTATGAGGATGATCCTTGAACCTGTGATTCGAATCAGTTGAGGTAGGATCAAAAACATGAATATGTAGATAGTCTTTTGTCTTCTCCTTCAAACCATCAAATAATAATGTTTGCTTGAAATCCAAATTAGATTTAAGACTTGAAGAATAGTTTCTTGAGATCTCCTTTGAACCAGCATGGGTGAGATCAAAACTATCATATGCATGAGAAATTATCCCAAGTAGTAATTGCTTAGAATCCAAATTAGATCCAAGACTTGAATCATGGTTTCTTGAGATCTCCTTTGAACCATGAGAGGTGAGATCAAAACCAGTAGATGCATGAGAAATTATCAGAAGCGAATGGCCATGGTTTCTTGATATCTCCTTTGAACCAACAAGGGTGAGATCAAAATCATGATGTGCATGATAATTTATCCCAAGCGAATGGCAATGGCCATATTCTTCAATAACCTTTTGAAAGCATGAAATAATGATCATATAGTAGTAAATAAGAGGTGATTGCTTGAGGAGAGCGAATGCATTACCTCCAGTAGCTGATTTGACCTCCGAAATAATCATGTGATCATGATGCAAACCAATAGACTCTGGTGCAAGATAGGATTTAGGACCTTCTGCAATATCTAGAGTGTGAGCTGGTACAGAAAGAGAATAAAGTTTGAGCATGAGTGTAGAATATGAAAGTTCTTTGTGGACAACTTCAATATGAGATGATACTGGTTCATGATCTGAGAGACCATCAAGGGGAGCGAATGCATCACTTTGCTTGCTCTCAAAAGGGTTTGGAGAAATCCCTTCATTCTTTCTGTCAAATAATACATCCAGGTGAGCCCATAGCCCTTTTGGTGATGAAATATCAGGGAGGTCATATAACATGCATTGAGGTATAACATACAACATGGCTGCACAAGTCGGTCCACCTTTATCTAACCAGTTACTCTCTTCATCATAGGATTTGAACTCTCTTTCAAAACAGTAATCAAAGAGAGCATTTCTCTTCAAATGTGCTATCATATTTGGTTTCCATTCATCATAGTTGAATAGAGAAAGAAGATCATAGTTGAATGGAGAAAGCGGAGGGATTTCTTTTGAATACATTGAAGTTGTAGAAGACCTGCAAAAAACAATAGATAATATCTGCAACTGCTACTGCTACAACTGCTGCACTTGAAATATTGGTAATAACCTACAAAAAACTCTCAGGAATGGAGATAAACAATACTCTCAACATGCTTTGATACCATGTGAAAATCCTCACAGCAGATCTAAGAGATGATGTATACCTCACAAGAAAGTAATTGATTAAGCATGAAAATAGAAGGAGTGGTCAATGCAGTATAATGAGCAACAGAATAATAATACAGTAGAACTCGGATAGAAGCAAAAATACTTCACACACACTAATTAATTAATCACAATATGGACAAATAAATAGTACAATGCATGAGGATTTGAATGCCTAAGGTGGCAATTCGAATTAGCCTTCATGGAGTGATCAAAGGATCACTGGAGTGTCATTGGAGCACAACTAGTAGTCTATCTCATCATCAGTGGAGTCATCAATGCTCAAGTAATTGTCAACCATCAGTCAAACTGAATCTAACTGAGTGTGGTAGGTGTAACTAAGTGTAACTGAATGTAACTGAATGTAACTGAATGAAGGAGGCCCAGTGGAGGGCGCATGAGGAGATAACTAGAGTCAGAATGGGCAGTCAAGTCTTAGTGGAGGTCCATCGGAGTGATACAGTCAATTGAGAGTCAGTCTAGCCTTAAATCAAGGAAAGAACTAAAGACAACTGAAGATAACTGAGTGGTAGGTGAGAGAGGACGAGTGGCTTCCTTAAATCAAGGAGGAAGGGCACATTAAGCTCTAAGAGGGCTCAAACGGATCTGAGAGAAGCTCTCAGGGGATGGCTAACTAAGGGCTAGGTGCTGGACTGATGACTGGAATGCATGCAAACCCTAAATGATGCATTCAAACCCTAAAAGTGCATGCATGGCTGAAAAATGTAAATGATCAAAATATTGGTGGGACTAGGATGGAGTAGAGGAATATCTGCAGCCAAAAAGTTAACAATATCTGCATACCATGGGGAATGAGCTGATACTGCAAACAAATGTTCATCAGGGAAGGAATCTTCGACAGGTAAATTGTCAACACTGTTAGTAAGTCGAGATAAGAAATCTACAACAACATTTTCCTTCCCTGGTCTATCAATAATTGTGACATCAAATTCCTGTAACAGTAATATCCATCTAGTAACTCTAGCATTCGTGATTGGTTTATTCATTAAATATTTGATGGAAGAATGATCAGTGTGCACAAAAGTGGAGTATCCAGTAATATAATGTCTAAATTTGTTGATGGCATAAACTATTGCAAGGAATTCCTTTTCTGGGATAGTAAAGTTTAGTTCAGCAGGGGATAAGTTCTTACTAATGTAATAAATTGCATAAGGAGCATTACCTTCCTACTGTCCCAAAACTACTCCAATGGCAGTGTCCAAAGCATCTGAAGAAATATGAAAAGGTAGAGCCCAGTTGGGAACTCGTAAGATGGGTACTGTAGACAACCTTTTCTTTAGCTCAGTAAACGTTGTTTGGCATGCATCATTCCAGACAAACTGTGCATCCTTCATCAACAAAGTAAACAAAGGAGAAACTAGTTTGGAAAAAATTTCTATGAACCTTCTGTAATAGCCAGCATGCCCCAAGAAGCTACGTACATCTTTTTGTGTTCCAGGAGTTGGTATATTTTCAACTACCTTGATTTTGGATGGATCTACCTGGATAACATCAGAAGAGATGAAGTGCCACAAAACTATGCCCTCGCTCATCATCACATGGCACTTTGCAGTGCTTAAATAGAGTTGTCTTTGTTCATAGCGTTTCAAGACCTTTTCTAAATTTTTCAGTGCTTCTTCATAACTATCACCATATGGAGTAAAGTCATCCATAAAGATCTCCATGCAATCATTTACCATCTCTGAAAATATTCCAATCACTGCTCTTTGAAATATGGCTAGTGCGTTGCACAACCCTAAAGGAAGTACCTGGTATGCAAAAGTCCCCCGGGGATAGGTGAAAGTGGTTTTGTCTTGATCTTTTGGAGCAATCTGGATTTGGTTGTAACCACTAAAGCCATCCAGAAAGGAAAAATAATTCTTCCCAGACAAGGTATCAAGGACCTGATCGATAAAAGGTAAAGGGAAGTGGTCCTTTTGCGTTGCCTTGTTAAACTCACTATAATCCATGCAAACCCTCCATTTCCCATTCTTCTTTGGTACAATCACGAGTGGAGAAACCCACTCACTGTCTGAAATCGGGTATGTAAATCCTACTTCCAAATTTTTTTGGATCTCTTCTTTCACAATGTCTCTTAGATTCGATTTCATCCTTCATTGTGGTTGACACACAGGCCTAGATTCGATCTTAATATAAATTTGATGGGTACACAGATTAGAAGGAATCCCTTTCATGTCTGTATACTCCCAAGCGAAAGCTCCTCTTCATTGTTTCAACGGAGTGATTAGCTGTTCCAGCTCATTGGGCATAAGGTTTGGATTGATGTTCAATGTTTTCCCTGGCTCAATTTCCACTTGAACACTTTTCGAATTCTTGAGTAATGGAATTATACTGGCATCAATGACTAGAGTTTCTTCTGTAAGATTTTCTTGTTCTTTCTCATCAAATGTACTATCGAGAATTTGATAGACATGCTTATTGACGGACGTGGGCTCACTGATGAAACTGTCAATGGTATCATCCTCTGTTTCATCTTTAAATGTTAAGGCTCTCCCTATTGTTAATAACGGCTAAACAACTTCCTCCTCCTACAAATCTACCCAAAGTGGAGTTTCAGCTTCTGTGCTTGGTGGAGCTAGAGGATATAAGGTTAGGCTTTTGATCTCAGTCTCGTCTGAGATGGTCATAGATCCTGACCGACAGCTGATACAGGCATCTATTGTGGCCAACCATGGTCTTCCCAGGATCATTGGGTGTCCCCTTAACTAAGATTTTGGTTGTAACACCAATAAATCCGCAGGGTATTCCCACGATTCAACAGAGATTACAAGGTCATCTAGGATCCCCTCAAGCTTGATTGTTGATCTTTCAGCAAGATCCAAAATAGTAGGGGTCAGCCAAAGGTTAGGGAGTCCAAGTTTCTTGACAGTTTTTATGGTCATAACGTTAATAGTTGCGCCTAAGTCTACCAAGACATTGGGGATTTGTGTGTTTCCTATGTGAACTATCACAGTAGGATTTCCAGGGTCATCGTATTTTGCCACAAGAGTCTTCCCCATTATCAATTCGGAAAGTTTTCCCAATACATGGAAAGTGGGAGGATCCTGAGGCCTTCTTCCTAGTTCCTTGACACATAAATCCCTAACAGTCTTAGCATAAATGGGCATGTCATGGAGGGCTTGTAATAGTGGAATTTTGACATACAATTTTTTCTATTCTCCTAAGAGATTGAATTGAGGTTGTTCCACTATTTTCTGCAGGGCCAATCATTCAGGGTATGGCGGTTCTCTCATCAATTGTGTAGGTTGTGCTTCATCATGTGTTAATTCCTGAGTTTCATCCACTGTTTTGGTAGGAATGTCAGCATCCTCGATAATGGGGATTGCTAAATGAAAAATATTCTCATAGTGTTGATTCACTCCAGTTTCAGTCACTGGGGATGGAACATCCTCAGTGATGATGGGTTCCACTACCCTCCATGATCATAATCGTATATCATTGCAGGGAACTTGGGAAATGGAATACGCATCCATGTTGGCAGTCTCAAACCAATGGACTGCTTTATTGTTTGGGTTTGGGTTAGTTTGTGTACGTAGTTGTGGTCGAAGTGGTGCATTCATAGGTGAAGCATTGTTTTGGAATTGCAGCTGTGGTTGTTGGTATTGTTGGTGATGATACTGTTAAGGAGGGTACTGTTGATACTGAGTCTGGTGACGGGGAAAGTTATTTCCTTGGTAAGAATTTCTCCAGTTGGAATTCCAAGGAGCTTGATTGTTCGACTGTTGTGCCCATGGTGTCCAAGAATTAGGATTTTGCATTGGATTCTAAGATGGATGCCACTAGTTACCAGAATAATGTGAAGGGAATTGTGTATTCATATTATTCATATTGTTCATACCATTCGTATTATTCAGAAAAAATGATGGTCTTGATTCATACCTTGATTGTGAGGCTGCCTTGGTTTCTTCTATGCAATGAAGTAAGCTTGTTCCACTTCTGAAGTGGATTCCTGCAGAACTGCCTTGACCTTAGGTAGTGAGGGACATTCCTTGGTGTCATGCTCCAACTCACATATCCTACATTTTTCTGCTTTGTCCAGCGGGCATTCCTTTAGTGGGTGCTTTTTCCTACATTTGGGACAGAATACACCAAGTGTAAGATATTCTACCACTTGCCTCTATTTTGATCTCAAGACATCTAACTCTGAGGAAATGGAGCTCATCATATCAGTTTTAAAATTCTCCAGCAAGTTTCCTATCTCTGCTCGAGTGGATCCTCCACTAGTTGATTTCTGTGTCCTAGTGAAGACATCCTGATCTCGATCCTTATCTCATTTGTTAGTTCTAGAGGATCCCCTTGAGTACCTTCAACATAATTCAATGATCTTCTCAAAGGGTTCTTTTGAGATGTCCCCTTTCCCCAACAAATTCAACATATCAAGGAAGTATTCCCTAATTCCTCGTAGAAAAATAATCTTAAGTACATATTTTCCAATCTCAGTGTGTCCAGACCTTTGTAAATTGTACAGCAATCTCTCCACAAAGTCTTCCAATCTCTCCTCTTCCTTTTGAACCATTTTAAGCAACTCTTCATTTCTATCCCTGGTCTTACAATATTCTTGATATTTAGAAAGAAAAGTATGTTTCATTTGGTCCCAAGTAGTGATGGTCTCATGACCTAGACTCATGAACCAGCGCAGAGCATTTCCTTTCAAGGTGGTTGGGAATAGTTTCAGCTTCTGAGCACTAGAGGTGTAATCATAGCTGCGACAGAGGATATCAAACTCAAAAATAAATTCATCAGGATCTTCAGAAGACTTACCATGGAAATTCGGGAGAACTGATGGTGAGATGTTTTTCATAGGAGTTGCTCCAGGTGTCTGGAGGATAGGGAATTCTAATGTAGCCACAATATTACCAGGATGATTATCTTCCACTTATTCTTCCCGGCTCTCCCTATGTTCATTCTCGCCTTCCTGTTCTTTATCAGCCATGTTGTCAGTCCAAAATTTAATGGCTTCCTTTATGTGTTCTTCCTCTACCCTTGCTTCTTCTTCTCTCTTCCTCTCTTTCTCGCCTCTTTTCTTCCTCTGCTTCTCGGCGAGTCTCCAACCACACTTCCTTAGTAACTCTGGTTCTTTTGATATAATAAATATCCTCTCTATCTAATACACCCACGGCGCTTCCCTTGTCTTCAGGAGGTTTCTTTTCTGCAATGGGAGTGGATGGTACCGTTATATTCTCCACAGTTGATGATGAAGTCTCAAGATTGGGAGGAACATAATTTCCTCTTCCTGTAGACGTCCGCGGTGGTGTGGTAGAAGAATCGGATTTAGAAATTATATCATCAATAAATGTTGATCTTCCTAGACCTGCATTACGACCTCGGCCTCTTCCACCTGTAGTGTTAGTATTCAAAGGGGGTTCCCAATTTGTTTTCGTATATTCATGCATGTTGTAAATGATTGAACTAAAATGAAATAATAATAAAAACAACTACTACCTATGTCTATCAATTACCATCCCTGACAATGGTGCCAAAATGTTGGTTACCCTATAAGTCAATTAATTACAACTAACACACAGGATGCTCAATATAAATTGTCAAACCCAGGGAGGTATTTTATTTCAATGGAAATAAGCACAATCTATGCATAAACATCTCTAGTAGTTGATTGAATAAATAAAGATGATAATCCTACCTATCTGCTCAGCCAAACTCATTCCATAAAGAAAATTAATCTAACTCGTACATCTAGGAATTCAAAGTGCAACTACCTTCCTACAGAAATCAACCTAGCAGTTACTGATCTAATAATGAAATTGACCTAGATTACTTTTGCAAGAAGTTAAATCCTATAATTATCAAACTAAAGTATTCAATCTTTACCAAAATGATCCATCCAGTAGCTACTGTTACTCAACCATAATCTTCCTAATCTATGAATTCAATAAACATACAATAGCAACCAGAATTAAGAAATAAACCTAAACTATAAATTGATAACCATTAGAAATCCTAGAAAGCATAAATGACTGAAAAGAATTGGAAGATGAGCTTGGTTGTAATAGCTATTGAACACACATGCATAATCAAAACTAACCTACACAGTTGACTGTCACACCACGCAGTTGCAGCTATTTGTAATGCAAAGAATAAACTACCAATAAAGAATGCAATAATAAACTCTCTGTTGCAGCTATTAGAAATACACCTAATGCAATTCCACAACACACAACAGGAAATGAATAAATCTAACTACCTACTTAACTCGGCAATCTCTGTGAGAAGGAGGGCCCTGGCCTTCTAACAGAGACGCCGTGAACTACCACAAATTAAGACACAGAAATGGAAGTAACTCTACTCTTCATTAAAGATGGTAATTCACAGTCTCAGTTCTCTGTTACAGCCCATACAAAATAATAATTATCCAACCCTGTACTTTGAAAGCCTTCCCGAATTTATACGTGAGGAATACAGTTTGTGATCCACTAATTTCATGCAGCAGTGAAGATCTACGATCTTCATGCTGCAGAGTTACAGCTAAAATGTTATAGCCATAATGAATGAGTTCGTTAATCATGAAGGATGTTGTTACACTGGCAGTCAATGGATCAATGGTTCAACCAATCGGGAGGCTATCTGTCTGTTGCAGCTATGCTTTGTTTCAGCGACCTGTTACAGCTTCACGTGGAGAGATGCATTGTCCCTTGAAAATATGAGGAATCAAGTTAGAAGAGTAACAACTAGCACCACGTATGATTCTTTCGGGCCAAGGCATTGCGACTGATACACCTATGCTTTGGTCTTAACTTAATAAAATCAACACAAGTTAGCATAAATCGAAGGATAGAATTCATAACCATAAAAATCTTAGGCATTTAATTAAATGAAACAATAATGATGTATTCCTTGTTAGGACTCCTGATTAATCTGGAAAAAGGCATGTATATGGTTTATGAAAGTAGGGTGTAACTGGGAAAAATGATGTAATAGGTATGGTCAAAAAGGGGCATTTCCAGGGCCCAACAATGGTCAAGGACCTAAGTCTATTGTTTCCCTTCCATGATCATGGCCAAGGCATGAGTACCCATATGTGGAGTAAAAAACATCTTATTGGAACCCGTATCCAACTAGGGTTTTTCTCATTAAAAGGAAAAGAATATTTTGCATTAAAAGGTCAAATTCATAAAAATTTTGCATGAGATTTTATGGACAATGCACTCATGTTGGTCTACCACAAACACACTTTCCAAAAATTACAACATTCAATTTTGGAAACTAGGGTTTTTCTCAGTAAGGGAGCGTGCAATTTTTGCACATGGGGGTAAACTTTGCAAAATCATCGACCGGGGAATTATGGCTAGTATTCCCAGCTAGAACCTTCCTAGACACACAGGCATGACTTCCTGGAACCTGGTTTTGTTGCATAGTTGGAATTATATGGCCCCGGTAGGTATCCAAATGGTTTCCCTAAAGGCCTTTTGGATGAGAGATGGAACTTGCCATAGAATGATGACTGTGGCTCGGATCGAAAAACTGTCGACTCTATTGGATTTAGGACATCGGTATAGTGCTAGGGATGCCCCTCTCCTTCGGTCCCATGGCCCAGGTGTCATCTTCTAGGTCCATTTCGGAAACTACGATTTTGCTAAGTAAGGGAGTGTGCAATTTTTGCACATGGGGGTCAACTTTGCAAAATCATCGATCGTGGACTTATGGTTAGCATTACCAACTGGAACCTTCCTAGACACATATGCTTGACTTCCCAGAACCCTGTTTTGTTGCATGGCTGGAATTCTATGGCCCCGGTAGGTATCCAAATGGTGTCCCTGAAGGACTTTTGGATGCGAGATGGAACGAGCCATAGAATGACGACCGTGGCTCGGATCGAAAAACCATCAGCTCCATTGGATTCAGTACATCGGGATAGTGCTCGGGGTGCCCCTCTCCGCTGGTCCCATGGCCTAGGTGTCATCTTGTAGGTCCATTTTGGAAACTAGGGTTTTGCTTAGTAAGGGAGTGAGCAATTTTTGCACATGGGGGTCAACTTTGCAAAATCATTGACCAGGGACTTATGGATAGCGTTCCCAGCTAGAACCTTCCTAGACACACTTGCAGGACTCCCTGGAACCCGATTTTGTTGCACAGTTGGAATTCGATGGCCCCGATAGGTATCTAACTAGTGTCCCTAAAGGCCTTTTGGATGCGAGATGGAATGAGCCATAGAATGACTACCGTGACTAGTGTTGACAAATCATCGACTCTGTTGGATTCAAGATATCGGGATAGTGCTAAGGGTGCCCCTCTCCCCCAGTCCCATGGCCCAGGTGTCATCTTCTAGTTCCATTTCAGAAACTAGGGTTTTTCTCAGTAAGGGAGTGTGCAATTTTTGAACATGGGGGTCAACTTTGAAAAATCATCAACCAAGCACTTATGGCTAACGTTCCCAGCTGGAACCTTCCTATACACACTTGCATGACTTCCCAAAACTGAGTTTTATTGCACGGTTGGAATTCTATGCCCCTGGTAGGTATCCAACGAGTGTCCCTGAAGGCCTTTTGGATGCTAGATGGAACGAGCCATAGAGTGACGACTGTGGCTCGGATCAACAAACCATTGACTACATTGGATTCAGGACATCGGGATAGTTCTAGGGTTGCCCCTCTCCTCCGGTCCCATGGCCCAGGTGTCATCTTCTAGGTCCATTTCAGAAACTAGGGTTTTGCTCAGTTTTTCTCTAGAATTTTTGTTGTTTGGCTATTAATATAATTGATGCAGATTATATGCAGTTATTATTATCAGTGCTGATGTATTGCCCAGTATGGATGAGATTGTAACTAGTTTTGGCGGGGTTTGAATCTAGATTGGACTTGATGTAACTTTCACATTTTCTTTGATTCACAATAATAGCAAGAAAATGGTATTTTTTTCTCTTGAAAAAAATATATATATTTATTTTAACTTTTTAATAAAACCAACTTTTTTTTTTTTAAATATTAAACTTAATTCTTTTTCAATATCTAAAATTAAATAATTTTTTAAATCAAAATCTAGATCCTTATATGATCAAGAAAAAATTATCATGAATGCTGCAAGTGTTATTTGTTGATGTATATGTAACTTTGGAATGTATTTCATATATATTTATTGTACCCTTATAAGAGATGTGTTATTCCTCTATAAGGAAGTGTCGTCATGTGTATTGACAAGTGTCGCAAGTATGTTAACTTGCCGATGGGTTATTAGACCACCATGTGTGGGGTCGGCCCTATTTTATATATTATGTGGTTGATACACCTAGCTAGACAAGTCGTCCCCATAAGGTTATTGGGAAAACAGGTTAAGTATAAATAGAGATCAGGTTAAGTTTGGATCACTCAGAAACTCATTCTTCCTTCACTCAGAAAGTGGCGCACATGTGAGGAGGAGGATCACCTGCTAGTAGAAGACTATCTCTCTATATTTGGTTGTACTTTGGTTGATCCATTGTTCTTTCTATCTCTGAGGAAGTTGTGGGGTTTTTCACCTTAGGGTTTTCCCCACGGAAACTATGTGTGTCTATTGTCTCATGCTTTTGATTATTGTGATGATTGACATGCTTGTTATGATTGATATGCATTGATATATTGTACATGTTATTCTCTCAATAAAGATCCTAGAGTATTGTGAATTAATGCTCAAAATTTAACATAGGGTCAGAGCTAACCTGAGAAGAAGACATTGTGCAGTGACGGAAACTAGGGTTTCTTGTTTATTGGGTTTCTCTCCACAGATTTTGGAAAAGAAGTATAGTAGATTGACTCTACTCATCAAGGAGAATCTATCTGTCCAATCAGAATTCAATTTTGAGCAATTTCAGATTTGGCCCTAAAAATTAGGGTTTCCACAAAAATAGAAATTTCTGAAATCTAAAGACATAGCTGGAAGCTCCTTGCAAAAATCAAATTTTAGAGCTTTGGATCGATATTTTTGGCTGGGTAGAACTCCGAGAAACTCAAACCCTAATTCAGGGTCCTCCCTAGTGAATTCGGGAACACAAAAAGCCAATTCTAAAGGGAAAATATTTGCAGATCTCAAATTCTGAATACACCAGGTTGATCCACTCATTAAGGCACATCTTTCTATCCTTTCAAAAAGTTGAAATTCACATTTTGAATTTTTAGGGTTTTTTCGACAAACCCTAATCCGGGACGAGATCCAGTTTTCAGCAATTCAAGTGGTAAGACCTAAATCTTTTCTAATTCCATTTGAAGTACTCTTTAAAATGTCTCACCACACCAAGCTTGAGGATAAGCTTGAAGGCGTTGATAACTTCCGAGCCTGGAAGTATAGGATTGGGTTAATCCTTGAAGAGAATGAGTTGGACTCATATGTAAAAGAAGACATCCCTATCCCAGAGGATGAAGAGGCTAAGATATTGCATAAGAAGAAATTGGTCAAGGAAAAGAGAATCATTACTGATTCTATCAAAGACCATCTCATACCCCATGTGTCATCTCTGAAGACACCCAAGGAGATGTTTGACTCCCTAACCAAGCTATTTGAAGGGAAGAACATAAATCGAAAGATGACCCTGCGGAATCAATTGAAAGGGGTCAAGATGTCGAATGGAGAAACCATTCAATCCTATTTCTCCAAGGTCTCTCAGATCAAGGAAGAACTTGAAGCTATAGATGAAATGGTGGAGAATGATGAAATTGTTATGACCACCTTGAATGGCCTACCTAAGTCATGGGACTCCTTTATCCAAGGGAGCTGTGCAAGAAATAAATTAATCTCCTTCAATAGACTGTGGGAGGAATGTTCTCAAGAAGAAGCAAGGCTTGTGGCAAGAGAAGAAAATATGGGGAATGAATATCAAGCTCTCACAACACACACCAAGAAAGGAAAGTTCAAGAGGGAGCCATCCCATCACAAGAAGAAATATTCTCATCCTTCTCACAAAGAAAAGAAAGATCTAAGGTGTTTCAATTGTAATGAGAAAGGTCACTTTGCTTCAGAATGTCCCAAGAACAAAAGGGATAACCACAACAACAACAACTCCAGCAAGAAGAAGAAGGGTAACAAAAGAAGGTACCATGCTCATGCTGCCGAAGATGATGAACCTCCAAAGAAGAAAGCTAGGGCAGAAAGTGATGATGACTCATCAAGTGAAGAAGAGTATGTTCTAATCTTTGCTCTCACAGGTACTATCTCCCATAGTTGTAATGATTGGTTAATTGACAGTGGGGCTTCCAAACACATGACTGGGTTTAAAGAATCTTTTGTAAATCTATCTGAACATGAATCACCCCATAAAGTGAAACTTGGGGATGGTTATCAATATCCCATCAAAAGAAGTGGTGAATCCTCCTACAACCTAGATTCTGAAAAATATTTGAAGATAAAGGAAGTCCTTTATGTACCTGGGCTCAAGAAGAACCTACTCTCCATCTCTACATTGGATGAAAAAGGTATGAGGGTTGAATTTGTAGATGGCCAAGACCTAATGTGGCCAAAAGGTAAAACTATTGATAATGCAGTAGTGATTGGAGAGCAAGAGGGAGGATTGTATAAATTAAAGGGATGACCTGAACATGCCATGGTTCATGACTCCATGGAGCCAAGTGAACTTTGGCATAGAAGACTTGCACATATGCACTATAGAGAATTACCCATTACAAGTAAGGCTATACAAGGACTTCCAGAAATCAAGACCAAGCATGAAGGTGTTTGCAAAGGATGTGCAAAAGGAAAGAACATTAAGAAGGCATTTCCAAGCAGTGAAATCAAGGCAAAAGGTATCCTGGAAATCATCCACTCCGATGTATGTCATCCAATGTCATCCAGTTCTCTGAGTGAGTATGCTTACTATGTCTCTTTCATAGATGACTTCTCTAGGAAGACTTGGGTTTACTTCTTGAAGAACAAAGATGAAGTATTTGATAAGTTCAAGGAATTCAAAACCTTGATGGAGAATCAAATTGATAAGAAGATCAAAACATTCAGATCTGACAATGGTGGAGAATTCACCTCAGGTGACTTCAAGAAGCTTTGCAGTGATTTAGGGATTAAGAGGGAGTTGACTGCTCCTTACAATCCACAACAGAATGGAGTTTCAAAAAGAAAGAACAAAACAATCATGGAAGCAGCAAGGGCAATGTTGCATGACCAGGATCTACCTATGCATCTATGGGCAGAAGTATCTAGAACAGCTGTGTATGTTCAGAACAAAACACCCCACAGGATATTGGACAACAAGACACCAGAAGAGGTCTTCTCTGGTAAGAAACCTGAAGTCAGCCATCTCGGAATATTTGGTTGTCCAGTATACACTCATGTCACAAAGTAAAAGAGGACCAAGCTAGATCCTTCAAGAAAGAAGGGTATCTTTGTGGGTTACAGTGAAAGCTCAAAGTCTTACAGAATATACTTTCCAAGGTTCAAGAAGATTGATGTCAATAGGGATGTAACATTTGATGAAAACTCAGCATTCATCAAATCAAGGAAGGCACCTATCGAAGTTTATGAAGAACTTAAGGAAACCATATTTCAAAACACTACCATGACTAAAGAAATTCCAGAAGTTGTTCATGAGATTGAAGATCTGCAAGAACCTGTAGATCCACCCCGTGAGAACAACTCTCACAAGAGGAAACCTGCATGTGCTAGAGAGCTCATTCAAGATGCAGAAAGATTTGGCATTCCAGAAGAAGAACACAGAGCAAAGAATATAACTAAATCACACACCAGCTATGATGCTTTACTCTGTGATATCATGAACAAAGAACCTTCCAGTTATGAAGAAGCAACGGAAAAGAAAGGATGGAAGGATGCCATCGTCGAGGAATACCAATCAATAATGAAGAATGATGATTGGGATGTTGTCCCAAGACCTAAAGAGAAGTCTGTTGTGACTTCCAAATGGATCTACAAAATCAAGCATGCTGTAGATGGCAGCATAGAAAAATACAAGGCAAGATTCATAGCTCGTGGCTTCTCTCAAAAGGAGGGAATAGATTATGAAGAAACTTTTGCTCCTATAGCCAAGTACACTTCCATCAGAATAGTACTTTCCCTGGTTGCAGCGATGAAATGGAAGATACACCAGATGGATGTCAAGACTGCCTTCTTGAATGGTGTAGTTGAAGAGGAAGTGTATGTGGAGCAGCCACTCGGTTTTGAAACACATGACAAGGAGTCATATGTATGCATATTGAAGAAAGCAGTGTATGGCTTGAAGCAAGCTCCCAGAACTTGGTATGGTAGGATGGATAGTTTCCTATCTAGTTTGGGCTTTACCAAGAGTAAAGAAGATTCCAACCTTTACTACAAGGTTGAGGAAGGGAATCCTGTGATTCTAATCCTGTATGTAGATGACCTATTTGTAACAGGAGATGAGAGATTAATTGCAGATACAAAGAGGAAGCTTGCTACCGATTTCGATATGAAAGACTTGGGAATGATGCACTATTTCCTAGGTATGGAGGTGTGGCAAAGTGCAGATGGGATCTTCCTTAGACAAGGGTAGTATACAGTAGATATCCTGAAGAGATTCGGGATGTTGGATTGCAAGGCCATGGCCACACCTATGGAATCGAACCTGAAGCTTCTATGTGATGCTTCATCTGAGCCGGTTGATATCTCTATGTATCGTCAGATGATTGGGTCCTTGATGTACCTGATGAACACAAGACCAGATATTTGCTTTGCAGTGAACACATTGAGTCAGTTCCTGACAGATCCGAGGAGTGTTCACCTGATTGCTGTAAAGCATATTCTGAGGTACCTGAAGGGTACAGTTGATTATGGGATCAAGTATGATGTGAATCCAAAGTTTAACCTGCAAGGTTGATTCATATTAGGTAGGCAGTGCTACATATAGGAAGAGCACATCTGGGTGCTACTTCAATATGGGATCAGGTGTGATCTCTTGGTTTAATAGGAAGCAGTCCTGCGTAGCACTGAGTATAGCTGAGGCAGAGTATGTTGCAACCTATTCAACTAGTTGTGAGGCAGTATGGCTCTGGAAGCTACTGTCTGATTTATTTGATCTCCCGTTGGAGGATACTGGTATCTTTTGGGACAACTAGAGTTGTGTGAAGCTGTCTGAGAACCCGATGTTCCACGACAGGTCGAAACACATAGAGATCAAATACCACTATATCAGGGATATGGTGCAGAGAGGAGCGGTGAAGCTCCTGTATATTGCGACGGACGAGCAGATTGCAGATGTGCTGACGAAACCACTAGCTAGGGTGAAGTTCGAGTACTTCAGAGAGAGGCTTGGTGTTCTTCAGATGGATGACACTTCGAGGAAGAAGTGATGGACACATTTGCAGGAGCCATTTCGAGCATGGTGATAGGAGGATCCTTCCATGGTTGTGGATGTAAGCGCTGGATGATGAGCATCAGGATGATGTTCGAGTTTCTGCTCTGCATGATCAGTTGGATCATATATATGTATATGTATGTACGCATCATGTTGGATGTTGGATATGATCAGTTGGATCATTTATATGTATATGTATGTACGCATCATGTTGGATGCTGGATATGATCAGTTGGATCATTTATATGTATTTTGTATATGCATCATGTTAGATGCTTGGACCATGTATCTATAGATGTATCAGGTGGATATGTTGTATGATCAGGTAGATCATGTATGTTGATATATATCAGGTGGATACATTATGTGATCAGGTGGATCATGTATCTATGTATGTATCAGGTGGATACATTATATGATCAGGTGGATCATGTATTATGATATGTATCAGGTAGATACTTGGTATGCATTAGGTGGATGCAGTATATGATCAGGGTGATAATGATGGCGAGCTTCAGGATGTTGCTTCAAATGATATGTATCAGGACGGTACAGTGATGATGATCAAGATGATTCTTTGTGCGATGATGATCAGTTGGATCATGAGTATTAGGTTGATACTTGGAGGTCAGAGATGATATGTGGCAGGTTGTGCAAATAGCATGTAATAAGTCCTCAGAGATCCTATAGGTTGAGTTGTGTGCTCGTAATCAGTCCTGGGATGAGGTATTGCTATGTAGTATGTAATCAGTCCTCAGAGATCCTATAGGTTGAGCTGTGTGCTCGTAATCAGTCCCGGGATGAGGTATTACTATGGAGATATGTAATCAATCCTGGAGATCCGATAGGTTGAGCTGTGTGCTCATAATAAGTCCTGGGATTCTCTTTAGAGATCTTGCTGGTCGTGTTGCGGCACATAAATGTTCCCAGGATGCTCTTTAAAGGTATTGTCTATTCACATGTAATCAATCCTGGAGATCCGAGAGGTTGAGCTGTGTGCTCGTAATAAGTCCTGGGATGCTCTTTAGAGATCTTGCCGGTCGTGCTGTGGCACATAAATGTTCCTGGGATTCTCTTTAAAGGTATTGTGAAGGAGATGCATGTAATTAGTCCTGGGAGATCTTTCCGGTCATGCTTAGGCACATAAATGTTCCTGGGATGCTCTTGTCAGGTATTGCATTCGCACATAAAATTAGTCCTGAGAGACCACCTCTATTAGACCATTCGCACAGATGACGAAGACCTATAGGTGGTGGGCCTACATCCAGTATGAAAAAGGACTGGCTCTGTATAACTTCCTCTGACGAGTAGATTCAGAGATTGGTTGAGATAGAAACAGAAGTGACGATGATCCAGAGAAGAATACTTGTGCTAGCAAATCTGTGTCAAGAAATACCTTCCTAGTTAAGAGGGAGTGTTGATGTATATGTAACTTCGGAATGTATTTCATCTATGTATTTCATATATATTTATTGTACCCTTAGAAGAGATGTGTTATTCCTCTATAAGGAAGTGTCATCATGTGTATTGACAAGTGTCGCAAGTATGTTAACTTGCCAATGGGTTATTAGACCACCATGTGTGGGGTCGGCCCTGTTTTATATATTATGTGGTTGATACACCTAGCTAGACAAGTCAGCCCCATAAGGTTATTGGGAAAACAGGTTAAGTATAAATAGAGATCTGGAGATCTCTATTTGGATCACTCAGAAACTCATTCTTCCTTCACTTAGAAAGTGGTGCACATGTGAGAAGGAGGATCACCTGCTAGTAGAAGACTATCTATCTGTATTTGGTTGTACTTTGGTTAAGCCATTGCTCTTTCTATCTCTGAGGAAGTTGTGGGGTTTTTCACCTTAGGGTTTTCCCCACGGAAACTCTGTGTGTCTATTGTCTCATGCTTTTGATTCTTGTGATGATTGACATGCTTATTATGATTGATATGCATTGATATATTGTACATGTTATTCTCTTAGTAAAGATCCTAGAGTATTGTGAATTAATGCTCAAAATTTAACATTATTTTAGAGATAAGTATTACAAACTTGTCATGCTTATTGGTCTATTGCCGACTCTTCCACTTACCGTACACATCAGTGGTGGCACAGTTCTATTTGGCAATGGGAGGTGCTATTAAAAATACAATGTTTCTTGTGGATGGCTCTTCATAATAAACAAAGAGGCTAAATGGCCTAGACTCCAATGAGCATGATGGCAACAATGGTGACAATTATCACAATGATGACGATGGTAATAATGGACATGAGGATAGATATGGTGACGGTGACAATGAGACAAAGTGCATTAGGTTGATGGTGGATGAAGAATGATTTATACCATATTTGAATTTCCACCTGTCAGCCAACTCATGGTCTCTCTCATGCAAGAACATCAATTTTACTAATTGTTTATGGGGTAATCCCAGGACCTATTAAAATGAGTTAATAGTTATGTTATCGATTGTATGTGAGGGCCACCATTTAAAAATAAAATAAAATAAAATCATGTTCTTAATGAATAGGTAAAGGTGAATTGGAAGCACTTTGGCCCAATGATGTTATGTGGGAAATAGAGGATGCCATGAAAAAGGTGTACCTAGTTCGTTTTTGATCCCAAGCTGCATTGAAACCAATGTTATTCCAAAGGGGAGGAGATTCATGTAAAAATCGAACAAATATATAAATTTTCAGGCAAATAGTGGAACATGGTTCCCAATGTACATACGATGGCAACTCATTCCCTATACAAAATTCTCCAACTCGTGTCGTAGATCCAAAATACATGGCAACTAGTGCCCTCTACAAAATCAGACAAATCGTGTCATAGATCCAAAATACATGGTAACCTGTGCCGTAGATACAAAGTACACGACAAATGGTTCCCAAAGGCGCCACATCGTGGCTAATGTAGATAACATGGCGTGTCAAGCATTGTGACTACCCCAGTCACTCCCTGGTGCATCTCCAAAATCGATCTTTCTCTTCTTGGAGCTACTACTACCTCGGGTCTTCTTCCGTCTAGGAGTAGACCGTCTCTCCACGCTCTGAAACAAATGATATAAGATACCATTAGTTTCAAGAATTTGTAACATTTACCACATTTATAAAATGAATGTACAATTCAAATCTTAAATAAATCATCGTTGATGCAAGTGGTAGACGAGAAGCAAGTGTCTTGGATCTGCTGATCCTATCAGCAATTCCACCCTACAACATTTATGACAATCATTTCATTTAAAAATAGTAATTGCTTAAATTAATTTTGGTTAATGCATCAAAACATTTTCATAAATTAACTTGATTCTCACCGTGAACACCTCCGACAATGGACATGGCTGGGCTTCTGGGCTAGCAAGTGGACCAATTGGCTGGACAACCTACTCCGATGCAGTCATGGGGAGGGGGGCACAGATGTAGATGGAGGAACTATGGGAAGATGATGGAATAGTAGTTTCCACAATAATGGCGGGAACTAGAGATGATGTGGTGCAAGAGGACATGGTGGTATGGGGTGGACGAAGACATTGTGGACGATAAATCCCTACCAACTGTAGAATAGGGGGTATCGACCCAAAAAGGATAGGGGGGATGTTGAGTTATGGTGAATGGGAGGTCAGTCCTGGATAGAGGGAGGAGGATGGATATAAGGGAGGTTGTGGACGAAGGGGAGAAGCTGGATGGAAGGGGGGCGTGGACGAATGGGGGAGGATGGATAAACAAGGTGGCATGGATGAATGGGGGAGGATGTATAGATGGGGGGGCGTGGACGAATGGGGGAGGATGGATGGAGGGGGGAGTATGGATGGAGAGGGGAGGGTGGATGGAAGGGAGGGGGTGGAAAGACGGAGGGGTCTGGATGGAGGTGAGGGGGGAGACTCATGGGAGAGGGTGGAAACATGGGACTAAAGAGGCTTGCAGCTATTGGTGGCCCTTGCATACAAATTTATAATATCATAGTTTAGTAAATAAAAAACAAGTTAAACCATAGTATGTCGTAACATTTCAAATTAAAAGCGTGCTTTTAATTACACATTGTACCTGTGTATATGGTGATCTACCAACACCTGACGAAGATGGCTGGTCATTGTACTGCGTGCATACCCGTGGACACCAAAACGCATACACGTTATAAACATATTAAACCAGTAATTATTCAGTCAATTAAAATATTAAAAAATATTGTACAAACTATCATCATGTATGTCATAAATATAAATACATAAAAATAGAAATGCCATAAGTAATAACAATATTGTGTGGGGTACTAAAAATACCTTTATGTGAGGTGTCGCAATCTCAGTTATAGCTGCCATTGCTGCATCCAGGTTGGGAGATGTTGCGTTCTCCCATGATGGTGTCTCAACTCTAAATAGTTGTACATTGAAATAATAGTTTATGTCAAGCAAAAATACTTTAAAATTACTTTACAAATTATCAAGTGATGATTGAAAACACATTAAAAAAAGTGCTAACCTGCTCCATATAGAAAACCTCGATCGAGCCAGGGCAATTGTGCCCTCAATGGGGACAAAGATGTGGCATTTTCCCCGTGGAACTAGAAGGCCCAACATGGATACCACCGGTCACAGTTCTATCCTGCTCTGTCAGGAAGGCCCTGCACCTGCTTCTTTATCAGGGCCATCCCATCTCTCCACTGTAGTAGCTGCTACAAAGGCAGTGTGTCTAAGCATTCCACGTGCAACACTCCTCACCGCATCCTTGATCTGATCAATTTTGTGGGTTAACTGAGGCGGCTAGGGAGAAGGGTTTGGCTCGCGCCTAGGAGCTGGTGGCCCTCTTAGTGGGTTCCTCCTAGCAACAGGTCGTTCTTGGGCAGAGCCACACCCAACACCCTGGAACTCGGTTATGTCAAAATAGTTGACATGTAAACCGAGGGAAAACTCAACCCACAGTTGTCGAAGGAAGTACCGTGGAACCTCCCTATTATTGCAGGGAGGTTTATCATAAACCATGAACCACCTTTGCATCCAATTGTCCCTCCATGGTTGGAAATGACACCAATCCATGCAAACACCTGGCTTTTTAATGTCCGGTGGTTGTTTTGTTCTTGGACCGGTGAACATACTGTACAATTGGGCCTTTGTAATATTCAAATCTTTTATTTCCTCCTTGGAAATACCCATGGAATAATACCCCCGCATCCTAGCTCTATATTCAGTCATGTCAGTCAATTGGCGATGTGCATGGATGATGGAGTCAATTGAGCTCTCAATTGAGGTGGAAATGGAAACTC
Source organism: Larix kaempferi (assembly GCA_027924585.1). Taxonomy (NCBI): domain Eukaryota; kingdom Viridiplantae; phylum Streptophyta; class Pinopsida; order Pinales; family Pinaceae; genus Larix; species Larix kaempferi. The sequence goes on from BSBM01001920.1 coordinate 863,349, forward strand.
GAGATGGTTCCCTTGTGTTTCTTAGTTCTCGAGTGTCATCTCATTTACAGAATGGTTCAAGTCATCTTGGTCAAAATTTTGTTGGGGGTTTTGATTTTCTTGGGCATTTGGATTTTGTTGAGGGTTTTCATTGGTTCCACCAGACTCCATGTTAACATTTTTTTCATTCATTGTGTGGGTTTACACGCTGTAATTAAAAAATTCTTTATTATTTTAATAATTTGGGAATTATTACAAATTTAATAAACAGACAAAAATGAATAAAATGACAAAAACAATGAATAAAATGAAAAAACAATGGCATTTACCTATTCAATGCAATTGGTGGATGGATGAAATTGGTTTTTGAGTGGAAATGGTGCACTTGGGTTGCTATAGCTTCGCGCACACGGTGGTTGATTGACATTCGGCCTGAATGGAAACAATGAAAACTAATCGGGTTTTTTTTTAATACCTTAACGGTGGCGCATGCGCGCATTTGTCCGCGTACGCGCTACCTTAGGTGCGTGCTCGGGTTTGTGTTTTCCCCGCTAGAGCGGCCTCGTTATGACAGTTTTGGGGAGCAACTTTGTGCACTCGCCCTCTAACTAATAACTTATTTCTTATTATCATTTTAATAATTAAATATTTGATTATATTTTGAGTGGTTTATATATATAATAATAATAATAATGTTATTAAGTTTAGTTTTAATATTTTCATATTTTGAAAAAAAATAAGACATGACATGATATATACACTTAATTTGAATTTCATTGAGCTGACAATATAACCAAGTCACATACAGACATGGATATCCATAATAATTTTTTCACTAATTTCCTTGAACCTTACATCATCCGGAATTATGAGGAAGATATGACCCACTTATGGGCAGGCACACAAAGATGGTCCCCAAATCCGTTGCAATGGGGACGCGCTAGCAGCAAAAAAAAACTACGCGTACACAGCTAAGGCAGCGCGCACACGCAGCTAGGTTTGGTACCGAAACGAGGCGCGTGCGCGTGGCTGGCGTGTGCATGCAACAGTGGCGCACACACGCCCCTGTTAAAAAAATTTAAAAAAAAAACAAAGCAAAATGCCCCATTTTTCTATTTGCACTCGAGCACGACCTCCACTCCCGCGTACACGTCAACTCAACCACCAAAGGAGGCCAAATCCACTCCAAAACCACCCAAAAGTCACCCACAAACTCATCGACGCATCAATTGATAGGTAAATATCAATTTTTTTTTTCATTTTATTCATTATTTGTGTCAATTTTTTGATTTTTTTTGTTTATTTAATTGTTAATAATTCCCAAATTTTGAAAACAATGAACCAATTTTCAATTGTAGATTGTAAACTGAGACAATGAGTGAACAAGATGTTAACCGCGAGTCCAGTGGAACACAAGAAAACCCAAACCTTGGACCCAATGCCGAAGAAAACCGTGAACAAAATCCAAATGTCGAACCAAACCAAAACCTCCAACCAAATTTTGAACAAGATGACCTTAACCATTATGTAAATGAAATGTGAGTGCACACTCGCAATCTAAGAAACTCGGGGGAGCCATCTCAGTTGTCTCTTGCCACGTCAATTGAGAGCTCAATTGACTCTCTCATCCATGCACACTAGCAGTTGACCGACATGACCGAATTTAGAGCTAATATGGGGGAGTATTACTCCACGGGCATCTCCAAGGAAGCAATAAAACATTTGATAATTACAAAAGCCCAATTATACAGTATTTTCACCAATACGAAAACAAACCAACCACCAAACACTACAAATCCATGTGTCTGCATGGATTGGTGTCATTACCAACTGTGGAGGGACAATTGGATGTGGAGGTGGTTCATGGTGTACAATAAACCTCCCTGCAATAATAAAGAGGTTCCACAGTACTTCCTTCACCAACTGTGGGCAGATTTTTGCCTCAGTTTCCATGTCAACTATTTTGACATAACCGAGTTCCAGGGTGTTGGGCGTGGATCTTCCCAAGATCGACCTGCTTCCAGGAGGAACCCACTGAGAGCACCACCACCTCCCAGGAGCGAGCCCAGCCCCTCTCCCCAGCCACCTCAGTTACCCCACAAGCTTGACCAGATCGAGGTGGCAATGAGGAATGTTGCACATGGACTCCTCAAACACACCTCCTTTGTAGCAGTGACTACAGTGGAGAGGTCGGGTGACCTTGATAGGGATCAAGGTGCAAAGCCTTCACGACAGGGCCAGGATAGACCCATGACCGATGGTAGCCATGATGGGAATTCCAGTTCGACGGGGACAATGCCACATCTTTGTCCCCATTATGGGCACACTTGCCCTGGCCCGATCAAGAGATGTTATATGGATCAGGTCAGCAATTTTTCTAATGTGTTTTCAATCATCACTTGATAGCTTGTAAAGTATTTTTAAATTATTTTTGTTTGACTTAAACTATTATTTCAATGTACAGTTATTCAAAGCTGAGACACCAACATGGGAGAACGTAGGATCTCCCAACCTGGATGCAGCAATGGCAACTGCAACTGAAATTGCGGCACCCCACACGGAGGTATTTTCAGTACCTGACACAATATTGTTATTACTTATGTCATTTATATTACTCAAGTATTTATATTTATGGCATACACATTGATAGTTCATACAATGTTTTTGAATATCTTGATTTCCTAAATAATGACTTGTTTAACATGTTCATAACATGCATGCATTTTGGTGTCCATAGGTGTTCCCTGACTACGGTGATCAACCATCCCCGCCAGGGATTGGCAGATCACCATATACACAGGTACAATGTGTAGCTATCATCGTCATCTGATTCATCATCATTTTCATCATCATCATCATCATCAACATCTTCGTCATCATCATCATCAAAATCATCATATTCGTCATCCTCATCTTCATTAATGTCATCATCATCACCATCTTCATCATCCACATCGTCATTGTGAGGACGAGGATGATGATGATGATGATGATGATGATGAGTACGATGATGATGTTGATGAATATGATCATCAGCATCATCATCATTGTCATATTCATCATCATCATCATCATCATCATTTTCATCATCATCATGATCATCAACATCTTCGTCATCATCATCATCATCAAAATCATCTTCATCGTCTTCATCGTCATCATCATCTTCATTAAAGTCATCATCATCATCATATGATCATGGTCACGATCATCACCATCATGATGAATATCATGATGATGATGAAGATGGTGATGATGATGATGACAAAGATGATGATGATGACGAAGATGACGATGATGATGAATATGATGATGATGATGACGACTAATGGAGATGATGATGATGATGATGATGATGAAGATGATGATGACTAATATGTAGCACATCATCCTCATCATCATGATCATCTTCGTCATCATCTTCATCATCATCCACAACATGATCATCATCACCATCTTCATTGTCATCATCATCATCATCATGGTGAGGACGAGGATGATGATGATGATGATGACGATGACGATGAAGATGGTGATGATGATGATGATGATGACTGATGATGAAGATGATGATGAATATGCAGCACATCATCCTCATCATCAACTTCATCATCATCATCATTGTGAGGACGAGGATGATGATGATGATGGTGATGATGATATGATGATGATGATGATAATGATGATGACGATGGTGGATAATGATGAATATGAGTACAATGATGAAGATGATGACAATGATGACGAATATGATCATCATCAAAATCATTATATTTGTCATCATCATCTTCATTAGTCATCATCATCACCATCTTCATCATCATCATCATCGTCGTCGTCGTCATCATCGTCATCATATGATAATGGTCACGATCATCACTATCTTCGTCATCATAATAGTTATCTTCATCTTCGTCATCATACTCGTCATCGCCATCTTCGTCATAATCATCATCATCATTGACATCTTCGTCATCATCTTCGTATCATCATCTGATGATGATGATGATGATGATGATGATGATGATGATGATGATGACAATGACGATGACGAAGATGTTGTTGATGATGAGGAGGAGGAGGAAGAGAGTGATGATGATGACGATGACGAAGATGTTGTTGATGATGATGAGGAGGAGGAAGAGGGTGATGATGATGATGATGATGTTCATGTTCATGATAAAGATGATGACAAATATGCAGCACATCATCATCATCATCATCTTCGTCGTGATGATATGATGATGATGATGATGGTGATGATTATGATAATGATGGTGGATGATGATGAATAACGATGATGATGATGACTAATTTGGAGATGATGATGATGATGATGATGAGGAATATTCAGCACATCATCATCAACAACATGACCATCATCATCAACTTCCTCATCATCATCATCATTGTGAGGACGCGGATGATGATGAGGATGATGAAGATGATGATGATATGATGATGATGGTGGTGGTGGTGGTGGTGGTGGTGGATGATGAATATGAGTACGATGATGAAGATGATGTTGTTGATGACAAATATGATGATGATCATCATCAGCAAAATCCTCATATTCGTCGTCATACTCATCTTCATTAGTCATCATCCTCACCATCTTCATCATCCTCATCCTCATCGTCATCATCATGTGATCATGGTCATGATCATCATTGTCTTCGTCATCATAATAGTCATCTTCATCATCCCCATCATACTCGTCATCACCATCATTCTCCTCCTCCTACTCATCATCATCATCATCTTCATCTTTGTCATGATGATGATGATGATGATGATGATGATGACGACGACGATGATGACTAATGGAGATGATGATGATGATGATGATGACGAATATGCAACACATCATCATCCACAACATGATCCACAGCATGATCATCATCATCATCTTCATCATCTTCATCATCATCTCATCATCTCATCGGCACCATATCGAGGACGACCATGAGGATGATGATGATGATGATGATGATGATGATGTTGATGCTGATGATGAAGATGATGACGAATATGCAACACATCATCATCATCATCATCATCATCATCATCCTCGTCCTCACAATGATGATGATGATGATGGTGGTGGTGGTGGATGATGATGAATATGAGTACAATGATGAAGATGATGATGATGATGATGAATATGATGATGATCATCATCATCATCATCAAAATCATCATATTTGTCATCATCATCCTCATTAGTCATCATCATCGCCATCTTCATCACGATCATCATTGTCTTCATCATCATAATCGTCATCTTCATCATCCTCATCTTACTCGTCATCACCATCTTCTTCATCATCATCATCATCATCATCACCATTGACATCTTCGTCATCATCTTCGTATCGTCATCATCATCTTCGTATCGATGATGATAATGATGATGGTGATGATGACGAAGATGTTGTTGCTGATGATGGTGATGATGACGAAGATGTTGTTGTTGATGATGATGAAGAAGAGGGTGATGACGAAGATGATGATAATGATGAAGAAGAGGGTGATGAAGAAGAGGGTGATGACGAAGATGATGATGATGATGATGGTGGTGGTGGATGATGATGAATATGAGTATGATGATGAAGATGATGATGATGTTGATGATCATCGTACTCATCATCAACATCATGATCATCATCTTCATCATCATCACCATCAAGATGAGGATGATAATGATGATGATGACGACGTTGACGATGAACATGATGACCTAGATGTTGATGATGAGGAGGAAGAAAAGGGTGGTGACGATGATAATGATAGTGTTGAAGATGATGATGATGATGAGGAGGAAGAAAATGAAGAAGATGATGATGATGGATATGAATATGTTGATGATGATGACGATGTTGATGAAGATGATGATGATGATGATGGAAAAAGATGGTGATGATGAAGAAGATGACGATGATGGAGATGTTGATGAGGAAGGGGGAGATGACAATGATGATGAAGATGTTGATGATGATGGTGATGGTGATGGTAATGATGATGATGATTAGATGATGATGAAGATCATCATCATCATCATCATCTTCATCATCATCACCATCATCTTCATCACCATCACCATCATCCTCATCACCATCCTCATCATCACCATCATCTTCATCACCATTGTCATCATCATCAAAATCTTCATAATCATCACCATTACCATCATATCATCATCATCATCCTCATCAACATCTTCATCATCATTGTCATCTCCCCCTTCATTATCAACATCTCCATCATCGTCATCGTCTTCATCATCACATCTTCATCAACTTTATGTATCCCCTTGACAAAGGAAATTAAATAAACCATATAAAGGGATACAATAACGCATACACGCACCTACGAGTGTGCGTTGTTAGCAATGCGTGCGTGCACCCACGCGTGCGCGCTGTCGAGCACATGTGCACGTGTTTGCACGTGCGTGCACGCGTGTCTGAATTCAAATTGTTTTTGGCACCCTTGCAGGCTGGGAATTAGCTTCAGATTGCACCTTGAGGCAGTATGATTTATGCCTGATTTATGGCAGAACACATCAAATGTTGTAACTTTCTGTTTTTCACAACTAGTTCCGCATAATCTCCACGAGTGCAATGCAGATGAAATTGCACACACTTGTCGAGCTCTGTGTGCAGATTCTAAATATATAATTTTTGAATAGATTTGTTGTTGTTTTCTATTTTTAATTCATTTTTAACTGCACTCATGTCAAATTTGTAAAAAACATAGGTCGTTTATTTGGCCTATAACTTTTGATTGGTTTACCTATTTCGAAAACGGAAAAGAACCTACACAAGAGAACGAAAATACCTACAATCTAAAAAAAAAAAGTATTTTGATTATTTTTAGACCATGATATGGTGGCTCAACACTTGACCATGTCATTTTAGGGCTTCACTGACTTTGGTAATTTTAAAAAAATATAAAATTGACTTTTAAAATTTTGGAAAAATAGCCTCGCACAAGATTCGTCTGTTGCCTGCGCCTCTACATATTTTTTTTCTTGTAAATTGAAAATTTACATAGCAAACAGGGGGCTCAACAAAAACATGTGCATTATGTTTGAGAAAAAAAATAACATACCAATCTTCGAGTAATGACATTTTGGGGTGGTTATACCACTTTTCCATAAATAAAAGTTATATATTCCGAAAGGTCATCCATTTTTCTACATTTCATCTTTTTACACCTAATCCGAAAAGGTTTTGTAGGTACCTCTAATAATTCATTTTAATGATAATATTTATGTTTTTCCAGAATGTCATTGCAACTAACATGTCATAATTGGGTATCATTACCTTGCAACAGCCCTTATAACAAAAGCCCATAGGTTTCTTTATGAAGTGCAAGTGATAACCCTTGGTTCACTAAGCTGGACTTTTATCTTCATGGTTGGAATGCCATAGACATTACTCTGCTGCATGAGCCATTTATTCATTCATTAGATTCATAAAATAGGCTTATGCTATACTATAAGCATGCTGGCAGATACTTCAATTACTAAGAATCTATCACACAAGACTAGCAATGCAATATGAGACTCCAGGTCCCTTGAAGAGGGTCCTTGAAGAGGGCAACTGACTCATTTCCTTACTTTTATTCAAGCCTCTAGCTTTCTTTTGGTGGAAGAATAAATAGACTGAGGGTTGGCCTCAGACAGCAGCTTTGAGAAACTATTTTCTTAAATATCAATGGGGTGCTTTTAGGAAGCAAGTAACCTCTAGCTATTCAAAAATATAGGCAGTCCCCAAGCTAGATAACATGGACCACTCTGATTCTTTTCCACCTTTTGTGTTTCATGGGCTGAGGTATAACCCTATATTGTTTCCTGCTAAGATCATTATTGATTCTCAGTCTCGTCTTCAACAACAACCACAATAACTATCAATACACTTAACTTCCAGCTGTATGCCGCCTTATTTGTTGCTAAATTACATGCAATGCTAATAACTAAAAGTGTCATTTTAACCATGTTTGCCCAATTTTGACTGGAAAATTGAAAGCATAGTTAATACAAATAGTAGTTTATATAAAAACTTATAACAAAGACTATTTAGACTGGAAAGAGAACAAACCCACACTGACATTTGGGCTCGACTCCATTTTATAAAAAAATCAGGCTATTAAAAAACACACACACAGATAGTAAAAGTCTTCCACTGAGTGACTAGAAGCTCGGTAGTTCAAATCTGGGCCCGTCTGTCAATTTCGACGAAACCCAAATTTTTGGAAAGTGAGAGTGGCCGCCGTATTCAAATCCTGGGACCTAATTCACCTGTGATAAGCACAAAAGTAGAGCGATAAAAAAAAAACGTCTCGACAAAGTATGCCTCGTAATATATGCTTTAAAATCATACAACATACCCATGCAAGATAATCTTGTAGCCATATCAAATGAACTTATTGATCACGAGGTCTCCCATATAATTAATGATATCTCTAAATATCATAGCATGTAGAATCCATATATAACAAAAAGGGGCCACCGGCCACTTGACTTTAAAAGTATATTGTAATTTTTTATGTACTATCATTTAATTTGCAATATGCCTCGTGAGGACAAAAGAAGTCAAATAATTATTAAAAGACAAACTAGGGAATGTGAAGATGAAGAGTCTCGAGACAAGACACTTACCCAAGCTTGGTTATAAATGTAATGAAATGAGAATGAGAAGGTGTTTTCTTTCTTGTACTGATAATAAGGTGATGTAACATTGTGTTTCTATGTTGGATATGTTTAAATTATTTTTGTCATATATTGTTCGTGAAATATGTTGTAATAATGTTTTTTTATACTTTGAACTTTCTTTAGTAAAGAATACAATTCATTCTTTGTTTATCTTTTAACATTTTGGTTTCTTTTGGACACGTAAAATAGTATATAAAAATGAGTATTTCAAAATTAGGTAGAGTTATAGGTTTTTATTTTTATTTTTTAAGAAATGAATGAATGATTAGGTTTGAAAGATGTCCAAAGATGATCAACATGTATTCATGTTTAATTAATAATGTTTTCGTCAAGTTTTTCATCTTTTCAAATCTCTTAAGGTTTTATATAATTTCATATAAACATTAAACCAATTAATATAAACATAAAAACAAATGCTATTTAATAAACATGCCCCTTTTCTTATCCACACTAAAAATTACTTAAATGTTAATCAAGATGCATTTGAGCATAACAAGATACGATGACCATGAAACAAATCCAACGAATCCACATTGTACACTTGTTACACGTAGATCTAGCAGTTCCAAGATTAATAACCTGGTCTTCCTTCAATTTCCTGCATTTGGTTGTTCCAGAAAATCTCCATTTGTTGCGGCTGTTGGTGGTGAAGTTGCAGCTGGTGTTGACGAAGTTGCTACTGATAGCGCAACTGATCATGGTGAGAAGATAAAGCATGAACACGAGCATATGCAAAAGTGTGGATATGCTTATCCATGTTTTGCCTTAAACAAAACACTAAGTTGGTCACACTTGTTTTCAATTAGTATTGGTATCTTGGTTTTCTAAAGTGTTTGGTATATCTCAACACAACCCAAGATGCGACATATTCACAATGTAAAATTTGACGTTCATCAAGGTCTATGCCGCATTGTGATGTTTATAAAGGGTTACGTTGCATTGTGGCGTTCATCAAGGGTTATGTCGCATTGCAACAATGCCCAATATGTGACACAACCCAAGATGTGACATATTCACAATGTGAAATTTTATGTTCATTAAGGTTTGTGTCACATTGTGATGTTTATCAAGGCTTATGTTGCATTGTGGCGTTCATCAAGGGTTATGTCGCATTGCGACAATGCCCAAGATGTGAAATTTGACGTTCATCAAGGTTTATGTCCCATTGTGATGTTTATCAAGGGTTATGTTGCATTGTGGTATTCATCAAGGGTTAGATGCAACATATTCACAATGTGAAATTTGACGTTCATAAGGTCTATGTCGCATTGTGATGTTTATCAAGGCTTATGTTACATTATGGCATTCATCAATGGTTATGTTGCATTGCGACAATGCCCAAGATGTGAAATTTGGTGTTCATCAAGGTTTATGTAGCATTGTGATGTTTATCAAGGCTTATGTTGCATTTTGGCATTCATTAAGGGTTATGTTGCATTGCGACAATGCCCAAGATGTGAAATTTGATGTTCATCAAGGCTTATGTCACATTGTGATGTTTATCAAGGATTATGTTGCATTGTGGCATTCATCAAGGGTTATATGTGACATATTCACAATGTGAAATTTGACATTCATCAAGGTCTATGTCGCATTGTGATGTTTATCAAGGGTTACGTTGCATTCTAGCGTTCATTAAGGGTTATGTTGCATTGTGATGTTTATCAAGGGTTACGTTGCATTCTAGCGTTCATTAAGGGTTATGTTGCATTGTGACAATGCCCAATATGTGACACATATGCCGACACAACCCAAGATGCAACATATTCACAATGTGAAATTTGACATTCATTAAGTTTTGTATCGCATTGTGATTTTTATCAAGGCTTATGTTGCATTGTGGCATTCATCAAGGGTTATGTCGCATTGCGACAATGCCCAAGATTGTTTCATTTAAAATCATCTTTATATTAAGCTGAGTCATTTGAACAATCCATAAAACTATGAGTATCTATGTAGAAGTAGCAGGATCCATGCAGGCTTTCACAACCAACAATCCATGAGACACATAATGTTGTTTGTGTAAAAAATAGTAAAGGAAAGAAATAGAACCACCACTAGCATTAGTAATGTTGATTGCAAGTGAGAAAGTAGATCTAACAGTTCCAAGATTAATAACCTGGTCTTCCTTCAATTTCCTGCATTTGGTTGTTCCAAAATATCTCCATTTGTTGCGGCTGTTGGTGGTGAAGTTGCAGCTGGTGTTAACGAAGTTATTGCTGATAGCGCAACTGATCAAGGTGATAAGATAAAGCATGAACAAAAGCAAATGCAGAAGTGTGGATCTGCTTATCCATGTTTTGCCTTAAAAAAATGCTAAGTTGGTCACACTTGTTTTCAATTAGTATTGGTATTTTGGTTTGCTAAAGTGTTTGGTATATGCCGACACAACTCAAGATGCGACATATTCACATTGTAAAATTTGACATTCTTCAAGGTCTATGTCGCATTGTGATGTTTATCAAGGGTTACGTTGCATTGTGGCGTTCATCAAGGGTTATGTTGCATTGCGACAATGCCCAATATGTGACACATATGCCGACACAACCCAAGATGCAACATATTCACAATGTGAAATTTGACATTCATTAAGGTTTGCGTCGCATTGTAATGTTTATCAAGGCTTATGTTGCATTGTGGCATTCATCAAGGGTTATGTCGCATTGCGACAATGCCCAAGATGTGAAATTTGACGTTCATCAAGGCTTATGTCGCATTATGATGTTTATCAAGGGTTATGTTGCATTGTGGCATTCATCAAGGGTTAGATGCGACATATTCACAATGTTGAATTTGACATTCATCAAGGCCTATGTCGCATTGTGATGTTTATCAAGGCTTATGTTGCATTGTGGCGTTCATCAAGGGTTATGTCACAATGCGGCAATGTCGAAGATATGGAATTTGATGTTCATCAAGGTTTATGTCGCATTGTGATGTTTATCAAGGCTTATGTTGCATTGTGGCGTTCATCAAGGGTTATGTCGCATTGCGACAATGCTGAAGATATGAAATTTGAAGTTCATCAATGTTTATGTCGCATTGTGATGTTTATCAAGGGTTACGTTGCATTGTGGCATTCATCAAGGGATGCAACATATTAACAATGTGAAATTTGACGTTCATCAAGGTCTATGTCGCATTGTGATGTTTATCAAGGCTTATTTTGCATTGTGGCATTCATCAATGGTTATGTCGCATTGCGACAATGCCAAAGATGTGAAATTTGACGTTCATCAAGGTTTATGTCGCATTGTGATGTTTATCAAGGGTTAGATGCAACATATTCACAATGTGAAATTTGACGTTCATCAAGGTCTATGTCGCATTGTGATGTTTATCAAGGGTTGAGTTGCATTGTGGCATTCACCAAGGGTTATGTCTCATTGCGACAATGCCCACTATGTGACACATATGCCAACACAACCCAAGATGCGACATATTCACAATGTGAAATTTGATGTTCATTAATGTTTGTGTCGCATTGTGATGTTTATCAAGGCTTATGTTGCATTATGGCATTGTGTCGCATTGTGATGTTTATCAAGGCTTATGTTGCATTATGGCATTGTGTCGCATTGTGATGTTTATCAAGGCTTATGTTGCATTATGACATTGTGATGTTTACCAAGGCTTATGTTCATCGAGGGTTATGTTGCATTGCGACAATGCCCAAGATGTGAAATTTAGCATTCATCAAGGTTTATGTCACATTGTGATGTTTATCAAGGGTTATGTTGCATTGTGACATTCATCAAGGTTTAGATGTGATATCTTCACAATGTGAAATTTGACGTTCATCAAGGTTTATGTCGCATTGTGATGTTTATCAAGGGTTATGCTGCATCGTGCCGTTCATCAAGAGTTATGTCACATTGCAACAATTCCCAATATGTGACACATATGTCAACACAACCCAATATGCGACATATTCACAATGTGAAATTTGCGTTCATTAAGGTTTGTGTCACATTGTGATGTTTATCAAGGCTTATGTTGCATTATGGCATTCATCGAGGGTTATGTCGCATTGTGACAATGCCCAAGATGTGGAATTTGACGTCCATTAATGTTAAATAATGAACATCAAATTTCAAGTAAATAACTTGTACAAAAAAATCCTAAAAGGTCTGTAACAAAAAAGCTGGAAAGAGCAAGGACAACTAGTCTTCCAGGCTGACATGAGGAGGTTATTTAGGAGGTATTTCCTCTAGAATTGGGAAACCACCCTGGAAATCTTCATCGGGATCTGGTAGCATCCATGGGATCATGTTCTATTGGGTTGCATAATTTCTTATTGGGAGGAGAACCAATGGTGGATGGAACCGAGAACGGAGTTGGAGGAGTCGTAGGCGGAGCTAGAGGAGCCGCAGGCAGAGCTAGAGGAACCGCAGGCGGAGCTAAAGGAGCCGGGAAAGGAGTTGATGGAGGCAGGAATGGAGCTGGAGGAGTTGTGGACCCTTCTGAGGGCGCGTCGTGGCCAACTGTCTGAGCACCCAAGGCACTGCCACTGCCCACCTCTACTTTTTTCGGGCCGCGACCTCCGAAGGTGAGGTGGTTCCCGGAGAAGGTGGCGTCTAAGTTTTCCAGGAATTCATCCATCTCAATGAGTTTGGCTCTAGTAGCCAGCACCAAATTTCTCATTGATCCCCAGTTGTTTAACATGAGCTTACCCATCATGTTCTTCATTAGCCAGTAGTGGTTGATGTTGTCGCCATATTTCCATGAGGACAAGTGGTCTGAGACCAGTTGCGCTTCCCAGTCCTCTATCAAAGTGTGGACCGTAAAGGAGACACCCAGGTCATACCCATCCTTGATGACAAGAACAAGGGGGTGTTGGGTTTTTCCCTGCTTCCACTTCCCCGGTGAGGAGAACCACGTGGCTTGGTCACGATTGAGAGAACAAAGTGAAGCTCCACCCAATTTCACAGATCAGAGTGATCATTCGCAAAGCGAAACCAGTAGAGACGGAGACAGAGCCGAGGAGAAATGGTGAAAGTGATTTCATCGTTGTTCTCTATCTCGCTTAAGGGGCGGTAATCCCAGCTCGCACGCGCCATATCAATGAGCAGAGAGCCGAAGTAAATGCACACTGTACCAGTAGCGCATCCAGCCAGTGGGTGAGGGGACGTCCAGATGAAACTTCTTGAATGTGCCATTAATGATGAGAGGAGGAAGGCATCCAGGAGGGTTAATGCATGGTGCCATGTCGTGGGCTCCTATGCCGAGGAAGTTCCAACACGTGCCGCCCAGCTGTCGTGGTGGCGCCCGCATCCAAGGATAATATATTATATTGTTATAATATTCTTCATCATTATTTTAATACTCTTATTTATCATCAACCTATATTAATTGTTTTAATTAAATTATAATATAATACTATAATTTAATGAAATGATTTTTTAATTAATTATTATATTATAATTTATTAATATCATATTTAATTAAATTATAATATAGTTAATATCTCTATAATTTAATGAAATTATTTTTTAATTAATTATTATATTATAATTGATTTAAATATCATATTTAATTAAATTATAATATATTTAATATCTCTATCTATCAATTATGTATACTATAATATAATTATATTATAGTCAAATAATAATATTTTGAATTAAGCAATATTATTTTATTATTACTTCTTTTTTTTAAGCAAAAAAAGGTATCTTTCATTCTATTAGCATAAACAGAAAATACATACTGACTTCTTTACAATATTCAGGTGCTCCATGAGCTACCACAGATAAAGATAGGTGCTGAGTGAGCCACCCCTAAGCTCCCAGAAAATAGGCACCATACTAGCCACCCTTAAGCAGACAACCCACCCATAACCTAACTTAATATCTTCAAAGAATTTACAAAAATTGGAGCCATAGTTTCTAAAATGCCACTCGATAGAGCATAAAATCTTGAGACCATCCTCAACATTAACACCAATCAGAAGACTACAGTTCATGAAATTACATATTCCGTTCCCCTTGAAACCACGGAGACACCAGACAACACTAAACCTGTCTAGAGCCGTGGCCCCAGACAACTATCATGGCACAGCCAAAAAGGAACCTGAACCCAGCAAAAAGGATGAGATGCACCAAAGAAAAAAGAAATACCACCGAAAAATACCACGCTGCAGGAGTCGAAACAGACGAAGCGTTAGGCTAAAGGACCCACCTCGTCATCACTATGTACCATAACAGGAGTTGTTTCCATCTCCCCTTTATCCGAAGGTACTAGATCCTGAGGGATAGCTTGCTGCTTCGGCACATCCAACTAAGTAATACCCAATTTGTCTGCCAGCAGATCCAGCTTCATATGGATCCAGTGACAGTTCTCCGCCACGTCCTTGTTAACATCCTCCATCCTCTTGAGCCGAGGAGAACCAGATAATACATCCCCCTGAGTATCCAGACACTAGGCAATCAAAGTTTTGGTCACCCATAAGGTAACAATTGCCCGATTGTACAAAGCCATGCGCCCCAGAGTATTCCCTAGGTCATGAATCCAATTAGCCATGGCCTCCACTTCCTCCGGTAAATCAACCTCCCCCACCAGACTCCATAAGTCAGCTTCTACTTCCTCCACCTCCTTCCGCACTCCCGGCGGAAAGAACCAGCGAAAGAAAACTGTGGTAGCAGCCGAATTCCATTGATCTCGACTAGGACCAGTACGAGGTGTAGCACCTCCCCCCAAAATGCTCATCTCACGATGGTTTTTACGGCCTCATTTCATGGCATGACCTTTCGGAGGCATGGTGTTCTCTCTCTTGCAAATCCTCTGCACACTCACAACCACAATAAACTTACTGACCGTTTCACAATGGATGATCCGCCAAGAAGCTTTGTTCCTGTTGCCACTTCTGCGTTCCATATTTATGGTTGAGCTTCCTCTTATCACCATTGAGTTCGGCATCATAATCCTAACGCTATAATAATTGAAACAGACCTCATCATTCATACTCAGTGTCCTTTGCAGATCACGAAACTCCATCGTAATCCTACATAAGCTTCGCCACCTTGTCTTTCACATGCTTCGAATCCTCTGAATTGAATTCACCATATGATATAATATCTCCACAAACCTTAACGATCGTCATTTGGTACATCTTCCCATCGTTCCATCCGTCCCTTTGATGCAAGACGTGTACCCTCCATACATCAATCACCGTTAGTAGGACAGGCTCTATCGTCACCTTTCGCCAGCCACTGCTTATGATCACACTCGGTGATTTTAAAGCACTTAAGATGACATGAATCGGAGGGTAAATCTGATGCCTTCCCATACCATCTTTCATTCACTTGCACAACACCCTGATTTGCCAACTCATCAGCCAGACAATTGGCACTACGTATTACATGTCGAAACACAATGGAATTAAATCCTCTTATCATGGTTTCCAGACATGTTATCCGCCACGCCAGATGCCATGAGGTGGCCACCTTCACAGCATGAGTTCCATTTAAGAGTTTATTAGAAATCTATATGAAAATTTCAGAGTCACCTTCCACAATGCAACTATTAAAGCCGCTTCTGGTGATTAGACTAAGCCCTCGAAGTAGAGCTTCACACTCTGCAGCATTATTAGTTTCATTTCCTATATTCCCATAATAAAAAAACTAGATATGTCCATGGTTATTTCTCACCACCCCACCATACCCTGCCATGCCCGGATTCCCTTTGGAAGCTCCTTCAAAGTTTAGTTTGAGCCATCCCTGCTGCGGCGGAGACCACTGCATCGGGCTTTCCTGTAGTTTGTTTCCAGTATAATGAAGACCAATAAACTAGGGAAGACCTCTGATGCCCCAAGTATGTAGTAATCTCACTTCATTGTCAGGACCACTCAGATCTTCCGCATTCCATCTTGTGAGTTTCAAGGTTTCGGTTATCCCTTGCTTAAGATGATCCCAGACGTCCTTTCAGGTGTTATTTTTTTATTTTTCCTGAAACAATCGAGTATTTCGTTCTTTCCAAACCTCCCAGAGGAGGAAACCAGGATACAATTTCCAAATACTATTCAATATATTCGCTTGAAAGGGTTTCCCATTCCATTGCCTGATGGTTTGCTCAGGGATTTTCCTAACCCGAGCAGTCCTCCTGAAAAACCTGGCCCCTTCATCCCACAGCGTTGAGGCAAAGCTGCATTCATCAAGAAGATGAGCCATTGTCTCACTATTCTGACCACAACGAACACAAATAGATGGACCCTCAAAGCCTCATTTATCAATTTTGTCCCATGTCAAAATTCGGCCTCATAATACTAACTAGAGAAAAAGAGTAATTTTGGGCCACAACTTAGCCTCCCATAAATGCTTCCATACCTAATCCTCCTCTGAATTGTCCGAACTGGTCTGCAAATGGTAAGCCTCTTTAATGGTAAACCTCCCTATCAATTGATGACCCCACCGAAGGATATCCCTGCCTCCCTGAATTTTAACTTGCCTTTGGATCACAATATCATAGACCTGCTTTCCTGTTTCTTCCCCATAGGAGGTTATCCACCATTCAAGTGGTTTCCATATGTGAAAGCCTCTGTCCTCAAATATTTCTTGCCAATAATTGTTCACTGATTGCCAATGATGTTTCCCATCCCTAATTCCTTCAGGGGCCACCAACGAAGCAATTGAAGGTTCCTGTTGCCATGCATCCAACCAAAGATTCGTCGTCATTCCCTCACGAATTTCCCAAAAACTGTGCTTCTTTATAATTCCGTTGCCGGCCCTGGCCATATTCCAAATATGGGATCCTTTATCCGGTACTTCCTCCCTAATCCACTCTTGTTTCTCTATGGTTGGCATATATTTCTTTCCCCAAAATCTTTCCCATTGCTCATTCGTATGAGTTAGCCATCTCCACCAAATTTTTTCACCGCATACCCGACTAAGCTCCTCAGGATCCCGCAACCCCATACCCCCCTCCTTCTTAGTTTTGCATAGGGTTTTCCATCCCACCAATGGCCATTTCCTATGATCCCCAGTTCCTCCCCACAGGAAGGTGCGTTGCAAATTCCTGATCTCCCTTAGCACTGTCTTAGGAGCCGACAACACAGAAAATAAACACAGAGGCATAGCTTGCAAAACAGATTTGACCAAAACCACTCTACCCAGAAAATTCAAGGACCTAAGGGTCCAATTCGAGATTCTTTCCTTAATTTTATTCAAAAGCTCTTCCCAGGAATATTTTTTAAGGATCCCTTCTATTAAGGGCACCCCGAGATATTTGGTTGGAAGGGAGCTCTTCTTAAATCCCAGTATACGGAGGATGTTTCTCTGACAGATAGGCGGAGTATTAAAGAAAAACACAAGGGACTTATCCATGTTAATCGTTAACCTCGAGGCTTGCAGAAAAATGTTCAGAGCCTGTTTAATCTTATGGGCTTCCTGCACAGAGGAATGACCCATCATTAATGTATCATCCACAAACTGTTGATGAGTAATCGCCTTCTCATAAGGAGGGAATTTTAAGCCTTTGATGCTCCCCTGGGTAACATAATGTGAAATAAGTCTCCCCAATCCTTCAGTCATGAGCACAAAAAGGAAAGGCGAAAGAGGATCCCCTTGCCTAATATCCCTAGTAGGTTTAACCACACTGGAAGGATGACTATTAACTAAAATAGAGAAAAAAAGTCAATGATGTAAGATTAGCTGTCCATCTGATCCAAATATCACTGAAACCAAAGGCTTTCATGATCTCTTTCACGTAATTCCAGTTTAGCTTGTCATACGCTTTTGACAAATCTAATTTCAGCAGCATACCTTCCTTTTTAGTGACTTTAAGTGAGTGAATCACTTCATGTGCCAAAATAATACCATCCATGATCTGACGACCTTCCACAAAACCTGATTGTTCTATGGAGATGAAGGAAGGGAGAAGGGGTTTCAACCGATTAGCCAGGACCTTAGTAATGATCTTATAAATAATATTGCACAAGGAAATAGGGCGGAAAGAGTTAGCATTCTCAACCATAGGGGATTTAGGAATGAGGGTGAGAAAGGTAGAGTTTAAAGCAGGAAGAACCCCTCTCATCCGATGGGATTCTTCCACTACTTTCCAGACCTCCAGTTTAATCAAGTCCCAGAATGCGTGAAAGAAATTAGCAGTGAATCCATCAGGGCCAGGGGATTTCCCTTCTTCCATCTGAAAGATGGTTGTCTCCACTTCCACAAAGGAGATAGGGATGATAAGTAGAGCATTATGTTCATCGTAAATAATACGAGGAATGACCGATTTAATAACCCTACAGACTTCAGTGCGATCCTCCTCAAGTTCTGTGGTAACCTTAGTAAAATGATCTATCAATTCTTTTTCGATCTCCTCATGAGATTCCACCACCACCCCTTCATTGGTCTTGAGATTGACAATCTGGTTATAGTGCCTCTATTGAATAGTGGCCCTGTGGAAAAACCAGGTATTTTGATCCCCATCTTTCAGCCACTGGTTACGAGATTTATGTTTCCAGAGCAGCTCTTCCTGATGTTGTATTTGTTTAATATCCCCCGAAATTATGGTTTCCTCCTCCACAAGCTCCCGGGTTACACCAGTCTGCATAATCCTTTCCTGTATCTGTTCCATTCTTTCTTCCAATTTAGCTTTTTCGTACTGAATATTTCCAAAGACCTCTTTATTCCATCTTTTAATTTTTTGTTTGAGCATTTTCAACTTTTGTTGAAAGCAGAACATTTTGGTTCCTTCAGGAGGGCTTAAGGTAGTCCACCATTCCTCCACCTGAGAGGAAAAATCAACATGAGTTAGCCAAAACTTTTCAAAACGGAAGGGTTTGGACATATTCAGGCCAATCTTACTCCAAAGAAGTGACACTAGCCAATGATCAGAACCCGCAGATGCAATTGGCCGAGAGGTCAAAATACCTCCTAGGAGCATGATTCTTTCCGATAGGAGAAAATGATCCAATCATGTAGCCACCAGATTCTCTCCTCCCCTACATTTGTTCCAGGTACATATCATGCTTCCAAGATCTACATCTATGAGACTGTTATCCTCAATGAATTCATCAAACAAAGTATTCTCAGGAGTGAGATGACGTCTCCCCCCCCTTTTTTCAGCTAACGACTTGATCATATTAAAGTCTCCTCCCACAATCCAGTGAAAGCCATCAAACAGATGTCTAAGGTAAGCCATACCACTCAGAAACTTATGTTTTTCAGGGTAACTACAGGGACCATACACATTGGTGATAACTCCTTTAACCTTAGATCCAATGACATGGAATTCGGCGGTTAAACTAAACTTAGTTGATAGAAAATTAGTCAAAGTTATATTCCTTGGATCCCATAACACGGCCAATCCTCTAGAGTATCCTGTCGCATCTAGAGCCATACATCTACAATTTTTCCAAAGATTGCCCGCTTTTATTGCTACTTGATTACCAGAACATTTGGTTTCCTGCAGAAAGACCACAGAGGGTTTTTCCTTCATAATCTTGTTTTTAAGGATCTTGATTTTTCGGGGACCATTTATCCCACGAATATTCCAGGTAAGAATTTTCATTGAGTACTATATCTGGTGGTGAGCAGCGCCTCTTGAATGGTAGGATATTATCTTGAGTCTGCTAATCTGGCTCCAATTTCACCGATCCTATCCCTGTTTGACCACCTTCCCCTCTTGGAGTTTCCTTCCTTCATCTTTCTCTTGTTTTCCTTAAGTTTCAGCGGACCAATTCCCAGACTCGGAGTCGGTTTGACTTTCAGAATGGCTGCTTTCAAAAGTTGGAGTTGATTGTCAGGGATAGAATGAACCTTGATGTTTTTACAAGCTTCTTCTATACTGTCCAAATCCATATCCCCAAGAAGCATATCATCCAGATCTTCATCCATCAACTCCGTCTCCTTCAGTTGATTAGCCCCCAAATCACTAGGTGTATCCTACCCTTTTTCTACTTCAGGTTGCTCTTCCTCCACCGTCAAGTGAACTTTCTCCTGTTCTGGAAGAGAGTTTTCAACAGGACTGGAATTCCAGACCTCAAAACTGTTAGTCTGCACAATATTTTTTCCCGGATCTAGGCCTGTATGGCGTCTCCCTGATTTTTTACGAGTGGCAACTTTGATGAATCCGTCCTTATCTTTCTATTCCAATGTATTACTTCCAGGGATTTCATCAGGAAGATTAAGATGACAATCCCTTGCCAAGTGACCATGTATGTGACAACGACGACATTGAAAGGGAATATGTTGGTAATCCAGGGTTTGGAACCATTCCGAATCATCCCAGTTTAGAGTGATCCCTTCTGGGAGAGCTTTTGCTATATTCATATAAACACAAATTCGGGCATAAGACACATACCTTCCTTGTTTGGTCTGATCTGATATCTTAACAAACTGACCTAGGGTTTCACCAATGGCTTGTAAAACTTCCAGATACCAATATTCAGTAGGAAGAGAATAAAGATGGATCCAGACTAGAGCAATAGAAAGATCTTCCTTATCAGGGTTAAAGTGGTCTTTCCATATTCTAAGAAAGAGACCTGCAGAAAAATAGAAATATGGCCCTCCCTCAAAAATCCTATCCTTATCTTCCACACTTAGGAATACAACTGTAAAAAAACCTTTCGATCCCAATAAAAGATCAAAATGGACTTTAGGCTTCCAGGTTTCTTTTATCCACCATGTCAACGCTTTTTCCGTCGGCCATATTCCCATAAATTTTCCAATTAGTGCATGGTCTATCATATATTGAATCCGCTCCTTTACTTTGATCGAGTTAATAGTAATAGCCGAGCTACTTGTAGATTTCGGGATACAGACACCACCTGTGTATCCTCTGCTAATGCCCTTCTTCCCACTACCCAAGCTCCATACTATACCTTTCCTTTCCGATCCCTGAATCTCCGTTCGTGGCTCCAAACCCTCTCCTCCTATCCCGTTCGGCTCATCCACATCTCTTGCTTCGCTCTGCTGATTTCTTATGTCCACGTTTGCATCAACCTCATTTCTCGTGCTCTGAAGGAGAGGAGGGAGATTACCCCTCCCTTGTGATTGAACCATCCCTCTAGCGGCCAGACCCCTTGCGCTTCCCCTCCGTACAATGTTACAGAGGAAAATGCAGAAAGTTGCCCAGAATCAGCCGTTAAAGAGGGGCATTTCTTGGAGCTCCTCCTCAACTCTCAATCGTGTCACTTGTTTATTTTATTATTACTTTGATTATAATATTGTAGTTAAATACTTTCTTCTTATCTTTTTTTTTCAGCGGAAAAATCACCTTCTTACTATTCCGAAGGAATCAAGGAAAGCTAACAATGCACGGGAAATCTCAACAAACTTCCTCACATATCATGGATGGTAGGTCGAGAAAACTGTCAGCCGGTAATCCAAGCCAAAAGATGTCTCAATAAAATTGAACCCGAGTGGATGGAATGAAATCCATCTAACCCCACCAACGAACCACCGTATCCTTGACTAAATACTATCTTCTTATCATATAATAATATAATATAATGTAATTAAAAGTATTATCATTATATTTAAAAATGATATTATTATTTAATTAATTATTGAATTACAATTAATTAAGTAATTATTATATTTTTTATGTTTTATCATTTATTAATTTTATTACTAAAATATAATTAAATAACAGTTTTTATAATATATTATTATATTATAAATAATTAAATTATTTTATTTTATTAAAATAAAATAATTTAATTAATAATATTGTTTAATTAAACAATATTATTAATCAAACAATTAAAATATAGATTTAATCAAAATTATTAAATAATATTAATCTATTAATATTTTTAATTAAATAATCATTAATTAACTAATATTATTATTAACTAAATAACTATAATATGAATTAAATTATTTTATAATTATTATGTTTAATTAATTATTATAAAATAATAATATTGTTTAATTAAACAATGTTATTAATCAAACAATTAAATTATGTATTTCATTAAAATTATTAAACAATATTATTCTATTAAAATTTCGGAGAGATGTGTTTGCGCTCACCCGTTACTAGCAACAACAACATTAATAATATTAATGTGTCTGAATACGCCGATAGGTGTAAATAAGGCACATACTTTCATATTAATGTTTTTTCCTATAGTATGTGTCCCATTTACTCCTACCCGGCGTATTCGGACACATTAATATTATTAATGTTGTTGTTGCTAGTATAATACAAACTAAACCTCACCAATTCAAATTTAACTGAGCAAAAATCAATGTTGAATTGAGGAGCGAACTTAGCATCTAATAGAATAGATAAGAGCGAACATGGAACATGTATGTCTTCCTTTTCATTTAAATTGTGTCTAACATAGGGAATGGACATGTATATCTTATGTTTCAATTAAATTGTGATTAAGATAGGGAATGAATAGGTATGTCTTCCATTTGAATTACAATAACATTAATTCAGTGCATCCAATACCAAGACAATTAATCGAACAAGTATGTCTTCCATTTTAATACAATCATGTAATTGTAATTTACATTTAATCATGGTTAACATAAGGAGCAAAGTATTATACCTTTGAAGACATCTATTTAAATTATTATAATTTTTGGAAAAAAATATAGTAATTCAAAGGTATGTTTTAAGGTATCTCCATGCTTAATTGTAATCACATTCTTTAGTTAAATGGATTGACTGTCACTACCTCTTATCCATGTATGAGCTACTTGTTATCCATGAATGAGCTATGAGTTATCCATGCATCAACTACTAGTTATTTTATATATATATATATATATTTTTATAATTGTTTGGTTTGAATTTTGACCATAAAATCAATCTGGATAGTACACTTGTCTCATCCTCCTTCAATCTAGGAAAAGCATAGATGACAGACCACACTAACTAAGATATAAACACCTATCGGTGTAAATATATAAAAAATCAAAATAAATTTACATTTATTATTAATTAGCAAGTAATTGCAATTCAAGGTAGGGATAAGTGAGTACTCTAGCAAGGGTGGTGCACTTCTTGAGAAAAAATTACAAGTAAATCATGTATATCTATGGTCACTAGGAAATAGGAATGTCGTTAACAACAACCCACATGGCTATCATGAATTTGTGGAAGCTTCCGATGAAGTCCCTACAAGTTCCCAATTCCCTAGAACTTCGGAAATGAGTTTCCTAAAAGCCCAGAGCTGTTCCTGTGCTACATAGGTGTTATGTTTCAATTAAATCGTGGCTTACTTAAGAAGCAAACATGTATATCTTCTGTTTGAATTGCAACATCACGTAAATGTAATTAACATCAAATGGAGGCCTATTAACTATTAAACCCTTCCTGCCTATTAACTATTAAACCCTTCCACTTTAGCAATGATCGAACAACAAACATGTATGAACAAACAATGAACAGGTATGTCTTCTATTTGAATTACAATATCAATGAACAGGTATGTCTTATATTTGAATTACAATATCAATGAATAGGTATGTCTTCTATTTGAATTACAATATCATGTAATTGTAATTCAAATCCAATGTAAGGCCATTTAACCCTTCTCCAAACGTTTTTCTAAAGTCAATCCTCTTATAGGGCAATCTTATTCGGGTTCTAACTCAAGCGATGGATCTGGCCTGGCAATGGAACAATATAATATTAGTAATGGTCTCATTAACCGAGTTTATCATATCATACTACTCAGTGACAACACTCTTCTTCTCAATTCACACTATAATTAAAAATATATATAATAAATTCTAGAATAAAAAACATAAGTTATGATTTTAATTAATTGGCAAATTGAACCTTCCCTCTTGATTAACTTGATAGCAGTAATTTTTGCATTGATTTCAAAATTGATTAAAAATATTTTTCCAAATCACTTATAAACATACATCTGGTTCAGGTATCCCCTCTCACACTTTTCATTATCATTTCTTATACATGCATTTTCCTTCTTTCATTGCATTACTCCCAATCAATCTTCCCTCTTTTTGTTCCTTTATTTCCACCCGGGGATGGCATCCTCGTTTTATTTTTTTTGGGAGGGGTAGGGAACATTTAATGCACTACAAATATAGTGCACTAAGTTCATATAACCTTCGTGTAAGATCCCACTAAGTGCACTTATTTCCACGTGTCAACATCCCATCAACTCATAAGCCTACCCCTAATTAATTCAATTGCAATTAACGAATTTTTGTTTGGAGATGTGAAACTACTAAGGATGAGATAATGTGACTTTTTTTTCAAGTCTAAAAAAACCAACAACTTACTATTCAAGGAAGGAATCAAAGTTCTTAATGTCTTTACATCTAAAGAGAAGCTTTAACTTCATCAAAACCTCACAATAAACTAAGTTGTTACCATATTCAGAATAGCTTTAATAACATACTACAGTCAACAAAAACAAAAGGCCAGAAATAACTTACTAAACCTAATAAAGAAGGAAAGATACAGAACTACATAAGTTGAAGTCTTTATACTCTTCAAAATTGAGCCTGCCTTCATTAATACCCACAACTGGTTTGGATAAGCTGTCCGCAAGAGAGTTGAACTTCCTATAAATATGTTTGATAGAAAAATTGTTGAAGCTTTGCACTAGTTTCCTAGTGCTTGAACATCAATGTTCCAGCGTCAAAACCTGTAAAGAGGAAGCATTTGTAACCCAGTCTACAATGACTTTTGAGTCACCATAAACCTGTAAAAACAGAACATTTTTCATTGCTGCAAAACTCAACAGTCCCCATAATTCGGCCTTAGAATTTGTACCAAAACTACACCCCAATCTCAACAAGAAACAATGATCTTCAGACAATTTAAGGACCATGTCACCCCACATCATTCCTTATTGGTTGCTCCATCGATAAGGAATGTTGTGGGGAGGCATGGTCCCTAAAGTTATCTGAAGATAATTATTTATGATTATGCCAATGAGACTATGATGACAACAGTTAGTGCCAGCCCATGTTGAATTATAATTTATGATTATAATCATAGTTACTAAATTTGGTCGAATTGGCCAAATAAATTCAAAAATTGGGATTCATTTGATTCAGAAAAAAAAATTCGTTGAAGTTGGTCATTCTCTTAGCTCTTGGTAAGTCTAAATGAATACACAAGCTGCCTATAGTTTTAAACTTAGCTAACTTCCCTTCTGAATAAAGATCTGAACTATTATATGCACTTGAAATATCAGTGTTAATAAGTGTAATTGGATTTTAACATTGTAAAAGTAAGAGCATAGTGTGTGATTGGAATATATATATATGAGTTTGTCAAATTATATTTCATTTCTCATTCGAATTGGAACTTGATAATTAGAATTAGAATTTCTGTATCCTATCGAATTAGAACTGGGTAACGATGGTTAGAATCATTCATGGGTGCCTTTCCTCAATGTCATGACTAATAATGCCTGCCCTTCATTGTAACCATTCGTGTATCATCCATAAGCACTTAATTCTGGCAGAGAGTGAGTACTTTTGGTGATTAAAAATGGGTGGCAATTTGAACAAACATGAACCAACCTAAGTTGAACCCGATTCTTCTTCACCCCAGTGTTGTTGCCGATACTATTTAGCATGTTGGCTAGTGCAATTTTTCAAGAAAATCCAAGATTTGTGTGACCTCACCACAGAAGAATTTTCTCGGAATTTATAATGTAAAAGTTACAATGGTAAAGGGATGGGAGGTTATTGTCTTGAAAGTAGGTTATGAAAATGAAGCTTTAAGAAAAGGACAATTTCCATCGACATAGATCCATCTTAAACAAGAGATTCTCATTCTCATTTCCATTCCAATCCCACTGGCCATTCCCATGTGGATTCTGATTTCCATTTCATTTGTGGTTCTAAGGTCTTCTAGGAGTCCCTCCAAAGCCCTCATGTTCTAGGGCCAGTAAATATCAAAGTTATTGGAGGTGTATGGTATTCCCATCCAAGGTAAATAGAGTGAACCAAGGGAGTGTTTAATGGCATACCTGGCTACATTCGTATTCCTGGGTTTAAAGGGATCTGATTTCTTGAGTTGTGAATTTTTTAGTTATTGTTTTTTTGGTAATTAATGGCTAACATGAAATTGTGAATATTTTAGTTACTTTTTTTTTTGGTAATTAATGGCCAACATGAATTTTTTTAATTATTTTTTTATTTTTGGTAACTTATGAGCATACATGAATTTTTTAATTACTTTTTTTTTTTAATTTTATTTTTTTCACAACATCTCTTCCATAGAGGACTATAGAGCAGATGACTACTCTCCTTGCAATGAGAGAAAAAAGAGCCTTTTGGGCAGCAAACAAAGAAAATGAAGACATGGGACAAGGAATTTGGCACCTCTTGCTTCTACAACCTTGGGGATAAGCGGCACATGATGTTATTCGATACACTACCAACAAGGGTCACTCTACCCTTGTTCTGAAATGCCATTTTTGTTTCCCTATGCATAATATACAAAATAGAAAAATTATTGTCCCCTTTTATTTGCTAAAATCCATTCAAGCAAGTTGACGATTCATGTTACTCATCATGGATTAATTCAATTGTTTATTCAAAGATACACTTCTTGGAGCCCAACTAGACATAAATTAGGATGGATTTACAGGTAGTACCTCTTTGGAGGTGCAAAAAACAAGGCAAATGCCATAGCAAGTGGCCATAATTTGGAGCCTCCTCTAAGCAATTTGCAACAACAAGAACCCATGGATAAAAAGATGGGGATTGAGGAAGAGCAAAGTCATGGAGGATCCCAAAAGTGACGAAGGCTCAAATGGAAACTTTAGGAATCAATGAAAATTGATGATAGTAGCTATCTATCCCCGAGCTTCGATAGAAAACTATCTTGTAATATTGAACAAAATGAAACTCCTTTGCAAGCACCCACTAGCCTAGAAGCATGGGGCAACACAAAAGTGGAAGAAGAAGCTAATCCTGGAGCATATGGAGATATGACAATTCAACTGCATGTGAAAGTTTTCAAAGTGGATGTTGAATGCCAAGTGAGCATTGACTTGTCAACACTGCTTTCTAATTATATGCTTGCAGAAATACACTAGTTGTGTACTAAATTGAATAGTATAACTATTGAACGTGACAACTGGAAATATGTTGCCTCAACTTATGAAAAATAGTCCATTTCTCTACAATCCCATAAACATAGGATGAATTTGGTGAAAGGGAAAGTGTTTGTGTCCTCTAGCAATCAACAAGATATTATTTGAACTGCGAGAGAAAATAATAGGAAATTGAAGACGAAATTAGAGGAAGAAAAGAAGCACTAACAGAGAGTAGGTACTGCAAGAATTAAACCAAGGGTATCTAAATATTAGGACTTGGTTTTATCTTACATGTTGTATTGTAGACCATCTTCCCTTATATATACATTGTAGTTCAAGGAACAATGGCTCAAGTTTCAACTAGAAAGAATTGTCTCACCCTTTGAGTATAAAGCCATTGGGAAAATGTTTCGTGGCATTTATTTCTCAAATATTCATAAATGATGAAATTCGTTCTATTACCTCTCTTTGCACAATTACTTCTTATTGGATAATACTTAGTCGATCGCTAATCACTTTGTAGGAGATGTTTTCCTTAGAGATTTCCAATGGACTTATAGAATGAAATCAAAAGGGCTTACGAATTGGACTTGTATAAGGAAGATGATTTGAATGCACCTCAATTCAATCCCTCTTTTGTGGCTTCCACACATAAAGATCATTATTAGAGGGGTTCATATCCCTAAATTCAAGCATTTATGATTCTGAGAACAATTTGTGGCAATAAAAGGTTTTATAGATTTCTTCAATAAATGCTACTAGGTATTGCCATATGTGATGGGGAAAGCTTATTGATGAGATCAAGTAGCATGAACCACACTAAATACCTAATCTTAAAGCTATTCTCCATCAAAACAAAATATATGTTACTTTTGTCAAAGAGTTGGTTTATAGTGGCTAGGCCTTACATTTATTTTCATTATTGTGGTACCATATTCCAAATTGGGAGTAATGCTCCTATCGATAAAATAAGGAAAGAAAAGAGATGGCATAAAATCACACACCTGGGAGGGTTCCATCCTTGAAAGACCTGCACTTACATGGTTCTATATGATTTTCAATCATTCTGTAATTGAAGAAATGCACAAATCGAACTAGTTGATTACACAAGGGCCATGCAATACCTTGAGTTAGGGAGAATGATGAGCCTTTCAATTTCCCTATTTGGCTCATCACTTTTGCATCATTTTGTCTCCCTTTTTCTCTTTCCACTAATACCTTCTTGTTCAACCCATGCATATCATTATCAATTGGGATGATACAATTTTTTTCTTAGAATTTCAACCTTTTTTCTGTTTCCACCAATACCTTCTTTCTCAACCCATGCACATCATTATCAATTGGGATGATACAATTATTTTCTTAGAATTTCATGTTTAATGAATGCTATCATTAAGGATTGAGTGGAATTCATAAGTTCATATGGACAGAGTTTGTCAGTGATGTTGTTTCAAAATACAGAGTGAATCCATTTTGTAACCTTATAAATATTTTTTATGATCATATGGTTCCATGGTCGAATTCATCATTCAATGTCATGTTAACCAACTAATGAGTTCCTTCCATTTTCTATCAAACCCTTTCAATATGTTGATGAGTTAACTTGTTGTGCTGTAGGAGTCAAGGAGAAGATCATTTTTTAATAAGTGTGCTCTATTGATGGTTATAGTAAAAAAATCCATGTTTCTCTCTTCCATGACTCTACCTAAAATTTTGGCAATGAATACTTCCATGAATTGGAAGATCATTCAAGATCATTAGAAGCACAACGTATCTCATCAAACTAGTTGCTCTTTTTCAGAATGAGTTCATTCTTTCTCTCCATGTTGTCTTCCATGAATAATGGAAGACCATTCAAGATAGTTAGAAGCACAATGTATCTCATCAAACTAGTTTCTCTTTTTTCTGAATGAGTTCATTCTTTCTCTCCATGTTGTAAAAGAAGAGCATAGAAGGAGTTAAGGAGTATTTAGTTGTTATTTATCTATTATGGAAAATAGGAAACTACCCACGAATATAATAAACATATTGCATAAATATATAGAATTGAGAGCCATTTCAGTTCAATGATTAATACAAAGCAATTTTGATCTCTTTCATTTAATCACTAATTATCGTTACCATGGTTGAGTTAATTTATTAGTTATCATCCCAATGATTTGTAAAGTATGGGCTCACTCTTGCAGCATGCAACTAGATGTCTCTTTATTCTTAGCATTATATTATATTTCCTATTCAGTTGGTTATTTCATGTTGATTGCATTTATGAATAGGTAACAGTAGTGTAGTGAATGGTTCTTATTCATTATTTTAATTTTTATTGTTAAAAATATCAATTTATGTTGGGTTAGATATTTGTGGCGAAGACCCTTTGAGACAAAAAAAAAATTCTAGGCTGCTTTGGAAAGGCTCTATCAAGGAATCTTAAGTTTAGATTAATTGTTAAATCTAGTAATGTCATTTCCCTAAAAAGAACACAATGAAACAATGTAAGCATGCCTAGATTCTGCTATAGACTGTTTCAATGAATTTTGTTATTTATTGTTTAAAAATAGAATAGCACTATAATAGTCTAGAAATCGTCCCTAAATAAGTGTTGAATCTTTAATAATCCCAATAAATATAAGCGATGATATTGGACATGCAATGTAGGCATTTTGAAATCCTTGCAATCCCTGGTTGATAAATGGTGAGACGTTCTAGTTTATCTTGGACCATCATTTCCAAGCATATCTAGAACTAGTTAACATTAACCATAGTCCTAGACTCTCATGGACACAAGACTTCATAATGGCCCAAGTTGTATAGCAATGACCATAACTTTGTTGTTGCATTTCAGACATTAGTTGTAGTCAAAACAAGTCTCAAAATTTCACCTCCAAGAGGGACTTTTGTGCCATCTAAGAAATCTTTGTGTTCCTTCAAGAACGCATGAGAAAATTATTTGCGAGGCGCACTATAGTGGGGTGAAGGGGAATTTGACATTGAGAAGAGAGTGGCATGTTGCAAAACTATTTCTAATAGCCAAATCTCTAACAAGATGTTAGCATATATATATAATCATGCACTACATGTGCCATGGCCAAACCTAGAAGCAATTAGGGATGTACACTCCTCTTCCCATTCTAGATAAGCATTTGGATTCAATATCCATGGAATTTATGTCAAGTATGCACTCAACCAAGCATGGTCAAAAAAAAAAATTGTGGTTGTTGACAAGTTTTCAAACTATTGGCACCCTATAAGAAGAGTGTTACAACTAAAGGCATTGCTAAGCAACTCCTTGAGCATGTTTGGGTTCATTTTAAGTTGCTAAATACCATTTTTTTTTGTAGGAAAAACAAGTTCCTCGGTATGTTTTCATGTAGTGTTTGGTCACACCAAGCTAACCAAAAAAACTTCCTTCTATCCCCAAACTGATGGACAGATGGAAGTAGTAAATTGGATGAAGCGTATATTTGTGTGTCATTGTGGTGTCTATGTGATATTTTTCATGCTAAGATGGAAAGTTGTTACAAAGCCATGTGGTGGTGGGTACACAACAAGGTTGCATGGTTCCTCGATTAGCAATCCCAATACTTAGTTCATATTCAAAGAGTAAATAATAGGGTCCACATGGTAGGGTGGTTATCTATGTGTTTAGTCAAGAGGGGCCTATCATTACTAAAGGATGGCATGAAATCCCATTACAACCCACGAAGGGTGGTGATTCCAACACATGGTAGTGGCCACATGAAGTAGTAGAGCTCCTTGTGAAAGGGGTCATTACCTAATCCCAAGGAACCAACAAGGGAGCATCTCCCATCAAAAAGAGATATTAGGAGATAGTTCTAGTGACTCGTGAAAAAGGGGGCAGTCAACAAATTTGAAAGCTGACAGGCAAATACCAAGGTGTCACATAGTAGGGAAGTCCACAAAAAACAAGCATGTCAATCAAGACTTGAGAGCTTAAAAGAAGAATACACAATAGGTGGCTCGATCCATGGAACAAAGGCCAAAATGGTGTGCAGCCTATGAAAAATTCAAATATCTTTTACACAAATTCTGCGCATGTAAAACAAACCTCAAAAAATCCCAAAGCCCAATATCTTATCGGCATACCTCAAGTAAATGTTAAAAAAACAATATATAGCAATGAGATGACGAAAACCTTATTGAAATTTGTCTTTGAGTTGCCAAGTCACTCGAAGCACAAAGCAAAGAGCATACATAAATTAGTAAAAAAGCGCCACAAATCTCATTAAAAAATTAATTGCGGAGGAAATTTTAAAATAAACTTCATAAATTGAATATTTTACTCCTTTTTGAATTGTTAGAGAGAGGAGAGTAGATTCCAGGGAAACAAAGGCCTTTTATAATGAAACAAAGGTGTTTTTTTTATGGGAAAATACATTGTGGATGCAACATAATGATCCACTTGGCCCATATATACTTGGAAATTAAAGAAATGGGACAACTCTTCAATTTTCACAAAACTCCTTTTGTATTTATTATAGGTTATTGGATCTCAATCGAAACGAGTTAAACACCAAGAAAGCTTTCATGCATAGATGAAATATAGTGAAGCCAATATCATGTGATAAAACGTTCTATGTAATTAAAAGAAATGTATTAATGTTCAAAAAATAACTACATAGAACATATGTCATATTGATCATAAATAAATGATTCTCCATGCTCTTTAAATATAGATCATGAACCAATCAAGTGTTGTTATAATCAAGTAGAGGTTGAGCTATCAAACCACTCATGTGTAAGACATGATTGGGATCGTCAAATTATTCATGTACAAAAGCACACTAAAAAAACAAATTAAGAACACATTTGACCATTTGAACTTAAACTAACTCTTAATGTCGAAGTATCCTAACAAAACCAACAACCTCATCTTCACTAATAAATAAAAATGTTTGAGAATGAAGAGAATTGTATGTTTGATTTATGTTTTCTTTATCATAATATTTTTTCTTCCACTAACATCTATGTGCACCTACACCAGCAATTTTAGTGGGTTCATATGCCCTAATGATGAAGTAAACCACAATAAAAATCAAAAGGATTTAGAGACAACTAGCATAACCAACCACTTATACTATGAAATTAGAACTGTATACTATGAACGAGAACTCTAGCCTTAAAAACGATGTTTTTTGCAAAAAATACACCAAAAACACCCCCCAAATAGAAAAGTGTTGATACCAGTATACACGTATTTTTTTCAGGGTAAAAAATAGAGCCATGGCCTAAACATCCCATACTATTGTTTACAAAAACTTTAAAATCAACCCCTAAATTGGAAAAATGTATTTTTCTTTCAAGAGATAAATTACAACTTTTTGGAAACTTGCATACTAAACAAAAAACAAATTTCATAAATAATTTCACCACTCTAACCATATAAAAACAAAGAAATTATGATGTGATTCATAATGAAATAATATATTAGACCATACAAAAACAAATGGTTCATATAAATATTCAAAAACTCCTCTAGAGTTTCAATTACAAACATCATACTAATAAAAAACATCTAAAATGCTTCATGTGAAATTATTCAAATTCATCCATGGATTCTGACACCCCATCAGAATCTACATTTTTTGCAGATGAAGGACTGGATGAAGATGTAGATGACCCATATTCTTCTCTATTATCAATGGGTGCACCATCTGAGTTTACATCTATGCCCATAATTTCAGATGTCATATTCCTTCGGGATCTACGTCTTGGTTTAACATACTCCCATCTTGCAACTTCTTGTTTTGGAAGCAACCTCTTGATAATTTCTATAGTCTTGGAGCGAAGAGTGTCTTTCTTTGTCAACTTGAAATCATAAACAAGTATATCAACTTCATCTAATTTCAAGATGTCAATGCAGCGGCGATTTATTTTTTGACCCTTTCTTTTTCTCTTTATGTAAACCTTTTTCTCAACCACCAGCTCTGCCTTGTACACACCATCAAATGGGTGTGTATCTGTTGCATACCAATGTAATTCTACTGATACTACTTCTTTTATTGACCTTCATAGATTTTGCAATCCATAATGGATAATGGCATGCATCATTTATAGCCAAAACTGCAATCATGCAACCCTCCTTGATATCTTGTACTGAGCCCCTATAAAGGTCTTCCATCTCTCGACGCTTTGCGGATGATAAACTTTGTAGCCAAGAAAATGGAGACATCAAATATATATCTCCATTTGTAGAGTTTGAAATTATGTCACTCTACTCCATGAAAAAAGACTCCCACCAAACAGAATCCACAACATCATAGTACTCATATGTATCTTCGATAGAATTTTTGATTTCTTCCAAGCATTGAGAAGAATCAACATCTCTACTGCAACATACATCTTAAACATACATCTTTTTATCTATAAAAAAAATTGTAAACATACATCTTTTTATCCCTTATGATCTATCCCTTCTTTCTTTAAGAGAAGCACATGTACTGCAGACTCCCATCCTTGACCTCTTTGGAATGCGGACATTGTTGAACTTCTTTTTCCATACTCTTGTGAAATATGCATATCTGATGAAGTTGAACTTCTTTTTCCATACTTTTTTTCCTTGACCACCTTGAACATAATCCTTGTATAAGTTGTAGATTTCCTGCCTTGTCAAATTATCTAGAATGTGTATTGTTTCTCTATTTGGCATACTCTCTCCATGCTTGGAAAAGAAATCACGCATCCATGATATTGCAATGTGTGTTGATGCCCCAATGATTCATCCCTGATAATCGTCAAAATAAAATGTAGGATCCTTTTCCAGTCTAGTTTGGATTCTTGATAATCGAAGATTATCGATTGAGTGAATCCGTTTGAATGCCTTTCTACAAAGCATAACTTTTCCAATACGATAATCATAACCTGTCCTAGTAGAGATCATGCACCCCACTAAATATGAATTTTGCATACTTTTGTTCATTGATAAATACATCTTCCTTTTCTCCAAGGCATAATTGTAGCCTAAAATTTTCAAACAAATTTTGTGGCAACACTCACTCGAAATCAAAGGAGTAATGGAACTTGGACTTGTGAGCGCTTCTTTCCTAGACCTTGTATAACTGGAATTCTTTGGATTGACATAAAAAGGTCTAGTACTACACTTAATCCTGTTCTGCGTTGGATTATGTTGCTGCATTTCCTGGACCATTATGTCTGCAACAACATCCTCATTAGAATGAATGTTTTTCATTGTGATTCATATGACCCCCCTCATTGAAAATCTCATCACCAAATTCACTATGAAAATTATTGTCATGATCACTAATAAGTTGATCAATTGCTGACAAATCAATGTGACCATCAACACTATTTGTGCCACTAAATTATTCACTGAAAGGGAACTCTTGAGATTCAACATTGACATCATTGGTGCCTGTAAAATCCTTACTTGGAGGAGAATCATTGTTTTCAGCATTGGTTCTTGTAACATCCTTACTTGGAGGAGAATCACTGTCTTCATAATTTGAGGCTTCACCGTCAACAAAATGCTCATCGGTGCCATTGAAATCCTCGCTCGGAGGATAATCATCATCTGTGCCATTTAAATCCTCCCTCGGAGGAAAATCATCATCGGTGCCATTGAAATATTCATTAGGAGGAAAATCATCATCAGTTCCATTGAAATCCTCGCTCAGAGGAAAATCATCATCGATGCCATTGAAATCCTTGCTCGGAGGAAAATCATCATCGGTGCCATTGAAATATTCGCTTGGAGGAAATTCATCATCTATGCCATTGAAATCCTTGCTTAGAGGAAATCCACCATCGTTTCCATTGAAATCCTTGCTTGGAGGTAACTCATCATCGATGCCATAGAAATCCTCGCTTGGAGGAAACTCGTCATCAGTTCCATTGAAATCCTCGCTTGGAGGAAAATAATCTTCACCATTATTGATGTCTTTTTCCTCACCAAAATCATCATATGTCCCATTAAAATCTTCACTTGGAGGAAAATCATCATCAGTCCCATAAAAATCCTCACTGGGAGGAATATCATCATTGGTCCCATTAAAATCCTTGCTTAAAGAAAAATTATCATTTGTCCAATTAGAATCATTTCTATGAAGAAAACCATCAACATTATTTGTACATGCATGCTCAGAAAAAAAAAAAATTAAAAATAAAATAAAAAAAATAAAATAAATAAAATAAATAAAATATAAAATATAAAATATAAAAAATAAAAAATAAATAAAAAAATAAAAAAATCATCATTAGTCCCATCAAAATCCTCGCTGGGAGGAAAATTTCCATCATCTTGCTCACTGTCTTTAGGATCCCCACTTGGAGGAAGCTCTTCATCATCATCACATTCTTTCCCTTCATTACTAGTGTCTTCAAAATCTTCATAATTAGGAAGTTATTGAATAACATGCTTGATTACATTGCTTGCACTGCCAGTATCTTGGCTAGATGAACAATACAACTCTTTATTGACATTGGAATTTAATTCAAATGAGCCCATGACTTCTTACTAAAAGATAGAATTATACAAAAATCTTAATAGATAAGACAATGCAATTTTACCACAGTCCTCACCAAAAAACAGAATGGTGCAACTGTCAACCAACAATCTTATAGCTATGAGAATGAAAATATCCCTCCAAATGTTTCCCTCCAAATGTTTCCCTCCAAAACTTTCCTCCAAAATTTTCGTTCAAAATTTTCCCTTCAAAAATTCCCTACAAAATTAAAGCGCACATTCATAAGACTAGTAAAAAAAACGAATTTATGATATAAAAAAATTTGAAATAATGTATTAACTAATTACATATTTTTATCCTAGACATATAAGACTAGTAAAATTTCTCATAACATTTTTTATATACAATTTGTAATAAAATAATGGTTATTTACATTTTTTTTACTCCACAATCATAACATTGGTAATTATTTCATTTAAACCTACCTTATATAAATTTAATAATAATTCAGTAACTAATTTCATTTTTTTAATCCCACATCTGTAAAACAAGTAATGTTAAACCTAATATAGGCTATATAAACCATTTAGATTTCCTACTATTCATCATTTAATTTGGAGCAATTTAGTAACACTTTCAAGGTTAGTGCTTTTTCTGTTTTTAATAAATTAGTTAGTTTTTTTTGTTAATTTTGCAATGATTATTTTATGCTTTATTAATTTGGTAATGCTTGTTTTATGGTTTTATTAATTTGGTAATGCTTGTTTTATGGATTTATTGATTTATTCTTTTACAATTTTGTTTTTTTCACATTCTTAAGAGTGGTAAACGTAAACCTAATATATCTTATTAATGCATGATTGTTTAGTCTTTGGAGCAATTCATGAAGGTTTTCAAGAAAAACGGAAAGATTGTAGAGAGGAACTTCTAGCACTTTCATGAGAGGAGGCTCTACCACTTTCCGGGTTAGTTTTATATTTTCTTTTAAATGTATTTTTTTCTTAAATTCGTGTATTATTAATCGAGGCAATGCTTTCCCCTTATCCCAAGAATATTAGCTTTGGGTTTAAAATAAAAATTAATCTTTTTTTACCTAAGCTACCCACACCCCTTCCTAAATTTTTTTTACCTTAGCCTACAAAATATTTAAAACAACCCCCCTAACCTACCCACGCCCCCTTCTCCCTCCTCACTCCCCCCTCCCCCTATCGCTCCCTTCCCCTCCCTCCTCACGCCCTCCCCCAATTCCCCCTCCTTCCTCCTCCCCACGGTCCCTCATCCCCCCACCCCCTCCCTCCTCCCGCGCGCCCCCCCTTTACCCCCCCCTCCCTCCTCCCGCGCCCCCCTTTACCCCCCCTCCCTCCTCCTCCTCCTCCTCCTCCTCCTCCTCCTCGCACCTTCCTCCTCCCGTGCCCCCCCTTCCTCCTCCTCACACCTTCCTCCCTCTTTCACCCCCCCCCCTTCCGCCTCCTCCAGCGCGCTGCCCTTCCCCCCTCTTCCCTCCTCTTGGAGGCCCCTTCCCCCCGCGGCCCCCCCCACCTTCCCCCTCCTCCCTCCTCCACGCACCCCTCCTCCCTCCTCCCCACGCGAGCTTTGGCGCCAAAGAGAGCAAACCACTCGCGGCCCCCTCACTTCCCCCTCCTCCCTCCAATGCCCCCTTCCCTCTCCTACCACCCTATGCCCATCCCCCTCCTCCCTCCTCCCCACGCCCTCCCTTCTACCTCCCCCCGCCGCCCACCTCCCCCTCCTCCTTCTACCCCTCCCTGAATCTCCCTCCGCGACCCTTTGTTTCAACGGCGGCCAAA
>BSBM01001921.1:0-7500 GCA_027924585.1 Larix kaempferi
CAGCTCGCGTTGGAAGCACAAGGCGCAGCTCGCATTGGGAGCACGCCGCAGCTCGCGTTGGAAGCACAAGGCGCAGCTCGCATTGGGAGCACGCCGCAGCTCGCGTTGGAAGCACAAGGCGCAGCTCGCATTGGGAGCACGCCGCAGCTCGCGTTGGAAGCACAAGGCGCAGCTCGCATTGGGAGCACGCCGCAGCTCGCGTTGGAAGCATGCCACAGCTCGCATTGGAAGCACAAGGCAGATGGGCGCCCAAGGAGCAGCTCGCATTGGGAGCACGGCAGATGGGCGCCCAAGGAGCGGCTCGCGTTGGGAGCACGGCACAAGTGCGCCCAAAGAAACGAGTCCGAATGCCAACGCAAGCGCGCCCACCAAGTGAGCGCCCGGCAAAAATACAACGCGGCGGAAGACAAGAACGAGGATCGGTCAGGGCTTAACGTTTTCAGCTCGGGTTGGAAGCACGGCCCATGGGCACCCATGGAGCGGCTCGCATTGGGAGCACGACACAAATGCGCCCGAACAAACGAGTCCGAATGCCAACGCAAGCGCGCCCACCAAGGGAGCGCCCGGCAAAAGAACAAGGCAGGGGAAGACAAGAAAGAGGATCGGTCACGGCTTAACGTTTTGAGCTCGGGTTGGAAGCACGGCACATGGGCGCCCAAGAAGCGGCTCGCATTGGGAGGCCGGCACTTGTGTGCCCAAAGAAACGAGTCCACCGGCAAACGGAAGCGCGCCCACCCAAGTGAGCGCCCGGCAAAAAGACAAGGCAACAGCGGACAAGAACGAGGATTGGTCACGGCATAACGTTTTGAGCTCGCCTTGCGAGCCCGGCACAGGTGCGCCAAAAGAAACGAGTCCGCCGGCAAACGGAAGCGCGCCCACCCGAGTGAGCGAACGGCAAAAAGACAAGGGAACGGCGGAGAAGAACAAGAATTGGTCACGGCTTAACGTTTTGAGCTTCCCTTGGGAGCCCGACACATGTGCGCCCAGAGAAAGGAGTCCGCCCGCAAACGGAAGCGCGCCCACCCAAGTGAGCGCACGGCAAAAAGACAAGGCAACGGCGGAGAAGAACAAGAATTGGTCACGGCTTAACGTTTTGAGCTCCCCTTGGGAGCCCGGCACATGTGCGCCCAAAGAAACGAGTCCGCCCGCAAACGGAAGCGCACCCACCCAAGTGAGCGCCGGGCAAAAAGACAAGGCAACGGCGGTCAAGAACAAGCATTGGTCACGGCTTAACATTTTGAGCTCGCCTTGCGAGCCCGGCACATGTGCGCCCAAGGAAACGAGCCCGTCGGCAAACAGAAGCGCGCCCACCCAAGTGAGCGCCCGGCAAAAAGACAAGGCAACGACGGACAAGAACAGGAATTGGTCACGGCCTAACGTTTTGAGCTCGCCTTGGGAGCCCGGCACATGTGCGCCCAAAGAAACGAGTCCGGCGGCAAGCGGAAGCGCGCCCACCCGAGTGAGCGCCCGGCAAAAAGACAAGGAAACGGCAGACAAGGACAAGCATTGGTCACGGCTTAACGTTTTGAGCTCGCCTTCGGAGCCCGGCACATGTGCGCCCAAGGAAACGAGTCCGCCGGAAAACGGAAGCGGCCCCACCCAAGTGAGCGCCCGGCAACAAGACAAGGCAACGGCGGACAAGAACAAGGATTGGTCACGGCTTAACGTTTTGAGCTCGCCTTGGGAGCCCGGCACATGTGCGCCCGAAGGAACGAGTCCGGCGGCAAACGGAAGTGCACCCACCGAAGTGGGCGCACGGCAAAAAGACAAGGGAACGGCGGAGAAGAACAAGAATTGGTCACGGCTTAACGTTTTGAGCTCCCCTTGGGAGCCCGACACATGTGCGCCCAAAGAAACGACTCCGCCCGCAAACGGAAGCGCGCCCACCCAAGTGAGCGCACGGCAAAAAGACAAGGCAACGGCGGAGAAGAACAAGAATTGGTCACGGCTTAACGTTTTGAGCTCCCCTTGGGAGCCCGGCACATGTGCGCCCAAAGAAACGAGTCCGCCCGCAAACGGAAGCGCACCCACCCAAGTGAGCGCCGGGCAAAAAGACAAGGCAACGGCGGACAAGAACAAGCATTGGTCACGGCTTAACGTTTTGAGCCCGCCTTGCGAGCCCGGCACATGTGCGCCCAAGGAAACGAGCCCGTCGGCAAACGGAAGCGCGCCCACCCAAGTGAGCGCCCGGCAAAAAGACAAGGCAACGGCGGACAAGAACAGGAATTGGTCACGGCTTAACGTTTTGAGCTCGCCTTGGGAGCCCGGCACATGTGCGCCCAAAGAAACGAGTCCGGCGGCAAGCGGAAGCGCGCCCACCCGAGTGAGCGCCCGGAAAAAAGACAAGGCAACGGCAGACAAGGACAAGCATTGGTCACGGCTTAACGTTTTGAGCTCGCCTTGGGAGCCCGGCACGTGTGCGCCCAAGGAAGAAACGAGTCCGCCGGCAAACGGAAGCGCGCCCACCCAAGTGAGCGCCCGGCAAAAGGACAAGGCAACGGCGCACAAGAACAAGAATTGGTCACGGCTTAACGTTTTGGGCTCGCCTTGGGAGCCCGGCACATGTGCCGCCCGAAGAAACGAGTCCGCCGGCAAACGGAAGCGCGCCCACCCAAGTGAGCGCCCGGGAAAAAGCTAAGGCAACGGCGGACAAGAACAAGAATTGGTCACGGCTTAACGTTTTGAGCTCGCCTTGGGAGCCCGGCACACGTGAGCCCAAAGAAACGACTCCGCCGGCAAACGGAAGCGTGCCCACCCAAGCGAGCGCACGGAAACAAGACAAGGCAACGGCGGACAAGAACAAGAATTGGTCACGGCCTAACGTTTTGAGCTCGCCTCGGGAGCCCGGCACACGTGAGCCCAAGGAAACGAGTCCGCCGGCAAACGGAAGCGTGCCCACCCAAGTGCGCGCCCCGGCAAAAGCACAGGCCAACGACGGACAAGAACAAGAATCGGCCACGGCTTAACATTTTGAGCTCTCCTTGGGAGCCCGGCACATGTGAGCCCAATGAAACGAGTCCGCCGGCAAACGGAAGCGCTCCCACCCAAGCGAGCGCCCGGCAAAAATACACAAGGCAACGGCGGACAAGAACAAGAATTGCTCGCGGCTTAATGTTTTGAGGCCGCCTTGGGAGCCCGGCACATGTGCGCCCAAAGGAACGACTCCATCTCCGGCAGACGGAAGCGCGCCCACCCAAGTCAGCGCACGGCAACAAGACAAGGCAACGGCGGACAAGAACAAGAATTGGTCACGGCTTAACGTTTTGAGCTCGCCTTGGGAGCCCGTCACCTGCGCGCCCAAAGAAACGAGTCCCCCGGCAAACGGAAGCGCGCCCACCCAAGTGAGCGCCCGGCAAAGAGACAAGGAAACGGCGGACAAGAACAAGAATTGGTCACGGCTTAACGTTTTGAGCTCGCCCTGGGAGCCCTTCACATGTGCGCCCAAAGAAACGAGTCCGCCGGGACACGGAAGCGCGCCCACCCAAGCGAGCGCCCGGCAAAAAGACAAGGCAACGGCGGACAAGAACAAGGATTGGTCACGGCTTAACGTTTTGAGCCCGCCTTGGGAGCCCGGCACATGTGCGGCCAAAGAAACGACTCCGTCTCCGGCAAACGGAAGCGCGCCCACCCAAGTGAGCGCACGGCAACAAGACAAGGCAACGGTGGACAAGAACAAGAATTGGTCGGGGCTTAACGTTTTGAGCTCGCCTTGCGAGCCCGTCGCCTGTGCGCCCAAAGAAACGAGTCCCCCGGCAAACGGAAGCGCGCCCACCCAAGCGAGCGCCCGGCAAAAAGACAAGGCAACGGCGGACAGGAACAAGAATTGGTCACGGCGTAACGTTTTGAGCTCGCCCTGGGAGCCCTTCACATGTGCGCCCAAAGAAACGAGTCCGCCGGCAAACGGATGCGCGCCCACCCAAGTGATCGCCCGGCAAAGACACGGGGCAACGGCGGACAAGAACAAGAATCGGTCACGGCTTAACGTTTTGAGCTCGCCTTAGGAGCCCGGCACGCGTGAGCCCAAGGAAACGAGTCCGGCGGCGAACGGAAGAGCGCCCACCCAAGTGAGCGCCCGGCAAAAAGACAGGCCAACGGCGGACAAGAACAAGGACAGGTCACGGCTTAACGTTTTGAGCTCGCCTTGGGAGCCCGGCCCATGTGCGCCCAAAGAAACGAGTCCGCCGGCAAACGGAATCGCGCCCACCCAAGTGAGCGCCCGGCAAAAAGACAAGCCAACGACGGACAAGAACAAGAATCGGTCACGGCTCAACGTTTTGAGATCGCCTTGGGAGCCAGGCACATGTGCGCCCTAAGAAACAACTCCATCTCCAGAAAAGGGAAGCGCGCCCGGCAAAAAGAAAAGGCAACGGCGGACAAGGACAGGCATCGGTCACGTCTTAACGTTTTGAGCTCGCCTTGGGAGCCCGACGCATGTGCGCCCGAAGGAACGAGTCCGCCGGCAAACGGAAGCACGCCCACCCAAGTGAGCGCCCGGCAAAAAGACAAGGCAACGGAAGAGAAGAACACGAATCGGTCACGTCCTAGCAACGTTTTGAGCTCGCCTTGGGAGGCCGGCACATTTGCACCCAAGGAGGAGCTCGACTTGGAAGACCGGCGGAGGTGCGCCCAAAGAAACGAGTCCGCCGGCAAAAAGAGAAGGCGGCGGAAGATAAGAACAAGAACCGGTCGCGTCTCAGCAACATTTTGAGCTCGCCTTGGGAGCCCCGCACACGTGCGCCCAAAGAAACGAGTCCGCCGGCAAGCGCAAGCGCGCCCACCAAGTGAGCGCCCGGCAACAAGACAAGGAAGTGGAAGACAAGAACAAGAATCGGTCACGGCTTAACGTTTTGAGCTCGCCTTGGGAGCCCGCCGCATGTGCGCCCGAGGAGGAGCTCGACCTGGGAGCGGATGAGTCAAGTGATGGGGAGCAACCAAGAATAAAGGAAGCAGGTTGGCCCGCGGAAAAGGCGCCTGTCTTAATTTTGTTCAAGGTTCCTTCAAAGATGTTCTCGTAGTACTACCTGTGTTGGGTATGCATGCATTGACACCCATCTTGTCTTCAAAATTTCTCATTGGTGTTCGAGCTCCCTTAGATGTCCGGATATGGGTCTCCTTACTCTCTTTTCGGCTACAATGGATCTTATTAGAGTTGGGCACTTCCGATATACGTGGCCTTGAAACCCGGGAATTCCTCAGTGGATATTTAAAGGTCCAAGAGCACGGAGAGGTGAAGCGGACAACGGTGCCGGTTCGATCGATCCAAGCGGTTCAATTCAACCGAGGTTGGGGCCTGAGGCACACGCAGGGCGTGCCCGTCCTCCGAAAGCTCCAGAGGAGGGCACACTTTCCGGAGAAAGCAGCTCGTGCACGGTTCCAGAAGTTCCCTCTGCAACGAGGTAAGGATCCGCAGCGCAGGAGGAATGCCACAGTACGTGGAGGTGCTTTGCCTGCGGCTGGCCTCATGGGAGGTGCCTGTGCGAAGTCTAAGTTTCTGCCGGGACTTAGACGTGTGGCAGTCAGCCTAGTCTGCGGAAGACAGCGGTGCGGTGCGGACAGGACTGCAGACGGACATCGGTCTTGTGGGGGCTCTCTTGGGCATGGTTAGACGAGAGAGAGTGCGCCCAGTTGGTTGGCAGATGCTGCGGAAGGACAGCGGTATCGTTGCAGGCAAGGCTGCAGACGGACGGCAGCATGCCGAAGTGGTTTCCCAGACTGGGACGGACGATAGGAAGCCGGGAGGCTTGCGACGG
Organism: Larix kaempferi; assembly: GCA_027924585.1. Taxonomy (NCBI): domain Eukaryota; kingdom Viridiplantae; phylum Streptophyta; class Pinopsida; order Pinales; family Pinaceae; genus Larix; species Larix kaempferi. The sequence continues at coordinate 5,751 of BSBM01001921.1, forward strand.
AGTGCAACAGAGACAGAGTGCGGATGCAGACCGTGGATGCTACTGCGGTAGAGCCTGGACACTGGCCGATTGCCCATCAGTTGATGTTGTATCTTGAGCTGCCCAGTGTGGCAGGCTCACGGATGAGGTGCCGGGATGTGGCAGCCCTCCGATGTTATATGTAAAGTCTCTTTGAACCATGAATATTGCAAAAGGGGTGTTAGGCACGTCCGAGTTTGGAGTGCCACCCTCCTATGCATTTATCTCTTGCTCTTGTGTTTGGCATGCGTTTACTGTAGGAAGTGCACATCAAGAAAAAAAGGCTAAGCAAGGAACTGTTAAAGAGATGAGGCGTGGGCAATCCGCGGGTTGGGTGTGGCCTGCCGGGCTGGTTTCGCCCCAGGAAGTGCCGCATGGGCTATGTGTCACAGCCACAATTTCTGGCTTGTCTCAAGCGACTAACTGTGGTGTGCGGCACTTCCCGGGAACGTCTTGAGGGTGAGACCAGCTCAAACGTTGCACCGGCAGACTACGCCTAAACCCGCGGAAGCTTTTCGGCTTGACAGTTTACTCGTTTAACTCATAAGCACGTTTACGACAGACAGCATCAACACTTAGCCAATTATCAGCGAGTGCAATACGCAAGTAAAACACGACGCGGGAATAAGTTGGGGTTGCCAAACCGGCCAGCCCGTTTATCGTTTGTATAATCAATTGTTTACGGCAAGCGGAGTTGCCCTAAAACTCGGCAGATCTCCGGCGTGAGCCAAACCAGCAACACGCCTTACAACAGATATAGAAATTACAGAATGACAGAGCTGCCCCCTGCTCGGGCGTCCCAACTCCATGGGACCGTCGACTTCTGCAACCCGCGTATGCTGCCGAACTGTCTCACTGTGCAACCGGAACGGGTGCAAAACCTGCCAAGTTCTGCCTCTTCCGCAACCCTGCTGCAGCCGGATTCTGCTGGAACGGACCGTGCGCGAGAACAGAGCTTGGACTGCCTCCCTAGCTCTGCGTCTCCTTGCCTTGTCCGAAATTCCTTGCTTGAACGCCCCCTCCTTCGTTTTGGCCTTAAGCCTATATACATGGTGCCGTGTGGGAGGGTGCGGCCCCACCCTGGGCGCACCCTTGCTTGGCGCCCACGTCAGCCTCCCGCCGACGTGCCATTTGAAAGGGTCTTGGTCCAAGTCCCCCGCAATCCGCGCGTTTCGGTCCATTTTGTTGGGCGTCGTCCCTTGGCTCCCGACCCGAGCTCTCTGCCGTGGCTCCCAACCCGAGCTCCTTTCTTGGCTTCCAACCCGAGCTCATTTCTGGGATGCGAACCCGAGCTCGTTTCTTGGCTGCGAACCCGAGTTCGTTCTTCCGCTGGCGTCCGGTCCACCTTCCCTTCCGCCCATCGCTTTGGCTTGCTGCGTCGAGTGCCGGTCCGTTTGGGCGCTGCTCCGCGGAGTGCGTGGGCGCTTGGCCAACGCGCCACTACTCCAACACTTGAGTGTGTCCAGCGGTCCAAGGGTGCGCCCCGTTTCTTGCCAGCGTGCAGCCGCGCCCCACTCTCGGGCTTGCCATGCGCCGAAGTGTTGTGTGGGCGTCTTCGGTGGGAGTGCGCCCGGGCTAGGTCCACGCACCCCACTCATCGTTCCGTCTCCGGGTAGCTTTCCTTCCTCGCTAAGTCTCCTTGCAGCCGATCGTCGCTTTGCCCGACCGGGCGCCCAAGCCAGCCTCTTGGGCGGGAGCGCAAGGCTCCCATGCAAGTGTGAGTGCCGTGCAG
>BSBM01001921.1:20000-30000 GCA_027924585.1 Larix kaempferi
GCAGACCCGGCAGACAGCACATTCACCGCACCACCCTTCACACGAAACGACACTTCCACCGAAAGAGAAATGCGTGATAGGCATCATCGAAGTAACTTAACCGAAAATCTTGGACCCAACAACCGACGAAGCAAGCCCTCGTTGGGAGCCACAGCAAGCCACAGAAGCACCACTTGCGGTGTTGGCACCGTGCCTTCCCAAGATGAGCGTTGCCATCAATACTGCTCATGCGCTACCAAGCGGACACGGCAACACACCGCAAGTCGACCGCCCTACGAATGGCCCGAGGCCAATTTTCAAGCAGACCCGACAAGCAGCACATTCACCGCACCACCCTTCACACGAAAGGACACTTCCACCGAAAGAGAAATGCGTGATAGGCATCATCGAAGTAACTTAACCGAAAATCTTGGACCCAACAACCGAAGAAGCAAGCCCTCGTTGGGAGCCACAGAAGCACCACTTGCGGTGTTGCACCGTGCCTTCCCAAGATGAGCGTTGCCGTCAATACTGCTCATGCGCTACCAAGCGGACACGGCAACACACCGCAAGCCGACCACCCTACGAATGACCCGAGGCCAATTTTCAGGTAGACCCGACAAGCAGCGCGTTCACCGCACCACCCTTCGCACGAAACGCACCCACCAAGTGAGCGCCCGGCAAAAAGACAAGCCAGCGGACGACAAGAACGAGGATCGGTCACGGTTTAACGTTTTTCAGCTCGGGTTGGAAGCACGAGGCAGACGGGCGCCCAAGGAGCAGCTCGCATTGGGAGCACGCCACAGCTCGGGTTGGAAGCACGCCACAGCTCGGGTTGGAAGCACAAGGCAGATGGGCGCCCAAGGCGCAGCTCGCATTGGGAGCACGCCACGGCTCGGGTTGGAAGCACGCCACAGCTCGGGTTGGAAGCACAAGGGAGATGGGCGCCCAAGAAGCAGCTCGCATTGGGAGCACGCCACAGCTCGGTTTGGAAGCACAAGGCAGAGGGGCGCCGAAGGAGCAGCTCGCATTGGGAGCACGTCACAGCTCGGGTTGGAAGCACAAGGCAGATGGGCGCCCAAGGAGCAGCTCGCATTGGGAGCACGCCACCGCAAGCGCGCCCACCAAGTGAGCGCCCGGCAAAAAGACAAGCCAGCGGAAGACAAGGACGAGGATCGGTCACGGCTTAACGTTTTCAGCTCGGGTTGGGAGCACAAGGCAGACGGGCGCCCAAGGAGCAGCTCGCATTGGGAGCACGCCACTGAAAGCGCGCCCACCAAGTGAGCGCCCGGCAAAAAGACAAGCCAACGGAAGACAAGAACGCGGATCGGTCACGGCTTAACGTTTTCAGCTCGGGTTGGAAGCAAAAGACAGGTGGGCGCCCAAGGAGCAGCTCGCATTGGGAGCACGCCACCGCAAGCGCGCCCACCAAGTGAGCGCCCGGAAAAAAGACAAGCCAACGGAAGACAAGAACGCGGATCGGTCACGGCTTAACGTTTTCAGCTCGGGTTGGAAGCACAAGGCGGATGGGCGCCCAACGAGCAGCTCGCATTGGGAGCACGCCACAGCTCGGGTTGGAAGCACGCCACAGCTCGCGTTGGGAGCACAAGGCAGATGGGCGCCCAAGAAGCAGCTCGCATTGGGAGCACGCCACAAGCTCGTGTTGGGAGCACGCCGCAGCTCGCGTTGGAAGCACAAGGCGCAGCTCGCATTGGGAGCACGCCGCAGCTCGCGTTGGAAGCACAAGGCGCAGCTCGCATTGGGAGCACGCCGCAGCTCGCGTTGGAAGCATGCCACAGCTCGCATTGGAAGCACAAGGCAGATGGGCGCCCAAGGAGCAGCTCGCATTGGGAGCACGGCAGATGGGCGCCCAAGGAGCGGCTCGCGTTGGGAGCACGGCACAAGTGCGCCCAAAGAAACGAGTCCGAATGCCAACGCAAGCGCGCCCACCAAGTGAGCGCCCGGCAAAAATACAACGCGGCGGAAGACAAGAACGAGGATCGGTCAGGGCTTAACGTTTTCAGCTCGGGTTGGAAGCACGGCCCATGGGCACCCATGGAGCGGCTCGCATTGGGAGCACGACACAAATGCGCCCGAACAAACGAGTCCGAATGCCAACGCAAGCGCGCCCACCAAGGGAGCGCCCGGCAAAAGAACAAGGCAGGGGAAGACAAGAAAGAGGATCGGTCACGGCTTAACGTTTTGAGCTCGGGTTGGAAGCACGGCACATGGGCGCCCAAGAAGCGGCTCGCATTGGGAGGCCGGCACTTGTGCGCCCAAAGAAACGAGTCCACCGGCAAACGGAAGCGCGCCCACCCAAGTGAGCGCCCGGCAAAAAGACAAGGCAACAGCGGACAAGAACGAGGATTGGTCACGGCATAACGTTTTGAGCTCGCCTTGCGAGCCCGGCACAGGTGCGCCAAAAGAAACGAGTCCGCCGGCAAACGGAAGCGCGCCCACCCGAGTGAGCGAACGGCAAAAAGACAAGGGAACGGCGGAGAAGAACAAGAATTGGTCACGGCTTAACGTTTTGAGCTTCCCTTGGGAGCCCGACACATGTGCGCCCAGAGAAAGGAGTCCGCCCGCAAACGGAAGCGCGCCCACCCAAGTGAGCGCACGGCAAAAAGACAAGGCAACGGCGGAGAAGAACAAGAATTGGTCACGGCTTAACGTTTTGAGCTCCCCTTGGGAGCCCGGCACATGTGCGCCCAAAGAAACGAGTCCGCCCGCAAACGGAAGCGCACCCACCCAAGTGAGCGCCGGGCAAAAAGACAAGGCAACGGCGGTCAAGAACAAGCATTGGTCACGGCTTAACATTTTGAGCTCGCCTTGCGAGCCCGGCACATGTGCGCCCAAGGAAACGAGCCCGTCGGCAAACAGAAGCGCGCCCACCCAAGTGAGCGCCCGGCAAAAAGACAAGGCAACGACGGACAAGAACAGGAATTGGTCACGGCCTAACGTTTTGAGCTCGCCTTGGGAGCCCGGCACATGTGCGCCCAAAGAAACGAGTCCGGCGGCAAGCGGAAGCGCGCCCACCCGAGTGAGCGCCCGGCAAAAAGACAAGGAAACGGCAGACAAGGACAAGCATTGGTCACGGCTTAACGTTTTGAGCTCGCCTTCGGAGCCCGGCACATGTGCGCCCAAGGAAACGAGTCCGCCGGAAAACGGAAGCGGCCCCACCCAAGTGAGCGCCCGGCAACAAGACAAGGCAACGGCAGACAAGAACAAGGATTGGTCACGGCTTAACGTTTTGAGCTCGCCTTGGGAGCCCGGCACATGTGCGCCCGAAGGAACGAGTCCGGCGGCAAACGGAAGTGCACCCACCGAAGTGGGCGCACGGCAAAAAGACAAGGGAACGGCGGAGAAGAACAAGAATTGGTCACGGCTTAACGTTTTGAGCTCCCCTTGGGAGCCCGACACATGTGCGCCCAAAGAAACGACTCCGCCCGCAAACGGAAGCGCGCCCACCCAAGTGAGCGCACGGCAAAAAGACAAGGCAACGGCGGAGAAGAACAAGAATTGGTCACGGCTTAACGTTTTGAGCTCCCCTTGGGAGCCCGGCACATGTGCGCCCAAAGAAACGAGTCCGCCCGCAAACGGAAGCGCACCCACCCAAGTGAGCGCCGGGCAAAAAGACAAGGCAACGGCGGACAAGAACAAGCATTGGTCACGGCTTAACGTTTTGAGCCCGCCTTGCGAGCCCGGCACATGTGCGCCCAAGGAAACGAGCCCGTCGGCAAACGGAAGCGCGCCCACCCAAGTGAGCGCCCGGCAAAAAGACAAGGTAACGGCGGACAAGAACAGGAATTGGTCACGGCTTAACGTTTTGAGCTCGCCTTGGGAGCCCGGCACATGTGCGCCCAAAGAAACGAGTCCGGCGGCAAGCGGAAGCGCGCCCACCCGAGTGAGCGCCCGGAAAAAAGACAAGGCAACGGCAGACAAGGACAAGCATTGGTCACGGCTTAACGTTTTGAGCTCGCCTTGGGAGCCCGGCACGTGTGCGCCCAAGGAAGAAACGAGTCCGCCGGCAAACGGAAGCGCGCCCACCCAAGTGAGCGCCCGGCAAAAGGACAAGGCAACGGCGCACAAGAACAAGAATTGGTCACGGCTTAACGTTTTGGGCTCGCCTTGGGAGCCCGGCACATGTGCCGCCCGAAGAAACGAGTCCGCCGGCAAACGGAAGCGCGCCCACCCAAGTGAGCGCCCGGGAAAAAGCTAAGGCAACGGCGGACAAGAACAAGAATTGGTCACGGCTTAACGTTTTGAGCTCGCCTTGGGAGCCCGGCACACGTGAGCCCAAAGAAACGACTCCGCCGACAAACGGAAGCGTGCCCACCCAAGCGAGCGCACGGAAACAAGACAAGGCAACAGCGGACAAGAACAAGAATTGGTCACGGCCTAACGTTTTGAGCTCGCCTCGGGAGCCCGGCACACGTGAGCCCAAGGAAACGAGTCCGCCGGCAAACGGAAGCGTGCCCACCCAAGTGCGCGCCCGGCAAAAGCACAGGCCAACGACGGACAAGAACAAGAATCGGCCACGGCTTAACATTTTGAGCTCTCCTTGGGAGCCCGGCACATGTGAGCCCAATGAAACGAGTCCGCCGGCAAACGGAGGCGCTCCCACCCAAGCGAGCGCCCGGCAAAAATACACAAGGCAACGGCGGACAAGAACAAGAATTGCTCGCGGCTTAATGTTTTGAGGCCGCCTTGGGAGCCCGGCACATGTGCGCCCAAAGGAACGACTCCATCTCCGGCAGACGGAAGCGCGCCCACCCAAGTCAGCGCACGGCAACAAGACAAGGCAACGGCGGACAAGAACAAGAATTGGTCACGGCTTAACGTTTTGAGCTCGCCTTGGGAGCCCGTCACCTGCGCGCCCAAAGAAACGAGTCCCCCGGCAAACGGAAGCGCGCCCACCCAAGTGAGCGCCCGGCAAAGAGACAAGGAAACGGCGGACAAGAACAAGAATTGGTCACGGCTTAACGTTTTGAGCTCGCCCTGGGAGCCCTTCACATGTGCGCCCAAAGAAACGAGTCCGCCGGGACACGGAAGCGCGCCCACCCAAGCGAGCGCCCGGCAAAAAGACAAGGCAACGGCGGACAAGAACAAGGATTGGTCACGGCTTAACGTTTTGAGCCCGCCTTGGGAGCCCGGCACATGTGCGGCCAAAGAAACGACTCCGTCTCCGGCAAACGGAAGCGCGCCCACCCAAGTGAGCGCACGGCAACAAGACAAGGCAACGGTGGACAAGAACAAGAATTGGTCGGGGCTTAACGTTTTGAGCTCGCCTTGCGAGCCCGTCGCCTGTGCGCCCAAAGAAACGAGTCCCCCGGCAAACGGAAGCGCGCCCACCCAAGCGAGCGCCCGGCAAAAAGACAAGGCAACGGCGGACAGGAACAAGAATTGGTCACGGCGTAACGTTTTGAGCTCGCCCTGGGAGCCCTTCACATGTGCGCCCAAAGAAACGAGTCCGCCGGCAAACGGATGCGCGCCCACCCAAGTGATCGCCCGGCAAAGACACGGGGCAACGGCGGACAAGAACAAGAATCGGTCACGGCTTAACGTTTTGAGCTCGCCTTAGGAGCCCGGCACGCGTGAGCCCAAGGAAACGAGTCCGGCGGCGAACGGAAGAGCGCCCACCCAAGTGAGCGCCCGGCAAAAAGACAGGCCAACGGCGGACAAGAACAAGGACAGGTCACGGCTTAACGTTTTGAGCTCGCCTTGGGAGCCCGGCCCATGTGCGCCCAAAGAAACGAGTCCGCCGGCAAACGGAATCGCGCCCACCCAAGTGAGCGCCCGGCAAAAAGACAAGCCAACGACGGACAAGAACAAGAATCGGTCACGGCTCAACGTTTTGAGATCGCCTTGGGAGCCAGGCACATGTGCGCCCTAAGAAACAACTCCATCTCCAGAAAAGGGAAGCGCGCCCGCCGAAGTCAGCGCCCGGCAAAAAGAAAAGGCAACGGCGGACAAGGACAGGCATCGGTCACGTCTTAACGTTTTGAGCTCGCCTTGGGAGCCCGACGCATGTGCGCCCGAAGGAACGAGTCCGCCGGCAAACGGAAGCACGCCCACCCAAGTGAGCGCCCGGCAGAAAGACAAGGCAACGGAAGAGAAGAACACGAATCGGTCACGTCCTAGCAACGTTTTGAGCTCGCCTTGGGAGGCCGGCACATTTGCACCCAAGGAGGAGCTCGACTTGGAAGACCGGCGGAGGTGCGCCCAAAGAAACGAGTCCGCCGGCAAAAAGAGAAGGCGGCGGAAGATAAGAACAAGAACCGGTCGCGTCTCAGCAACATTTTGAGCTCGCCTTGGGAGCCCCGCACACGTGCGCCCAAAGAAACGAGTCCGCCGGCAAGCGCAAGCGCGCCCACCAAGTGAGCGCCCGGCAACAAGACAAGGAAGTGGAAGACAAGAACAAGAATCGGTCACGGCTTAACGTTTTGAGCTCGCCTTGGGAGCCCGCCGCATGTGCGCCCGAGGAGGAGCTCGACCTGGGAGCGGATGAGTCAAGTGATGGGGAGCAACCAAGAATAAAGGAAGCAGGTTGGCCCGCGGAAAAGGCGCCTGTCTTAATTTTGTTCAAGGTTCCTTCAAAGATGTTCTCGTAGTACTACCTGTGTTGGGTATGCATGCATTGACACCCATCTTGTCTTCAAAATTTCTCATTGGTGTTCGAGCTCCCTTAGATGTCCGGATATGGGTCTCCTTACTCTCTTTTCGGCTACAATGGATCTTATTAGAGTTGGGCACTTCCGATATACGTGGCCTTGAAACCCGGGAATTCCTCAGTGGATATTTAAAGGTCCAAGAGCACGGAGAGGTGAAGCGGACAACGGTGCCGGTTCGATCGATCCAAGCGGTTCAATTCAACCGAGGTTGGGGCCTGAGGCACACGCAGGGCGTGCCCGTCCTCCGAAAGCTCCAGAGGAGGGCACACTTTCCGGAGAAAGCAGCTCGTGCACGGTTCCAGAAGTTCCCTCTGCAACGAGGTAAGGATCCGCAGCGCAGGAGGAATGCCACAGTACGTGGAGGTGCTTTGCCTGCGGCTGGCCTCATGGGAGGTGCCTGTGCGAAGTCTAAGTTTCTGCCGGGACTTAGACGTGTGGCAGTCAGCCTAGTCCGCGGAAGACAGCGGTGCGGTGCGGACAGGACTGCAGACGGACATCGGTCTTGTGGGGGCTCTCTTGGGCATGGTTAGACGAGAGAGAGTGCGCCCAGTTGGTTGGCAGATGCTGCGGAAGGACAGCGGTATCGTTGCAGGCAAGGCTGCAGACGGACGGCAGCATGCCGAAGTGGTTTCCCAGACTGGGACGGACGATAGGAAGCCGGGAGGCTTGCGACGGAGTGCAACAGAGACAGAGTGCGGATGCAGACCGTGGATGCTACTGCGGTAGAGCCTGGACACTGGCCGATTGCCCATCAGTTGATGTTGTATCTTGAGCTGCCCAGTGTGGCAGGCTCACGGATGAGGTGCCGGGATGTGGCAGCCCTCCGATGTTATATGTAAAGTCTCTTTGAACCATGAATATTGCAAAAGGGGTGTTAGGCACGTCCGAGTTTGGAGTGCCACCCTCCTATGCATTTCTCTCTTGCTCTTGTGTTTGGCATGCGTTTACTGTAGGAAGTGCACATCAAGAAAAAAAGGCTAAGCAAGGAACTGTTAAAGAGATGAGGCGTGGGCAATCCGCGGGTTGGGTGTGGCCTGCCGGGCTGGTTTCGCCCCAGGAAGTGCCGCATGGGCTATGTGTCACAGCCACAATTTCTGGCTTGTCTCAAGCGACTAACTGTGGTGCGCGGCACTTCCCGGGAACGTCTTGAGGGTGAGACCAGCTCAAACGTTGCACCGGCAGACTACGCCTAAACCCGCGGAAGCTTTTCGGCTTGACAGTTTACTCGTTTACTTGTTTAACTCATAAGCACGTTTACGACAGACAGCATCAACACTTAGCCAATTATCAGCGAGTGCAATACGCAAGTAAAACACGACGCGGGAATAAGTTGGGGTTGCCAAACCGGCCAGCCCGTTTATCGTTTGTATAATCAATTGTTTACGGCAAGCGGAGTTGCCCTAAAACTCGGCAGATCTCCGGCGTGAGCCAAACCAGCAACACGCCTTACAACAGATATAGAAATTACAGAATGACAGAGCTGCCCCCTGCTCGGGCGTCCCAACTCCATGGGACCGTCGACTTCTGCAACCCGCGTATGCTGCCGAACTGTCTCACTGTGCAACCGGAACGGGTGCAAAACCTGCCAAGTTCTGCCTCTTCCGCAACCCTGCTGCAGCCGGATTCTGCTGGAACGGACCGTGCGCGAGAACAGAGCTTGGACTGCCTCCCTAGCTCTGCGTCTCCTTGCCTTGTCCGAAATTCCTTGCTTGAACGCCCCCTCCTTCGTTTTGGCCTTAAGCCTATATACATGGTGCCGTGTGGGAGGGTGCGGCCCCACCCTGGGCGCACCCTTGCTTGGCGCCCACGTCAGCCTCCCGCCGACGTGCCATTTGAAAGGGTCTTGGTCCAAGTCCCCCGCAATCCGCGCGTTTCGGTCCATTTTGTTGGGCGTCGTCCCTTGGCTCCCGACCCGAGCTCTCTGCCGTGGCTCCCAACCCGAGCTCCTTTCTTGGCTTCCAACCCGAGCTCATTTCTGGGATGCGAACCCGAGCTCGTTTCTTGGCTGCGAACCCGAGTTCGTTCTTCCGCTGGCGTCCGGTCCACCTTCCCTTCCGCCCATCGCTTTGGCTTGCTGCGTCGAGTGCCGGTCCGTTTGGGCGCTGCTCCGCGGAGTGCGTGGGCGCTTGGCCAACGCGCCACTACTCCAACACTTGAGTGTGTCCAGCGGTCCAAGGGTGCGCCCCGTTTCTTGCCAGCGTGCAGCCGCGCCCCACTCTCGGGCTTGCCATGCGCCGAAGTGTTGTGTGGGCGTCTTCGGTGGGAGTGCGCCCAGGCTAGGTCCACGCACCCCACTCATCGTTCCGTCTCCGGGTAGCTTTCCTTCCTCGCTAAGTCTCCTTGCAGCCGATCGTCGCTTTGCCCGACCGGGCGCCCAAGCCAGCCTCTTGGGCGGGAGCGCAAGGCTCCCATGCAAGTGTGAGTGCCGTGCAGAAAGCGCGGCCGTGACACTATGTGTCAGAGCCACGCTTTTTCGCTAGTCACCAGCGTCCAAATGTGGTGTGCGGCACTGCCTGGGAACGACTTGAGGGCGTGGCCAACTCAAGCGTCGCACCAGCAGACTACGCCTAACCTGCGGAAACTTTTCAACTTAACACTCGCAACTTCGTTTACTTGTTTATAACAGTTAACATGTTCCTACCGCATCCACACTTAGCCAATTTTACGTATGCATGAACATCGAGTAAATAGCACACGCAAGTATAAGCTGGGGTTTCCAAACCATCAACCCTTAAGCTTTGTATAATCAATCGTTTACAACAGGTGGAGTTTCCCTAGCAGAGCTCCGGCGTGTGCCCAACAAGCAGCACGCCTTACAATAGACATACAAAATACAAAGAGAGAGTTAACCCTTCCAACATGCGTCTAACTCCTGAAACTGCCCGCTGCTGCAAACCCTTGCTGCTGCCGCGGAAATGTCTCACTGTGCAACCGCACTGTGTGCGAACCTGCCAAATTCTGCGCTGTAGCAGCACCTTGCTGCGGCCGGACTTCGCCGGAAGAGACCGTGCGGACGGACAGAGGTCGGATAGCCTCCCTAGCTCCGAACTTCCCCCTTACCCGAATTTCCAACTTAGTTGCAGCTACCTTCTTGGCTTCTCGCCTTAGCCTTTTTATATGATGCCGTGCGGGAGGGTGCGACCCCACCTTGGGCGCACCCTTGCTTGGCACCCACGTCAACTCCGCACCGACGTACCATCAAACGGCCTCCGGTCCGCGATCCGCGCGTCATCGGTCCAAGTATTCCGCAAGCCGCGCGCCTTCGTTCCACTTCCGCAGCCTGCGCGTCTTCGGTCCGTCCCGACTTCGCGATCGGTTCCCATCCCGAGCATGCGCCGGGAAACCCCAAC
>BSBM01001921.1:40000-50000 GCA_027924585.1 Larix kaempferi
AGCATTGCCAACATTACCGCTCATGTGTTACCGAGTGAATCGACGGCACGCTGAGAGTCGACCGCCCTACAAATGGCCCAAGGCCAATTTTCAAGCAGACCCGACAAACAACGCACTCACCGCACCACCCTTCGCACGGAAATGACACTTCCACCAGTGGAGAAGTGCATGATAGGAAACACCGCCGTAGTTAATTTAACCGACAACCGGGAGGGACAAAGATACGCGAAAGGAGACCAAACGTGCAACAAGCCACACTTGCGGTTGAAATGGGTTTTTGTTTACCCATGCCTTCCCAAGGGGGAGCATTGCCGACGTTAAGGCTCATGCGCTATCAAGTGGAGCCGCACCAACCATCGCACGAAATGACACTTCCATCGGCGGGGAAGTGCATGGAAGGCAACATCTTGGACACTTGGATCCGGCAACCGGGAGGGACAAGTAATCCGAGAGAAGGCAAAGATGCAAGCCCTTGTCGGGAGAAGACAAAATGCCCCAAAACACCACCGCTTGGGAGGAAATGAGGTCTGTTCTGCCGTGCCATCCCGGGACGAGCATCGCCCTCAACACTGCTCATGCGCTACCAAGCGGAGACGGCAACACACCGCAAGCCGACCGCCCTACAAATGACCCGAGGCCAGTTTTCAGGCAGACCCGGCATGCGACGCATTCACCGCACCGCCCTTCACACGAAATGACACTTCCACCGATGGAGAAGTGCACGATAGGCGTCGTCGAAGTCACGTAACAGACATACTGCTCATGCGCTACCAAGCAGAGACGGCAACACACTGCAAGCCGACCGCCCTACGAATGACCCAAGGCCAATTTTCAGGCAGACCCGGCAGACAAAGCATTCGCCGCACCACCCTTCACACGAAATGACACTTCCACCGGCAGAGAAGTGCGTGATAGGCATCATCGAAGGCACTTAACCGAAAAGCTTGGACCCAGCAACCGAAAGAAGACCAAAGACGCAAGCCCTCGTTGGGAGCCACAGCAAGCCACCAGAGCACCACTTGCGGTGTTGGTGTGGCTTCGTTTGCCAGTGCCTTCCCAAGATGAGCGTTGCCATCAATACTGCTCATGCGCTACCAAGCGGATACGGCAACACACTGCAAGCCGACCGCCCTACGAATGACCCGAGGCCATTTTTCGAGCAGACCCGGCAGACAGCACATTCACCGCACCACCCTTCACACGAAACGACACTTCCACCGAAAGAGAAATGCGTGATAGGCATCATCGAAGTAACTTAACCGAAAATCTTGGACCCAACAACCGACGAAGCAAGCCCTCGTTGGGAGCCACAGCAAGCCACAGAAGCACCACTTGCGGTGTTGGCACCGTGCCTTCCCAAGATGAGCGTTGCCATCAATACTGCTCATGCGCTACCAAGCGGACACGGCAACACACCGCAAGTCGACCGCCCTACGAATGGCCCGAGGCCAATTTTCAAGCAGACCCGACAAGCAGCACATTCACCGCACCACCCTTCACACGAAAGGACACTTCCACCGAAAGAGAAATGCGTGATAGGCATCATCGAAGTAACTTAACCGAAAATCTTGGACCCAACAACCGAAGAAGCAAGCCCTCGTTGGGAGCCACAGAAGCACCACTTGCGGTGTTGCACCGTGCCTTCCCAAGATGAGCGTTGCCGTCAATACTGCTCATGCGCTACCAAGCGGACACGGCAACACACCGCAAGCCGACCACCCTACGAATGACCCGAGGCCAATTTTCAGGTAGACCCGACAAGCAGCGCGTTCACCGCACCACCCTTCGCACGAAACGCACCCACCAAGTGAGCGCCCGGCAAAAAGACAAGCCAGCGGACGACAAGAACGAGGATCGGTCACGGTTTAACGTTTTTCAGCTCGGGTTGGAAGCACGAGGCAGACGGGCGCCCAAGGAGCAGCTCGCATTGGGAGCACGCCACAGCTCGGGTTGGAAGCACGCCACAGCTCGGGTTGGAAGCACAAGGCAGATGGGCGCCCAAGGCGCAGCTCGCATTGGGAGCACGCCACGGCTCGGGTTGGAAGCACGCCACAGCTCGGGTTGGAAGCACAAGGGAGATGGGCGCCCAAGAAGCAGCTCGCATTGGGAGCACGCCACAGCTCGGTTTGGAAGCACAAGGCAGAGGGGCGCCGAAGGAGCAGCTCGCATTGGGAGCACGTCACAGCTCGGGTTGGAAGCACAAGGCAGATGGGCGCCCAAGGAGCAGCTCGCATTGGGAGCACGCCACCGCAAGCGCGCCCACCAAGTGAGCGCCCGGCAAAAAGACAAGCCAGCGGAAGACAAGGACGAGGATCGGTCACGGCTTAACGTTTTCAGCTCGGGTTGGGAGCACAAGGCAGACGGGCGCCCAAGGAGCAGCTCGCATTGGGAGCACGCCACTGAAAGCGCGCCCACCAAGTGAGCGCCCGGCAAAAAGACAAGCCAACGGAAGACAAGAACGCGGATCGGTCACGGCTTAACGTTTTCAGCTCGGGTTGGAAGCAAAAGACAGGTGGGCGCCCAAGGAGCAGCTCGCATTGGGAGCACGCCACCGCAAGCGCGCCCACCAAGTGAGCGCCCGGAAAAAAGACAAGCCAACGGAAGACAAGAACGCGGATCGGTCACGGCTTAACGTTTTCAGCTCGGGTTGGAAGCACAAGGCGGATGGGCGCCCAACGAGCAGCTCGCATTGGGAGCACGCCACAGCTCGGGTTGGAAGCACGCCACAGCTCGCGTTGGGAGCACAAGGCAGATGGGCGCCCAAGAAGCAGCTCGCATTGGGAGCACGCCACAAGCTCGTGTTGGGAGCACGCCGCAGCTCGCGTTGGAAGCACAAGGCGCAGCTCGCATTGGGAGCACGCCGCAGCTCGCGTTGGAAGCACAAGGCGCAGCTCGCATTGGGAGCACGCCGCAGCTCGCGTTGGAAGCATGCCACAGCTCGCATTGGAAGCACAAGGCAGATGGGCGCCCAAGGAGCAGCTCGCATTGGGAGCACGGCAGATGGGCGCCCAAGGAGCGGCTCGCGTTGGGAGCACGGCACAAGTGCGCCCAAAGAAACGAGTCCGAATGCCAACGCAAGCGCGCCCACCAAGTGAGCGCCCGGCAAAAATACAACGCGGCGGAAGACAAGAACGAGGATCGGTCAGGGCTTAACGTTTTCAGCTCGGGTTGGAAGCACGGCCCATGGGCACCCATGGAGCGGCTCGCATTGGGAGCACGACACAAATGCGCCCGAACAAACGAGTCCGAATGCCAACGCAAGCGCGCCCACCAAGGGAGCGCCCGGCAAAAGAACAAGGCAGGGGAAGACAAGAAAGAGGATCGGTCACGGCTTAACGTTTTGAGCTCGGGTTGGAAGCACGGCACATGGGCGCCCAAGAAGCGGCTCGCATTGGGAGGCCGGCACTTGTGCGCCCAAAGAAACGAGTCCACCGGCAAACGGAAGCGCGCCCACCCAAGTGAGCGCCCGGCAAAAAGACAAGGCAACAGCGGACAAGAACGAGGATTGGTCACGGCATAACGTTTTGAGCTCGCCTTGCGAGCCCGGCACAGGTGCGCCAAAAGAAACGAGTCCGCCGGCAAACGGAAGCGCGCCCACCCGAGTGAGCGAACGGCAAAAAGACAAGGGAACGGCGGAGAAGAACAAGAATTGGTCACGGCTTAACGTTTTGAGCTTCCCTTGGGAGCCCGACACATGTGCGCCCAGAGAAAGGAGTCCGCCCGCAAACGGAAGCGCGCCCACCCAAGTGAGCGCACGGCAAAAAGACAAGGCAACGGCGGAGAAGAACAAGAATTGGTCACGGCTTAACGTTTTGAGCTCCCCTTGGGAGCCCGGCACATGTGCGCCCAAAGAAACGAGTCCGCCCGCAAACGGAAGCGCACCCACCCAAGTGAGCGCCGGGCAAAAAGACAAGGCAACGGCGGTCAAGAACAAGCATTGGTCACGGCTTAACATTTTGAGCTCGCCTTGCGAGCCCGGCACATGTGCGCCCAAGGAAACGAGCCCGTCGGCAAACAGAAGCGCGCCCACCCAAGTGAGCGCCCGGCAAAAAGACAAGGCAACGACGGACAAGAACAGGAATTGGTCACGGCCTAACGTTTTGAGCTCGCCTTGGGAGCCCGGCACATGTGCGCCCAAAGAAACGAGTCCGGCGGCAAGCGGAAGCGCGCCCACCCGAGTGAGCGCCCGGCAAAAAGACAAGGAAACGGCAGACAAGGACAAGCATTGGTCACGGCTTAACGTTTTGAGCTCGCCTTCGGAGCCCGGCACATGTGCGCCCAAGGAAACGAGTCCGCCGGAAAACGGAAGCGGCCCCACCCAAGTGAGCGCCCGGCAACAAGACAAGGCAACGGCAGACAAGAACAAGGATTGGTCACGGCTTAACGTTTTGAGCTCGCCTTGGGAGCCCGGCACATGTGCGCCCGAAGGAACGAGTCCGGCGGCAAACGGAAGTGCACCCACCGAAGTGGGCGCACGGCAAAAAGACAAGGGAACGGCGGAGAAGAACAAGAATTGGTCACGGCTTAACGTTTTGAGCTCCCCTTGGGAGCCCGACACATGTGCGCCCAAAGAAACGACTCCGCCCGCAAACGGAAGCGCGCCCACCCAAGTGAGCGCACGGCAAAAAGACAAGGCAACGGCGGAGAAGAACAAGAATTGGTCACGGCTTAACGTTTTGAGCTCCCCTTGGGAGCCCGGCACATGTGCGCCCAAAGAAACGAGTCCGCCCGCAAACGGAAGCGCACCCACCCAAGTGAGCGCCGGGCAAAAAGACAAGGCAACGGCGGACAAGAACAAGCATTGGTCACGGCTTAACGTTTTGAGCCCGCCTTGCGAGCCCGGCACATGTGCGCCCAAGGAAACGAGCCCGTCGGCAAACGGAAGCGCGCCCACCCAAGTGAGCGCCCGGCAAAAAGACAAGGTAACGGCGGACAAGAACAGGAATTGGTCACGGCTTAACGTTTTGAGCTCGCCTTGGGAGCCCGGCACATGTGCGCCCAAAGAAACGAGTCCGGCGGCAAGCGGAAGCGCGCCCACCCGAGTGAGCGCCCGGAAAAAAGACAAGGCAACGGCAGACAAGGACAAGCATTGGTCACGGCTTAACGTTTTGAGCTCGCCTTGGGAGCCCGGCACGTGTGCGCCCAAGGAAGAAACGAGTCCGCCGGCAAACGGAAGCGCGCCCACCCAAGTGAGCGCCCGGCAAAAGGACAAGGCAACGGCGCACAAGAACAAGAATTGGTCACGGCTTAACGTTTTGGGCTCGCCTTGGGAGCCCGGCACATGTGCCGCCCGAAGAAACGAGTCCGCCGGCAAACGGAAGCGCGCCCACCCAAGTGAGCGCCCGGGAAAAAGCTAAGGCAACGGCGGACAAGAACAAGAATTGGTCACGGCTTAACGTTTTGAGCTCGCCTTGGGAGCCCGGCACACGTGAGCCCAAAGAAACGACTCCGCCGACAAACGGAAGCGTGCCCACCCAAGCGAGCGCACGGAAACAAGACAAGGCAACAGCGGACAAGAACAAGAATTGGTCACGGCCTAACGTTTTGAGCTCGCCTCGGGAGCCCGGCACACGTGAGCCCAAGGAAACGAGTCCGCCGGCAAACGGAAGCGTGCCCACCCAAGTGCGCGCCCGGCAAAAGCACAGGCCAACGACGGACAAGAACAAGAATCGGCCACGGCTTAACATTTTGAGCTCTCCTTGGGAGCCCGGCACATGTGAGCCCAATGAAACGAGTCCGCCGGCAAACGGAGGCGCTCCCACCCAAGCGAGCGCCCGGCAAAAATACACAAGGCAACGGCGGACAAGAACAAGAATTGCTCGCGGCTTAATGTTTTGAGGCCGCCTTGGGAGCCCGGCACATGTGCGCCCAAAGGAACGACTCCATCTCCGGCAGACGGAAGCGCGCCCACCCAAGTCAGCGCACGGCAACAAGACAAGGCAACGGCGGACAAGAACAAGAATTGGTCACGGCTTAACGTTTTGAGCTCGCCTTGGGAGCCCGTCACCTGCGCGCCCAAAGAAACGAGTCCCCCGGCAAACGGAAGCGCGCCCACCCAAGTGAGCGCCCGGCAAAGAGACAAGGAAACGGCGGACAAGAACAAGAATTGGTCACGGCTTAACGTTTTGAGCTCGCCCTGGGAGCCCTTCACATGTGCGCCCAAAGAAACGAGTCCGCCGGGACACGGAAGCGCGCCCACCCAAGCGAGCGCCCGGCAAAAAGACAAGGCAACGGCGGACAAGAACAAGGATTGGTCACGGCTTAACGTTTTGAGCCCGCCTTGGGAGCCCGGCACATGTGCGGCCAAAGAAACGACTCCGTCTCCGGCAAACGGAAGCGCGCCCACCCAAGTGAGCGCACGGCAACAAGACAAGGCAACGGTGGACAAGAACAAGAATTGGTCGGGGCTTAACGTTTTGAGCTCGCCTTGCGAGCCCGTCGCCTGTGCGCCCAAAGAAACGAGTCCCCCGGCAAACGGAAGCGCGCCCACCCAAGCGAGCGCCCGGCAAAAAGACAAGGCAACGGCGGACAGGAACAAGAATTGGTCACGGCGTAACGTTTTGAGCTCGCCCTGGGAGCCCTTCACATGTGCGCCCAAAGAAACGAGTCCGCCGGCAAACGGATGCGCGCCCACCCAAGTGATCGCCCGGCAAAGACACGGGGCAACGGCGGACAAGAACAAGAATCGGTCACGGCTTAACGTTTTGAGCTCGCCTTAGGAGCCCGGCACGCGTGAGCCCAAGGAAACGAGTCCGGCGGCGAACGGAAGAGCGCCCACCCAAGTGAGCGCCCGGCAAAAAGACAGGCCAACGGCGGACAAGAACAAGGACAGGTCACGGCTTAACGTTTTGAGCTCGCCTTGGGAGCCCGGCCCATGTGCGCCCAAAGAAACGAGTCCGCCGGCAAACGGAATCGCGCCCACCCAAGTGAGCGCCCGGCAAAAAGACAAGCCAACGACGGACAAGAACAAGAATCGGTCACGGCTCAACGTTTTGAGATCGCCTTGGGAGCCAGGCACATGTGCGCCCTAAGAAACAACTCCATCTCCAGAAAAGGGAAGCGCGCCCGCCGAAGTCAGCGCCCGGCAAAAAGAAAAGGCAACGGCGGACAAGGACAGGCATCGGTCACGTCTTAACGTTTTGAGCTCGCCTTGGGAGCCCGACGCATGTGCGCCCGAAGGAACGAGTCCGCCGGCAAACGGAAGCACGCCCACCCAAGTGAGCGCCCGGCAGAAAGACAAGGCAACGGAAGAGAAGAACACGAATCGGTCACGTCCTAGCAACGTTTTGAGCTCGCCTTGGGAGGCCGGCACATTTGCACCCAAGGAGGAGCTCGACTTGGAAGACCGGCGGAGGTGCGCCCAAAGAAACGAGTCCGCCGGCAAAAAGAGAAGGCGGCGGAAGATAAGAACAAGAACCGGTCGCGTCTCAGCAACATTTTGAGCTCGCCTTGGGAGCCCCGCACACGTGCGCCCAAAGAAACGAGTCCGCCGGCAAGCGCAAGCGCGCCCACCAAGTGAGCGCCCGGCAACAAGACAAGGAAGTGGAAGACAAGAACAAGAATCGGTCACGGCTTAACGTTTTGAGCTCGCCTTGGGAGCCCGCCGCATGTGCGCCCGAGGAGGAGCTCGACCTGGGAGCGGATGAGTCAAGTGATGGGGAGCAACCAAGAATAAAGGAAGCAGGTTGGCCCGCGGAAAAGGCGCCTGTCTTAATTTTGTTCAAGGTTCCTTCAAAGATGTTCTCGTAGTACTACCTGTGTTGGGTATGCATGCATTGACACCCATCTTGTCTTCAAAATTTCTCATTGGTGTTCGAGCTCCCTTAGATGTCCGGATATGGGTCTCCTTACTCTCTTTTCGGCTACAATGGATCTTATTAGAGTTGGGCACTTCCGATATACGTGGCCTTGAAACCCGGGAATTCCTCAGTGGATATTTAAAGGTCCAAGAGCACGGAGAGGTGAAGCGGACAACGGTGCCGGTTCGATCGATCCAAGCGGTTCAATTCAACCGAGGTTGGGGCCTGAGGCACACGCAGGGCGTGCCCGTCCTCCGAAAGCTCCAGAGGAGGGCACACTTTCCGGAGAAAGCAGCTCGTGCACGGTTCCAGAAGTTCCCTCTGCAACGAGGTAAGGATCCGCAGCGCAGGAGGAATGCCACAGTACGTGGAGGTGCTTTGCCTGCGGCTGGCCTCATGGGAGGTGCCTGTGCGAAGTCTAAGTTTCTGCCGGGACTTAGACGTGTGGCAGTCAGCCTAGTCCGCGGAAGACAGCGGTGCGGTGCGGACAGGACTGCAGACGGACATCGGTCTTGTGGGGGCTCTCTTGGGCATGGTTAGACGAGAGAGAGTGCGCCCAGTTGGTTGGCAGATGCTGCGGAAGGACAGCGGTATCGTTGCAGGCAAGGCTGCAGACGGACGGCAGCATGCCGAAGTGGTTTCCCAGACTGGGACGGACGATAGGAAGCCGGGAGGCTTGCGACGGAGTGCAACAGAGACAGAGTGCGGATGCAGACCGTGGATGCTACTGCGGTAGAGCCTGGACACTGGCCGATTGCCCATCAGTTGATGTTGTATCTTGAGCTGCCCAGTGTGGCAGGCTCACGGATGAGGTGCCGGGATGTGGCAGCCCTCCGATGTTATATGTAAAGTCTCTTTGAACCATGAATATTGCAAAAGGGGTGTTAGGCACGTCCGAGTTTGGAGTGCCACCCTCCTATGCATTTCTCTCTTGCTCTTGTGTTTGGCATGCGTTTACTGTAGGAAGTGCACATCAAGAAAAAAAGGCTAAGCAAGGAACTGTTAAAGAGATGAGGCGTGGGCAATCCGCGGGTTGGGTGTGGCCTGCCGGGCTGGTTTCGCCCCAGGAAGTGCCGCATGGGCTATGTGTCACAGCCACAATTTCTGGCTTGTCTCAAGCGACTAACTGTGGTGCGCGGCACTTCCCGGGAACGTCTTGAGGGTGAGACCAGCTCAAACGTTGCACCGGCAGACTACGCCTAAACCCGCGGAAGCTTTTCGGCTTGACAGTTTACTCGTTTACTTGTTTAACTCATAAGCACGTTTACGACAGACAGCATCAACACTTAGCCAATTATCAGCGAGTGCAATACGCAAGTAAAACACGACGCGGGAATAAGTTGGGGTTGCCAAACCGGCCAGCCCGTTTATCGTTTGTATAATCAATTGTTTACGGCAAGCGGAGTTGCCCTAAAACTCGGCAGATCTCCGGCGTGAGCCAAACCAGCAACACGCCTTACAACAGATATAGAAATTACAGAATGACAGAGCTGCCCCCTGCTCGGGCGTCCCAACTCCATGGGACCGTCGACTTCTGCAACCCGCGTATGCTGCCGAACTGTCTCACTGTGCAACCGGAACGGGTGCAAAACCTGCCAAGTTCTGCCTCTTCCGCAACCCTGCTGCAGCCGGATTCTGCTGGAACGGACCGTGCGCGAGAACAGAGCTTGGACTGCCTCCCTAGCTCTGCGTCTCCTTGCCTTGTCCGAAATTCCTTGCTTGAACGCCCCCTCCTTCGTTTTGGCCTTAAGCCTATATACATGGTGCCGTGTGGGAGGGTGCGGCCCCACCCTGGGCGCACCCTTGCTTGGCGCCCACGTCAGCCTCCCGCCGACGTGCCATTTGAAAGGGTCTTGGTCCAAGTCCCCCGCAATCCGCGCGTTTCGGTCCATTTTGTTGGGCGTCGTCCCTTGGCTCCCGACCCGAGCTCTCTGCCGTGGCTCCCAACCCGAGCTCCTTTCTTGGCTTCCAACCCGAGCTCATTTCTGGGATGCGAACCCGAGCTCGTTTCTTGGCTGCGAACCCGAGTTCGTTCTTCCGCTGGCGTCCGGTCCACCTTCCCTTCCGCCCATCGCTTTGGCTTGCTGCGTCGAGTGCCGGTCCGTTTGGGCGCTGCTCCGCGGAGTGCGTGGGCGCTTGGCCAACGCGCCACTACTCCAACACTTGAGTGTGTCCAGCGGTCCAAGGGTGCGCCCCGTTTC